>JAOYMR010000018.1:2205406-2218772 GCA_025802075.1 Tenebrosternarchus preto | reverse complement strand
GCTCTAATTCATCCCAAAGGTGTTCTATCGGGTTGAGGTCAGGACTCTGTGCAGGCCAGTCAAGTTCATCCACACCACACTCTGCCATCCATGTCTTTATGGACCTTGCTTTGTGCACTGGTGCACAGTCATTTGGAAGGGGGAGCGAATACTTTTGGCAATATAGTGTGTGTGTGTGCAGGCATGTGAGTGTGTGAATGTGTATGCATGTGTGTGTGCGCATGAGGAATGGAAAGAATGAGAATGAACCAAGTTGAGTCATTTGAATATGTATTACTGAAAGTGAAAAGGATTCATTTGAATCAATTGACCATTATTTGAAACACCCCAATGCCATACAGCAAAAGCTTATAAAATGGTGCTCATAGTAATAGCCTGTCGCATGCTACAGCAGACCTATAAGCAGAAAAGATCCTTCAAGTGTAAAAGAGCCTTCATGATCCCTTATTCTTAATGGTACCGAGAGCATTACATTCAAACAAGATTACAGAATAAGATAAACGCTGCTTATTATAGTGTACTGAAGTGTTTGCTTTCCCCGTGTTGCTCTGCAAAAAGATAATTTCCACGTCTTACCCCTGTCTTGGCGCATCGGGTAGCGACGGCGTTTCTCTGCAGTCTGTCTGAGCTCATTTGACATGCCGTGTCGAGGTGCTGTGTCCTGCCAGCAGTGCAGGAGGCCATTCGAGGTGCAACACCCCTCTTGGAGATCTTCCCCATCCCATTGAGTGCAGCTCCAGTTGGAGAGAACCTTCTCCTAATGACCCGCACACAAGACTAATGAGAGCCATTTGAGATCTCTGGAGAACGCCGTCCCACCTCCTGCCGGGTAATTGGCTGAGGTTTCGGCCGACGGCACGCTCGTATGACCGGTACCCAGCTCTCCCGGTTTCTTGCACTCGCTCACCTTCTCTCCTTCCCATGAGGCTTTGGCTGTCTCAAACATGACCAAAGCTGGTGCACATATCCCTGCTGAGCCTCTGAGAGAAGTCTTGTTTGTCTCGTCTAAGCAGAAAAAACGGGACTGTTTACCGTTTTGGAACTGCTATCGAACTTATATTTAGAACATCAGCGTCCCATTTTTAACATCTTTATCTCATCACGGGGGAACGGGTGATAATTGTTAGCACCCATCACTGATTTTACATTCATTGCCCAGTGCCTCAACTATCATTTGGCTGCAGTGTCAAATCCATCAGTCATAGAATATTCCAGTCCAGCTGTACAGTTTTTGCAGGCATCCATGTCTGAAGGTGATGAAATACTGTCTTTTGTTTGACGGGCCAGTGAAACCCCCCCCCCCAGTACCCTCAGAACAGGCCTCTTCAAACCACCGCAAAAACTTCAGAGTAAACAACACAGCAACACAGCCACAGAGCTAAAGATAAACCTCTGAATATTCTTCCTCAGGGCTGGAGGCGCCGAGCTGCAGCGTTCCCTGATTTGGCTGCAGGATGTTATCTTCGAGTCTGACTTTGAAGTATGAGTATATTTTTGAAAGCGTTGCCAGCCATATCTCACCAGCGATCACAGGCCCAAACCAAACTCAGTCGGTCATAATGACGAGTGTTTATGAGGCTTCAGGTATGTGGACTGTTGGCACCTGACCTTCTTATGAGAGGGAACTGCAGTCACCAAAAAATTATGAACCGTTAAATCGCTGTTTGTAGAAATGAACAGGGCGCAGGGAATGCACTCGGGACACAGTAGACTTATCCAGAACTACACTGCAAAAGGCATGTGTTGCTTCTGACAGAGTGTGGGAGGATGAGCTCGGTGTACTACTTCTAGAGACTCACCCGTGGCCAGTACACGCTCACGGTCAAAGTAAAGCACCATAATCTGGAACTCCTCCAAAAATAGGCACCAAAATCAGAATTTCAAATGAATCTCTGACTGTTTGAAGATGAATTATGTCAACAGGATACATATTACTTTGTGTATGTTTGTTGTTTTTGTGTTTGTTGTATTTAATTGTGTATCAAGTCATTTTAGCTACAGAAAAGTACTGCATTTGGCAACAGAACATGTGCTGGCTAATGATGTCTCAAATCAGTGATTGGACAAGAGTGGTGTTCTTTTCAGGAAAAGAAAATGAATGATTATCCAGGACAAGGCGGCAATTACAAAAACCAAAATGTGCTGTGCATCAGTGTGCATGTGTTTGTTTGTGTGTTTCTCTTACAGCATCATTCACATCCAACAAGTGACAACTGATTGCTGAACTTTAACAGCTCTGATTTGCACTTCTTTCTGTTTTATGAAGTACCTGACAAACCTGGAAAATTCAAATGCTTCAAACACTGTGCGCAAAATCCACTCAGGAAGCCGAACGCTCACCAAACTTGAGTGGACCAGCAAAAGTTTATTTTTGATGCGAAACTTATCCGTTTCATGCTTTAAATAGCATGTGACAAGTGGCATAGAACGTGTCCGCTCCCATGGCAACCGCTGTCATTTATCCACCCCTTGGCTAGTCAAAGATCCAGTGATAGAGCTGTTCTCGGAGGTGTGGTGAATTTTTATTACCCCAGGGATTATTAGGATCTGCCGACAAGGGCAATCACATCTGCTGCGACAACTGTAATAAGAGGCCAGTGCTAGGTGACAGATTCGCTCAGTCCTCTTGCATCTCCAGTGGTGATCTAAGACTAAAGCTGAGCCTTATTTCGTCTGGGTCACCAAGGTGATCATCTCAGAGAAATGCCGAAGACTCAGAAAGTGTCGTTTGAGATAGAGAACACCCAAGATTAGGATTTGGGATTAAGAAAAAAAAAAATAACATCCAGTCAAACTCTTTAAAGAACAGGAGTAATGCCAGTCGATACCACATCAAAAGTTCTGTCCACAAACGCCGTGTCTGGACACTGCAAATTGTAACATGTTTTATACAGTCCAGGTCCAGCCATGAATATATAGTGCAAGGATATATAGCATTTTTACATGCACATTTTTAGCAATTATTTGTTGACATTTTAGATGTTATATTGGAGCAGCATTCACTGAGACAAGGTATGTGAGCTGACCAAAAAGGAGAAGATCACACAGTGGTGGAAGATCCTGTGGGACCTCCAGACCCAGACAGACAAGCCACCAACCAGACACTGTGATAGTAGATAAGATGAAAAAATGTTCAATGATAATAGATGTGGCTCTCTGAGGTTAACACCTAGGTTGTCCCAGTGGTGATAGGGGTATAAGCCTGGTATTAGGCCTGAATGTGAGGGAAAGAAGATACACCCATGGAGTTAGGAGTGAGTCGCGAGTGGATAGAACACAGAAAAGGAATTTTAATAAAAAACTAAAATCAGAACAAACAGAAAAAACGTAGCGTAAATGTAAACAGAATGGACTGAAAAGACCTTTAGCAGACAACTGGAGATCTTGAATGCAAAGCGCTTGAGATGAACACCTGGACACCTGTGGGACTTAAATAGGTGTTGCACAGGTGAAGGGGAATATGAAATAAACTGGTGAACGGATGAGACGTTGTGATGTAGAAAACTTTTTTCAAAGTTCTTTGAGGGACCCAATGTAGTATAATAGTGAAACACTGTACACTGTTGTATAAAAGATTTTTTTTTTTTTAAACAATGCAGTTCACACCAACTATTGCATTCCTCCTTTTTACCTTGTCTTACATCACCTGATTAATTCTCATGGATCCAGGGACTTTAATCCATGTGCAAGAATTAAATAAATAATAGAAAAGAAAATACAAGAACACCCTAAATCTAAAGATAAAGACTTTTGGAGGCAAGGGAATTGAAGTCTAACAGACAAAGAAATGTTCCAGATTGAATATGATAGGCCTAGCTGGTTTTATCCCCTCCAGTTGATAGATTCAACATCCAGGGTGGCGGGATCACAAGTCTCATCTAAAATGAAGAGAATAGGATGTGAAATCAGACAAAAGAGAAGCCAACGTTTATACATCAGGTTTAAAGGTGGCAAATTATAAATGTGTTTTTCCGTGAAAAGTCTTGGAGAGCTACACTAGCTGGAGGAAGTGGATTGTACTGATCGCACTCTGGGAGAGTTTTGTGTTCAATCTAGAGAGTCAACATTGTTCAAAAGTAAAATGAGGACAAACAGCATTAGAATACAGCAAAACAAAACTAGCAAACCACAGCGATTTAGCCTGAAGATTTCCATGTCTGCAGCAGACAACATGGTGTGATGTGTGGGCAAGACAAACCCCATCCCCTAAGCCAGTGGAAGAGTACGGTCCGCCAGAACCAAGCAGGTGGGCGGAGAGCAGGTGGGCGGAGAGCAGCCTGACGGACGACTGACAAGCCCAGCCCCCGAGCTGGACCGACTGCTCTGCACGTCCGCAGTCCCAGAGCATCTGAGTCACTTCTACACCACGTCCTAAACGCCCTCAGGTCACGTGTCAGTATTCGCAAGTTAACCGCAAGAGGAGGAGGGCACGGAAGCGTAGGAGCAGAACGGAGGACTCAGAAACGGTGGAGCGTCTGGCCGCAGCATTAGCTCAGGGTCAGGGCTGCTCTCGTGAACGTCCCGGAGCGGCGAGTGTAATAAGTGTGAAAGCCTCGCGTCCAGGGGCCGCGTCAACTCTGTGACATCATCTTACCCATCATCCCACGTTCTGATTCAGAGCGAAGCGATTGGCTCATCTGTAGAGAAAGAATTTTTCCACTTACATATTCGACTCAAACACCAAGGTCGGGTGACCAGGTGATTTTGTGTATTCCGTTATGGTCTTGTTATGAAGAGCTCTTGTCAGAATGACTAAAAACAGATTAGCTGAGATTAGGTAAAACAGATTAGATTAGGAGCAGCAGTACAAAAATGCAGCAAATACACTGCTTATTGAAAAATACCCATACAGATACAAGGGTATGCAGGCATGTCTACATTCTCTATGGTTGCGTGAGAAATCTCAAACAATCACAAATAGCCAAGAGAGGAGAAAAAAGAGCTGTTGCTCTATTTACAGTTCAGATTTTGTGTGATGTAATAAATTATTCCATTTTGCATGCATAAAATGAAACGCTGTTTCATATATCCATATGCAATTTGACGAAGGGGGGGGGGTGTGTTGAATAAAAATGCATGCCTGGAAATGAAGGGAATGAAAGATTAGGAGAATGTAAATCAGTTGATGCTTTTAACAGACACATCAGATACATTTGAATGGCTCCTGCACAAATGGCTTTGAAGCCTATTGTTACTGTGAGCACTGAAGCTTTGCTGGGTGTAGATTGCCAGCCTTTCACAGCTCTCATCCAGGCTTTTTTTTTTCCCCAACAGGAAATTATTAAAAGTCTGTTCTCAGAAAGGATGACGGATAGTACGTGAGTATGAAGCCAGAGAACAGAGGCTCTGAGACAAGAAGACCTACAAGAAAATGAAATTTAATTTAAAGTAATGATTTTAGAGGTATCAAGTATCCTGAAGGTCAATGTTCAAAAATGACAATATGTGAACGTAAGGCTATGTTGGGTGATACTGTTAAAATCATGTCTGAAAATCTCATGTGACTGAGATTTTTTCCTTGGAACACAAATTTTCAATATTTGCTTAGGCATCACACATTTTTTTGGTCATACCTAAATTCTCATTCACAAATTACCATCTGGCTGCATACCAGAATATTTTAATACAGGCACAGAAAAGCTCAAATGTGTAGGGGGTTTCACCTACTAATCCTTTAATAATTTATGCATAATATTGTAGTCTCATTTTAATCAGTGACATTGAAGATCAAAACAAAAACATCACCTTTAATTATTAATTAAAGGAAGAAACACTGATGATTTGATATCTGAAGTGCTTAAAATAATGTGATTTCTTTTAAGGTACTGGCAACAACCACCAACTGAATGATATCAAGATAGACAACTTTAGAACAAATGGTTCATTTTTTTTTTTTTAAACAACTCTAAGACACAAACAGCATCAATGATCAGTATATTTACAATGGACCACGCTAAATGACTAGCTTGCTTAAAGATTGTGTGTGTAGAAAAGGGTAGAAGAATGTGCTTGGATATGTGCGTATGCACGCTTAACCACGAGGCTGGACTTGCTATGTTAGTTCTCCTAAGGAACAAAAACTGGCGCCAAGTTTGAACAGCAGAGCAACGTGGCTGTATGTTAATGAGCTCAGTTGGATTGTCCCAACGTGGTTGTGGAAGAAAGGGTAACGGCGCTGGTTATAAAATTAACAGAACTCAAGGAAAGGTAAATGACAGCTAGATGTAATGGAGATTCGTTAGTGAAGACGAGAGATAGCGTGCAAAGCATAAAGATAACCCGTGTGCAAAAATCGCGTTATCTAACGAAACTGACTGGATGAGAAACACACTCAAAACGTTGAACACAGTAACCGCGTTCTGATTTAAACGGCAGTTTTTAAAAAGGTGCCCTCTTTATAGTAAACTATCCCCGGCTGTTAAAGTATCACGTGATTTGGTAATTACCCCAGCTTGTCATCGCTGAATTATGAGGGAATTTCCACCGCTGGTGCCTTGTTGCCGAAATATGACGTCCAGGTGAACTGGGAATCGTCCTTTTTTGGCGTTAAAATCCAGGAATTTGTTGTCCTCAGTTTAACAAGAGGGAACTGCTCGCTTTTGTTTCAGTCCGCGTGACTGCCTTTGCAAGCTTGTATGAAAGACGTTCTTGAATTTGTTGTCGTGGTAACGCTGATCAAGCGTTAGTTAATTAAAATATACGGTTTTTATCTGATTGCTGTTACCCGTCCAAATGATGTTGAATGATCAACCGGAGAAAGGGGTTGTTGGGCGGAGCCTCTCTTATAGCTCTTAACCTTAGTGAGGAAAGACCAGAGAGAGAACGAAGCTCTCTTGATCAAAGTATATGAAACACCTGAGTTCCACGTGCTTTGAACGCACCCCCATAGTTCTGCTGATGCAAGCTTGTTCTGCATGTCCCACCTACTGGATTGGCATGGTACCTACAAATGTGAGGTGAACAAATTTATATAACCATACACTAATTTAATTAACATTGCAATAGGATGATAGCTGAGTCCAGGTGTGGTAATATCTGTTTCCTGGCGCTGTCTTCGCAAGCTGTCTGGAATGTTCCACGCAGCTGTAGATCGTCTCAGACGTGCAGCTGCTTGCACTGTTGGACGAGCGCAGTGTAACGCAGGATCACGAGGGTTTGCACCTGTGGAAACCCAGCCGACACAATTCACAGCTAAATCTGTTTACAGACGAAAACGTGGTTTCACTTTCCTGCTTTCGCAAAGACAGGGGTTTTGATTGGGTTGGAGGTGGGGGTGAATGGTGGGGAGAGGGGAGGGTGTGTGTCGCACTTTCATTAAACATGGTTGGCTGTTGCCCTTTCAAATGGAAATTACTGCCTGTCATGATGTCACGAATGTATATGGTGAGCAGTCCTCTCACGTATAATTAGACTGGGAGAAGAAAGCACAGCAAGGGCACTGTGACATGACACAGGCCCAGTGTGTTTGAACTATTTAGTTAAGACTAATCTAGATATAAGGTACTGACAATATCACAATTAAATTATTGCTCCTTTATATGCATATTATATGATAAATTAAATCTAAATATTTAAACTAAAATGACAAGAATGGCTCACACGACTGCTGTGAGGAACTATCATTTGGCTTAACGATACGTAGTTGGAATTCAGTGATTCTTCTCGATGGATGTATGGCATGGGAGTGTCATTAAAGTTTCATTTTGACAGGAGACACTATCTGCCTTTCATGTGTAGCAAACAGACACGCAGGCTAGCACAAGATTCTCCAGCAGGACGGCTTGGGTTGAAAATAAACTCAGTATTTTCATCTGGAAATTGGAGAGGGTAGTTCAGATTACCCATTACGTGAGTTAGTTAATTAAAAGAGACTGTTTTCAGCTGTTTGCTGTTAACCGTTCCAAATGATGTTGAATGAACAACCGGAGAAAGGGGTTGTTGGGTGGAGCCTCTCGTATAGGTCTTAACCTTAGTGAGAGAAGACCAGAGAGAGAACAAAGCTCTCTTCATCAAGATATATAAAACACCTGAGTTCCACATGCTTTGAACACACCCCCTTACTTCTGCTGATGGAAGCTTGTTCTGCATGTCGCCGGTGGTGCTGCCACCTACTGGATTGGCAGAGTAGAGTGCAAAACCAATAACCAAATTGCCAACTTTCTTCTACCTGTTAGTATAAGTCTGCACAATTACAAGCAGGTTACTCTTCCAGTGGTTCCCTAGCAGTGTGAGCGTGATGACAGGATGAAGTAGGACACTATTATGTGCAAAGAGGAATTATTCATTACTAATTATTAATCTTTGTCATGCACTAGTTAATTGTCCAGCAGTCATGACTGTGAACATTGTTGTGAGTTATGGAAAACTGTTTGACCTCACCTGAAACTCTTTAGTACAGTACCACCTATATGCACCAGATCCAAGTCTGTACTCCAGCTAGAAGGAGGCGGAAGAGGACCAACAAAATGTAACATTCACTGACTAAAGTAAGACACAAAACATCCATGAATACATTCAAGTAATGCCCCCCAAGGATGAGGTGATGTAGGAGTGCCTCAGACAGAGGGGGGGGGGGGGGCAGCATGATCACCATGCAAGC
Source organism: Tenebrosternarchus preto (assembly GCA_025802075.1). Classification (NCBI taxonomy): domain Eukaryota; kingdom Metazoa; phylum Chordata; class Actinopteri; order Gymnotiformes; family Apteronotidae; genus Tenebrosternarchus; species Tenebrosternarchus preto. Next base: position 2,210,173 of record JAOYMR010000018.1, on the reverse strand, counting down.
AGAGGAGCTGCCATAGCAGCCCCTCCATGGAGACAGTCCTACCAAATGATAGAAAAGGTGGGACTTCATGGACAGATCAGAGACCCTACTCACTGCAGCACAATAACAAACATTAAGCACTGGGTCTATGTAAGATAGCAGGGAAAGTATACACTGAGAGGCACAACCAAATGTCATGGACTATATGCAAATGGTATATGTGCTGGTCACCCTCAGAGAGAATCTAAGATAGCTAAGAATGCTAAGATCCTGTGGGACCTCCAGATCCAATCAAACCAGAGCAGGGATAGTAGATAATATGCAAAAATAGCAATGGCATTTGATGTAGCAATATCAAAGGACAGAGATGGAAGATATACGAGAGGTTAGAGAAATCCCAAGGTCTGAAAGAGGAAACAGAGAGGCTGCCCCAGTGGTGATGGGGGCATTTGGGGCTGTGATGGAGATATTTGGGGCTGTGACCTGTAATCTGGAACAATGGCTCCAACAGATCCCAGGAATAACATCATGCTCAGTTCCAAATAGCACGATTGCAGGTGACAGAAAAACTACTCAAAGTCCCAGGCCAGTTATAGCAGGCCTGAGTTTGAGGGAAAAGATCTGACCACCCACTGGAAGTGTGAGGCAGAGTTTTTTACATATAAGATTTCAGGGAGCAACTGCAGGGTACTGCAGCAGCAAAAACTTGCAGTGTACAAGGTTTCCAGAGAAACAGGTCATTTCAAACAAAGGTCCTTCATCAACTGTGCAAGTTCTAATTGTGATGGTTGTAGGGATCCCCCCACTCCCATGCAGTGTTTGGTCTGTCCTAGTTGGTGTGACATAGGGGATATAATTAGTGGGGTAACAGGAGTCTCCTACATAAGGACATAGATGTTTCTGTTGGGACCTCCCACTCCCCCCTCTTTGATCTTCTCTGCTGCTGGCTGTAATACTTATGGCAGGCTTTGCCAAGATTGTTTGTGCTCTTCAGTGTTAACCAGAGTATCATTCATCTTTTGTAATCTTAGTTTATTCCTTTGGTTTGTTTGTTTGTTTTTTTTACTGAAGAACCTACAAAAACATATGAATCCTACCTATCCAGTCGACATCTTGGAGGAGTGAACCTTGTCTGATGCCTGATTTTTTTTTGCAGATGAGTTATTTCCTTTCATCAGGTCTCCTTCGGTTTGCATATGTACAGTTGTGTTGCTCTCTTTCTCCTTCCTAGCACCATTATATTCAGCTCTGCTTGAGATGCCCAACAGGATGTGTCTACGACAGCAGTTGTTAATCATGTGTGCTCACTGGAATATTAGAACCTCAGCACAGACTATTCTCAGCAAGGCCAGATGAGTCAGTTTGGGTGGTTTTTGAGCAGTGTTTTATCATATTTCAGTTCTACTTTCTTATTGAAATTTGGCTGAATTTTTAATATAACACTCTTAGGGTCAAACAGATATTTTATGCTTTATATTATGCTTATATAATTAATACTTTATGTTATGTTTATATAACTTTTTTAAAAATATCTAGTCATAACCCAATGTATTTCCAGTCAAAAAATGCAATGTGCTTGATACATAAATTGAATTGAAAACTACATCATCCTATGTGCAGTGTTTAAATGCCAGAGGCCTCATTTATTCCACTCACATTTCATTCTCTAAAATAATTTTAAAAATCACGTTTTTCCCTGCTAACATGCTGTAACACTGTCAAACGTAGGCCACTGAGAGAACGATAAGAATAATGGTGATGCAAAGGTAAAACCCATTTTCCCTCACGCGTAGGTCCATGTCAACACGTGTTTTATGTGGAAGCTTTCATTTTTCCACCGGTGTAATCAAGGGCAGAGGTAGGCAGGCGTGACGGTATGACGGAGAAGAAAGAAACAAATGACAGAGACAACTCACCTGTACTGCTCACGTGTGACTCAGCAACTAGAGCTTCTCTTTGTGGGAACCGCAGGTGACGCTCTGTAATGTCACGTGACATTGGCACAGTTTATTGCGTGGTCCACGGGCTCTACTGACGGAGTAATTCGTTTGTCATCATCGTTGACTGCAGTCATTATGTTAAATAAGCAACATAATGGAATGCTTGTAAGACCTTTACTTCAATGGTGCACACAGTGTTTGTTTGGACCACTTATAATTTTTGCTCACAAACTGCAAACTGAGTGCATTTCTCAGCCTATTTGCATTTCTCACACACCACTTGATTCGGAAGAGACAAATACGTATTGACATTGAAAGCTTTGCTTGAATTTGTGAGGAGTTTCACAAAAGTGGCAGCAGAGGAAAGCCCTAGCGTGAAATGCTAGGAAACTGTCTAAAGTGTGAGTACATTCGCTCCCAGTCTCGGAGTCTTTTCCACAAGCGTCAGCAGTGAACATGCTTTGTGAGTAGCAAGGTAGAGCAACCTGTCTGAAACATATCAGGATATCCATGCTTTGCCCATTAAAAAGGACTGTTAGGTTTGCTCTATTGAGTGTGTCTTATAAAAGCAAACCAACCCACAATCAGTGACCATAGAAGAATGGCTTTATATATATATAACCATTATATAGCCATTATATAAAAAAGAAATGTTGAATTTCTTGATTTTATTAAATACAAGATATTTTTTGGCATCTATTTCAAAATTACTCAGCACTAGATTCCCATTTGAGATATTTTTCTCAAAATATTTGTGTTTTGTTTCTCGTTCAATTCCTACAAAAAAAGAAAAAAACTTTCCAAGATTTTGTAATTGTATGAAACCATGAAAACCATCAAGAAAGACTCCCAAAAGTGTTTATAAACTTTTTTTTTTTAACATTAAAAGCACCTCTTTGATGATTGCAAAAAGGCTTTCACTCAAAAAAAAAAAAGGACATTGTCAGAACTCTACCTTTGTTACAGGACCAGGCAACTTTAAAAGACTCTTTGCCACTGTTTATGTCCCAGGGATTGGTGCGTCAAGAGTGGATTACAAGGAGCTGAAGCGTACGTGGCATCCTAATTAAGACTCTCTCAGGACACTTTCAGCATGTGTGCTTTGATCTCTGATATGTGCAAATGACATCAGTTGTGCTGGCATCAGGGAAAACTCCCATCCCAGCCCCCACAAACCTGCCTTATTAAGGGTCGCTTGCTATCCACTCTCCTCTAAACAAACCGAGGTAATAAAGGAGAAAGAAGTGTTCATGTGGCATCTCCAGGGATTTCCTCTCAGCCTGCTTTTTTTTACACTCTCTGTTTCTTCACTCTCTCCTTGCCTGCAGGCGGATTTAATATTTCCAGTTTCAGTGATTCCAGAACTGGAAGCTATAGGCAAAGGTTCCAGTGCAGTTTAGATCATCATTTCATGTTTACTTTGAGTAAACAGAAAATGTTCCATTAAAACCAACATGTTTGACCTCAAGGTCAAACATAAGACGTACTGTGGTTAATTTTGGCCGTCCTCTTGCTTCACACTAATTAGCTGATATGACCACTAACTGATTCAAGCTGAATAGGATTCTGTACAGAATGTGGGGTTTTTTTCTCCTCAATATTTATTGATGATTGAATTATATTTTTTATTTCAATACTTTTTTGTTAAGTGGAACCAAGCCATGTGTCCAATTATTTCTTAAGTATAACTTTCTGTACCCATGTCTGTGTAACTGTGTGTAATTCTGTGTTAACATGTGTCCCTCTATGGTCCCATCTTTGTATCCCTGTTTGTGTAACCCTGGTCCTGTCTTGTATGTTCAGCTGTTAGACTTTAGTCTGAATGGAAAAAAAAAACTTGTTAAATTATGTTAATTACATGGTACAAATCCTACATGTTTTATTACACAGTGGTTTGTCTCAGTGACTCCATTATCACTTAATCACATTAATATCACGATATTAAATCGTATCGGTTACTTAGAACATTCTAACTTCACAAGCTATGAAACAATTCGCTTCGTTGTGTTAAGTTCTCTGTGCAGACTAATCGGCTCTCCCTAACCCAAATATCTCATACATAACAGATTCACCAAACCAGCGGACTTGATGAATACGAATACATGCCTATATATAAATATATCATGAATTAGTCATGAGCGCCAACATACTTTGCACGGCGTTGATCTCATGTGTATACGTAACGATGGGGGAAACACCTTGTTTAAATGTAGGGCTGGTTTAACAAGAAAAAAGAGAAGTCACCTCATCGTAATTATTCGCACCTTCCTAAGAGCAGTGTCACCCAGCAAAAACGAGACATAGACGGATGGCGCTAACACTGCTCTTGCTTATAAGTTTGTTAACTCCGATTTAGAACATAGACCGCAACCTCCGTCTCATCACATAAATCAAGCTAATTAGCGGAGTCGGGCTCTCCCTGAGCGTGTCTCTGATTGTGGGTAGTTGTAAGAGCTGGAACAGGCTCTGGCGCCGAGAGATAGCCCACTCAATCAGGGCTCTCCACGGGAGAGGCGGGGTTTTCCTCCGATGGAACGCTTCCCGCAGCAGTGAGGCCAACGGCGCGAGGGAGACTGACGTGCGCTAGGCGCTAACAAGATTGTTGTGTGCTCAAAGAGCCCTGCTGACGTTTGCCGTTTTTGATGAGTTCATTCTTTGCCTCTTTGACTCGGGCCGCTCCCCTGGCTTTTTCCACATTCACTCGGTTGATTCGGCAGATTGCACGAAGGCTTGTACCACCTGTATAAAGTCTGGCCTTTTAACCAACCGTGGTAATGTGTGTGTGTGTGTGTGTGTGTGTGTGTGTGTGTGTGTGTGTGTGTGTGTGTGAGAGAGAGAGAGAGAGAGA
>JAOYMR010000018.1:2158643-2172705 GCA_025802075.1 Tenebrosternarchus preto | reverse complement strand
ATCATTTTACATTATTACATTATTTATATGAAATAAACAAATATCTCTATATCTCCAACACCATATCTCTACCTCTCTATATCCCTCTCTCTCTCTCTCTCTCTCCCCCCTCTCTCGCTCTCTCTCCTCTCTCTCCCTCTCTCCCCCCTCTCTCTCTCTCTCTGAGATAGCAACCCTACAAACATTAGACTGAGTTATGTTGTTTCCCTGTGATTATTTGTTTTGTGTTGGCAGGATGCCAACTACATTAGGAAACTTTGTTTCAAAAACATTTGTCACATGAAGCCACACCTCAGTTGGAATTAAAGCAGAACTCTACTCTCCTTACCCATCTCCTTACTCCTGTCCTTGCTTTTCTCCTCTCCATATTCTAGAATCAATTAAGGCTCCAGCATCCTTAGACCACACACATATACAATGCATGTCTGTTGATTACCTCCAGACAAAAGACTCGTTGTATTCAGATCACACTATGACATTATGTCCATAATCTTGTGAACAGAAAAATTATTTTAAGCATAAAACAAAGAATGTAGTCCAGGTTTCTTTCTTAGCTTGCGGATGCTAAAAAAATGTAAAAAATCATTAATGATCAAAGTCATGCTAACCCTACTAGAAGTCTGCCAGCCTCTCACATCTAAAGATAATGTGTCAGTAGTTTTTAGCTACAGACAATTATTCCGCAAACACTCTAGATCTTGCTGGGTCACTATTTGTAAGACAGTAAATAGATTCCTTTTGAGGTCATTTTCCATCATGTGCCTACCTAAGATTTAAAAGAAACCATGGCGATACAATGGTTGAACCAGAAGAAACCATGGTGATACAGTGGTTGAACCAGAAGAAACCATGGCGATACAGTGGTTGAACCAGAAGAAACCATGGCGATACAATGGTTGAACCAGAAGAAACCATGGCGATAAAATAGTTGAACCAGAAGAAACCATGGAGATACAATGGTTGAACCAGAAGAAACCATGGAGATACTATGGTTGAACCATGGAGCAGAAACAGAAGCAACCTTTGGCCACAATTGCCATTGTGTGTGCAGTGGACTGTTCTGGAAAAACAGCCAAACAGGAACCTTGTCCATGTCTCATATACCCACCAGCGATTTTCCTGAACCTACTTTTTGTTTGCTGTTTGGTGCTGGAGAGGGCTCACCTACAGAGAGCTCTCTATTGGTTGCTAACAATGTTCCTGTTACTATTGGCATGAGCGAAGACTAAAATTAAACATGGTTGATTTTATCGGAATGTCAAGACAAGAAAAAGACAAACTTAACAGCTATCCTGATCACCTTACACCAAACAATCAAGATGAAGGGAGTATGCCACTCCAGCAAATCTCTCATGATTTTATTCTGACATTGGAAATCTGTCTGCAACTCAAATCACTTGAAAGGTTATTTAGTGTAAGGTCAGCGCTACTCAACATTTAACAGCACATCAAAGAGGGCAGAGACCATATTAGAAGTGTGTGTGTGGGGGGGGGGGGTGGTGAGATAAGAGTGTTAAAACAACATTATCACCATACAGAGCAAATTAACACCAGGTCATCATGCCAGTTTAGCCAGTGGGGAACGTGTGACACACACACACACACACACACACACACCTTCTAGTATGTGCTCTGCATATTGGATTTTTGCAACTCCTATCACTGTTCATCTGAAACCTTGAAACATTCTAAAATTATGAAGTTTAAACTTTGTTCTTAAATTTACTTTTAGTCAAAATGTTCTTGGTTAATCCGTGTGAAGAGCCCACCACCTTCAATTACATGCTATTTTACATAATAAGCTGGAGCAAGGGTGATTTGTCAAGGTTAAAGAGGAACAAGAAAAATCTGACCCCACACTTCCATGTTATAAAAAATGACGAGGACATGACGACTTTTTTTAGTTACTCCGTATTAATGAGCGTTACGGTTTTTTGTTACTCCATATTAATGAGCGTTAAGTTTTGTGTGCGAGTTTCCACTTGAAGAATGAGCCTTTTTTCCTCTCTGCCAAAGAGCCTGTCTTTCCCCGTTGTGATTCATGTCAGATATGTCTTATAAATTCTAACCCTCACGTGCTCTTGTAATTCACCTGGTTTAGCACGCTACCAGTAATGCCGAGGTCAGGGGTTCAAGTCCTATGTACGTCTCTCTGGATAAGAGCCACTGACAAATTATGTAAACGCAAAATCAGTGACTGAAGTAAACATCTACAGGAACAATATCGGGACATTTTAATGGGCTTTAAAACGTCCAGACCTTGCTCGTATGTGCGTGTTATTTCTACCTCTCTGCAGTACCGGAGGCGTTTGAAGAAAAACGATCTAACCTCTTCAAAAACATGCAAACTCTTGAAATGCCGCTAGCTACGCACTAAGAAGGGTCGCGTGTTCTGTAAAACACTGACCCAGAATATATAAGAACTGTCTGAGAACTGCGTGGCAAACTAAAGCTTAAAATAATCTTTTTATAAATAATAAATAAACAACGATTAAATAATGAAGCTGTAATCTTTGGCGGTTAGCAATTAAGGATGCTGTTTGGTCTTCTAAGACTGGATGAAACAAGGTCATGGTAACTAAAAAAATAATTATACTAATACCAAATCCCATGTCCGAGGGTTTAGTGGCATAATGTGGAAGGTGTAAACTTTCAAGAGAAGATTTTTAAAGTACCGGAATCCATCAATGTACTGAACCGTCCACAGCGATCTTTCCCGGTTTTGCGGAGGTCCGTATTAGGAGGTCAGAGAGGCTGAGGACGCAAACGTTCTCGTTCCGCCACAGCGATCATCGCGCGCGGCTCTGTGTGGTCCAAAAGAACTGAACTGAACAACTGAAGCTTCTCCAGTCGTGCGACTCGTTAAGGCCTGCGGCAGTGAAAGTGAAATTACAGCTGACTTGGACACTACACAAACACGTAAAAGAATCCCAATTTTAAAGTGTCCAATTTGCAGTCTATACCAAAATGTTAATGCAGACTTTCAAGTATCAACAGTAACCGTGGGAAGCCAGAGCTATACATTCACGCCTGGAGAATATTTAAAGAATAACTTCATCGTTCATACTTAACAATTACTCTAAAAATACGTTGTGAAGTTATATATGTATACACCTCCATGCTCCGCTGCAGTCTATTTAATAATGTTTGCACAATGCAGGATTCCAAATAAGGCAAGATAATCAATGCCCATCTGGGGGAAAAAGATTTGTAAGCTTGTTGAGTGCTGTTCTATACACTGCTATGGACTAGCTTGCCATGGGTACTCAAATGCTCCATCTGCTCCTAAGAAAATTAAAGTAAATCAAATAAACTATTTTGTTCAGTTGAAAAGACTCCAAAATAAGCACGTAACATAAACGGTGGAATGTTTCTGCCCCCTGGTGGCTTTTTCCTGACACTACTTGATGGACCGCACACTCGGAGAAAAATACAAATAATAATATAATTTTGTTGATATTGTAATGTAAAATACAATTGCACCAAGGCTCAATTTTTAACATTTTTAATCACTACAGACCAGATCACTACAGCAATGGGAGGATGATACGTGATGATACAAGTAGCTCACCATGCTTATGACAAACAGTGTAGTGTCTAAACACTCCAGTGTAAGGTGTATGAAGTGCACACAGTCTCTCTTAGCATTTAACCATGTGTCGTTTTCCAGATCTTACGCACACTGCATGACAAGTTACGACAAGATTATAATGTCGATTATTTTTCTTTCAAAATGATCCCCTCTTGACTCCGTCGACCCCTGAGCTATTTAGCCAAGTTACAAACATCAACTTTGTCGATACATTCTGCCTTGTACTGCCACAGATCATGTGCTTAGAAACAAAATATGCACTTACATCATACCACAAACAATAGTACATTGCATACAGCAGACTAGGTGTCTATTACGCATGCGCACAATAATTCTTTTAATGACGAACTGGATGCACAATAAGACGTGTCCCTAACAGCAACAGGACACTCTGAAAACCGGGGTCTGTGGTCAAACCAACCAACCAACAATTAAAACAGCAGAAACATTTGTCAAGTCTTTTGATTCCTATCGTTTCATTCAGACTTTGACTTTGCACCGTTTTACGTGCTTGTTCTTCACAATCTGGTCTTTGAACCGTCTTCTGCACTTTGGACAGGCGAAAGGTTTCTCTCCTGTATGGATTCTCACGTGGGTTGTAAGGTGGACATTTTGCTTGAACATTTTACCACAAACATGACAGCGGAATGGTCTCTCTCCAGAATCAACCCCCTGGTGAACTTTCACGTATGTGGACGAGCGGAATCTCTTTCCGCACACCAGGTACAGATTTTTCGCCGGAAGGTGACGGCTGTCAAGTTCAGTCCAGCGTGGTAACTCTTGAGGGGGAGGGTGTCGTGGGCTTGTGCAATGACCATGGTCGTCTTTCTTCCAAAATCATCTGGGTAAACCAGTGACTATAAGTATAGAGAAAACCATCACTGAGCCATCGAAACCATCCAACACAATGCAAACAGACATTTCCGAGATATACATCTCAACACTAACAGCTGCTGGATTTAATTTCCATCCAGCTAGATCTAAATGAAATGCATTTAATTTGCAATTTAAATACGCCTATGCGTTTTGGGCAGCCTTTTTCAATAATAAACTGAAGTCACCCATAAGAAATTTTATGTGATGAAGCTGTTAAAATAAAACCTTCAGTGGCTAAATCTGCCAAGCTATCCTGCCGTCATTACAACATGCTAAGCACGACCATATAAATGAGAAGGTACTGGTAATACTTAAAGGAGTAATGGGTCATTTTTACCACCAAAAAGTAGCACAATATTCTGAAAAACCACTTTTTATTCGACACTTTTTGCAGAATGGAGAATGAACCTCAAATGAACCAGTTTATGCTCCGTAGAACGGGTCTCTTACACAGAGGCAGACATGTTTAAATTGGAATTATTACATAATTCTTGAACAAGCCACTAGGTGTCAGTATAATGGCAGTTTCGTAACGTGAAGAATTATTAATGGGAAACTGCCATGTTACACCTTTAAACTCGAGTTCTTCAAATGTTATTAATTTGAACAGCAATATGATACAAAACCATTATTCCTGGTAGATTAAAAAAAATCAGATTGCATTATAATTTAAGGATCGGTTAGCGTTTGTTTAACGCGTTTAAATATGTGCTGCGTATCGTCTTGTGTGTGAGTGGAAACAAACGTCCCAAACGTGCATTTGTCAGATCTTTCTGGTATCAATCATATCTTTCTTTGCTATTGTTAGCATATACACAATATGACTGTTATCTTTGCTGATAATTAACATATCGAAAGATCACGTATCCTACTGCCTACACTCTAGTATTATGGGATGGTCGTGGAGAACCTGGAACACAGTAGCAGAGCTGTTTTGGGCCAAAACTAAAGACACAACCTCTTCTCAAATAAGTGTTTCAGAATATTTTATGGTCTCCTTGACAGAGATTAATCAGTATATTCCAACAAAGTGCCTTTCGGTTTAAATAACTTTGTACTCACTGATGATAAAATATTTTAATCCTCCCTGGGTTGGATACACTGGTGAGCTCTACTAATCTGACAGGAGCTTTTGACTTGGGCATTCTTGGGTAAACAATGTGGAATATTTGACATCCGTCTCCAATCTCTGATGGAGAAGGGACATTTTTTTTTAGGATTAAATACAAACTGAGGGTAGGACTACATCATTGGGTGCAGCCTGATTTGTTTATTATAGATTGTTGTAAACCTATGAATTGATTTCTGATTTCCTTCCCACTCCATGTGCTTGTGGCCAATTTTTTCACCATATGCAGAGTTTGCTTTTAGTGACAGCAGACACTCTGATCACACTGTCTGATAAGACAGAGCAGGGAAACTACAAATCATAAAATTTTCCTTCACATCTTACGGCAATTCACATCATTTGAATTTATTATAAAGGCAGACGTTTAGTCTCATGCTGTCCTCAATGCCAAGGTATTAATCCAAAAAATAACCAACAATGCAAAATGCAAATTAAAGGTGATTGAATGAGATTAGAACTAGCCTTCATTCACTATTCAAAAACAGAGCAGTTTGATGGCCTTCAATCCACGAGGTACATAATGCAGTTCTTCAGTCTATTCACATTATATTTGTTTTATGAAATATTCTCTGCTTGCCCAGAAAACCTGAAGTATAGCTTTATCCATTAAATGCAGGTTGAAGAAATACTTTTGGTAAATGATAACTCAGCATTACACTAGATCAAAAATAACAATGTTTATTTGTTTTGGTTCATGAGAACATCAACAGTACTTGTACTAGACAATCAAAAGGAATTAACAGCATGATCCCAGGTCTTGGTTGTCACTGTTCTTTTTGCTATTTCCTTCTTTGATAGCTTCTACTTAGTCAAACACTTTCTAAGTTTTCACAATGATGAAACATTAAATGCCACATCTGAGCAATTTTCCCATGAACTACACAAACCAAAAGCATCTATTTTTGACTGTCCAACTTGCATAACTAACAAGAATGGTCTTCCCACGAGACAGTGACCCTTCCCGTCACCACCTGGGGTTACACTCGTCTTTCAGAAATGAGGATCAGATCACCACTCAGGTCTGAAACGGGAATAACCCACGTAACCCGGCACCCGTTACCAGGTGCTGGCTCTGAACTGACCTTCCCTGAACATTCAGAGTTAGCCACACATTAATAGATCCGGATTCCAATGGGTAAAGGCAGCTAAGAGAGATGTACATTATAGCCAAGAGAGATGTACCTCATCTTCCACATAAGTTCGGCATCCTCCAAGATTCACAGGAGTGTCAGATGTTCAATGTTTAATCGTCTCTAATGGTCGCAAAAACTGCACATTTCTCTTCTCTGCATTTAGCCATTGAAGGACCAGAATAAAAAGAAATTGCACTAGTTCACTACTCTGCAATTCTGAAACTAACAGTGCATGAGGCAGAAGTTATGATCTCAAGAACTAATATAAATATATATATATATGAAAAAGTATCAATCACCTTGTAACATCTTAAAACCTTTAATTGTCCAAGCGTTCCTTTACATAGAATGCAGGGCAAATTGAACCCCACCTCTCTATCTAAAGCTAAACAAAACAGTGGGAGAAAAGCATAAGAGAAACAGCAGGTACAGAGTAGCGTCTGCTGCTCCAAAACTCGAGAATGGGAGGAGAAAAAAAAAAAGAACAAAAATAAACAGGTTCAAAACACGCATCCCTCACCGCTCTTTGTGCCGCACTCCTGAAACCCTCTAGGAGTGGCTACAGTCTTCAGCGCTTTCCAGATGAACCTTAAGGTGTCTGTTCCGGGCACTTCTGTCACTGAACCTCTTCCCACAGGTAGGGCAGCTGTAGGGCTTTTCCCCCGTGTGGATTCGAACGTGCACATTCAGGTGACTGGACTGCCTGAAGTTCTTGTCACAAAAATGGCAGTGGTATGGTTTCTCTCCGGAATGAACCCTCAGGTGAATCTTCAGCAGTCCACGAGAGGTAAAGGTCCTTCCGCACACCACGCAGAGGTTGGCTCCCGCGAGGCCGTCGTCTTCGGCCGGGCCCCCGCGGAACGCTCCAGAGAGCTCCTGTCCGTTCTCGCTCACCTCCTCCGTCAGGTGCCCTGGGCTCAGCTGGGACCCTAAAGCGAAGCCAGAGACACACTTACAACTTACAACCTGCGCTCGCAGTCGGCTGAAGTAAAAACCACAGCTCCAAATCCGCTTACGTGACGGAGGGCTTTGGTCTTCGTCCAGCAGCATGACGTCCGGAAGACTCCCTTTCCGTCTTCTACATGCCGTCTGTTCCAGCCTGGGCTCAGTTTTTCTCTCTCTTCCAGCTTTTAGCAGTTTGCTTTTCCCACGAGCCCTTTTCATACGATATCTAAAATCGATATTCAGTGAAACTTGGCACAGCACACAAAAATGTTTACTTAAAATGTTTACTTAAAATTCATGAGAATAATTGGGAAAAAATTAACCCTTTAACTGCCACTCTTTTAAATGATTAAAACTTTAATGTTTGAGAAACAAGTTTTAATAGTGCTGTTGGTCTGGTCTTTGCAAGCTTTGGGCAAACTTCTCCAAAACAGGTATAACAGGAATGAACAAGAATCTGGTGGTGTGATGGAATGAAACCTTGTCACAACAGAACACAAATTTTACTGAAATATCTCACAGAACTGCTGGGTCTATCAGAATAATCTCAGGGTTTTACTGCACACTTAAAAGGGCCACAAAGAAACCAAAGGGCACCAGGTATCACATTCAGGGTTCTGGAGATGCTTTGTACATGCAAGTGTTTCATCTTTATATTCTTCCTCATCCTCCTCATCCTCACTCTAACTACAATAGATCTGCCGTTGAGTGTAAGCTACAAATTATTTTTTCCATCCACATCTAGCAGTATTATGCCATTTTTTTGTCTGTGATCTTTACATAAAATGCAAGTTTCTCCTTGGTTTCTCACTCCTGTAGGCCCCTTGCACCACCACCCGCAGGCCAGCAGCAGGTGCTGTGGAGCTGCCCTCCACTCCAGGGGGGAGAAACGTCCTGCCTATTCTGCACACTTTTCTAGTGCCTGATAAACCCACAAGTGGTTCATAAAACAAAACAACCCATGATAAAGCTTCTCCAGCATGGCCTTTTAAAGAACGTATGTTAGGCTGACATTAAAAACTCAACACAAAAAAATAACTAAATAAAAAAGGTTATGAGTATTCTCTTTTGCAGACCCTTCCACTGCCCCCATGGGGTAAGAGAACACAGCAGGACAAAGGCAGCATCTGGCTACGTGTGATTATGTGCTCAGGACTCACTCAGAACCCACTCAGCCCACCTCAGCAATCCGTCCAAGAGGGCAGAGCCGATTATCTGATTCCTTCAAACCGTAAACCAAGAGGGGAAAAGCCGTACATTTAGTTCTTGAACAACTTGTGTGTGGCCCTTAACATCACCGTTAGATGTTATTTAGCCGTAACATTTGCCAAGATTAACACGTAATATTAAGTAAATAAAATGTTGCTAGAACTCCCTTAAGTGATGGCGATGCCTGGAGTTATACTGAAAATGGTAGTATTGTGGATTCCGGCAAAGCTGTGGTGAGTCTGTGCCTCCAACACTCAGGCTCCCAGCACAGAGTTCCTAAAAGTAAGTGTTTGTAATGTGATTTCCATCCGTTCTGAAATGCATATTGGAAAAAAAATATCAGTGATATTGACTTTACATAATAAACACTGGTCAAAGACATATTCAGTAAAATGTATGGAGCATAAGAATTATGACATTGTGTTTTCAAATCTGGTCTTTCAAAAGGTCTTTTAAAGTCATCCTCCGCTTTCTTAATAGTTTTCGACCAGCACCGTTACTTCTCTGAAGCCGAGTCCGTTTGTGCAGCCACGTAGACCAAAGTACATATCTGTCACCACGACGACTCTCAGCGCCCAACTCAGGTGTGGCTACAGCAGCTTCCATGGGCTTTTCTTCCACAGAATACTGAATAAACGACCGTCGTCATGCGTCTTACCTCGGCTGGTCTGGGAGGAGCCATTGGATGCCTCTTCAGCGGATACGGCCGAGGTGATTGGTTAACCGCTCTGCTTGGCAGTGGCCTTAGTTAAAAGGAGCTGCACTCTGTAGTCCTGTTACAGCCTCAGGCCTATTAATGCCCAAGCTAAGGTTTACATTTAAAAAGGTTTCAACTATGCAGTTCGTGAATATTGTTAAAATGTAACCAATAATTCTAATCAGGACGATATTAATATACAGGATGCAATGATACATGAACTTTACCCCTTAGTCCATACCCTATACCATTCCAACTGTGGAATTAATAAACTGAATACGACATCAAGATTGACTTTACATTAATTTTGTGAAGCAAAATATAAAATGAACCAAAATGCTATGTGATCAAAATAATAAATACTTGTGGAGGACCTTGGCGCAACATTCAAATTCAAAGTAAATATATATATATATATATATATATAAAAGAAAACATTACATATTTAGTGTAAACAGTAATTCAAAATAAATAAAACTCTTTAAAAACGATAATCAAACATTGTAAATATATTCAAAATAAAATGGAGCTGAAAGATGTGAAAAAAATAAAGTAGCTTAAATAATGATATAAATAGTAATGAAACTCATTTGTAGACGTTTAATGCAAACAATAGTTCACAATAAAATGTAGAAGCTGAACCTGAAATTTTTTATTATTATTCTTATAGGCTCTGGTAACTATACAGAAAGAGTGTGCAAGATTTTTTTGTTTGTTTTGTGATGGAACAGGTTTTCCCAGTGAGGGGGAAAAAAAAACACTTCAATTCACTACACTCAGCCACAGCCCCATCAGTGTTTACAAAGACACCTGCACACAGCATGGGGGTCACTAGCACCTGGAATGGCACCTCAATATGTGACCTTCAAAGAGAAAGTGAGGTGTCAACATTTTCTGAGGGGATACTATTGGTTGGAAAAGGTGACGAACCACTTCTGGGAATACTGAGAAGAAAAAAAAAAAACTGTAAATAGATATGCTAGGGCTCCTTTCAACAACATGATCCGGTGCGCGGAATTTCCGCCTCTCAAATAAAATATTCAACCACAGAATCTAAGAACACCTGTCGCTTTTATTTCTCTCACATGAAACTCTTGGTAAAAACGTATTTGGCTTGATGCCAAGACCTCATGAATTTTTGCGTTGTGACTATGAACGTGCATGCTTAGTGTGAAGATGAGATCAATATTAGTTTAAAGGCATATTTTAAAAAGCTGTTGGGAGGGGGTCCAAGTATAAACAGAGTATGTATTCAGTATGGGATTACTGGTAAACAGCTGCATGTAGATTTATACTGAAAATCTGTATAAAAGTCAGTTACAGTTCTACTTATATGAACTTTTGTTTGGTCTTTAAGAATATTCAATGTTATTATAAGATAAAACGCTGAATTCCAAGCAGGCCTGGCCAATTTTGTTGATATTGGGACCGATATCCGATCCTAATATTGGATCGGTGCATCCAATTAATATGCTGTGTGCTAAGCTAAGGACACTTTTCTGTGTAAAACTTCCACTTATCATCACTAGGTAAGCAAATCCTCAAAGGCAAAAAAAAAAAACAAACTAGCTAAAAAATTGTCTTTTTTTAATCATCATAACCCTGGTATAGATTATGAACACATTATTGCATTCCTCAATTTAACTGAAGACACTGAAGCCATTTAAATGTACTGAACCTTCCAATATAAGGTTGAGACAGATGCACCAAATGAGTAGCCAGGGTAAACAACTAGATATCAAATATATAATTTAAACATGAAAAAGGCAACACTGATTTTCTTAACACTTTGGGTCTTTTTTGGATTAACTGCATGTGTCTGTGTTGGTGTGTATATGTGTTTGACACCATGCTTTCTGTTGTGCTCAAAATCTCTGTATTCAAATACTCTGTACTGTATTAAGCATAGTGGCCACCTCTTGTGAGAGAGAATTTCTTAAACTTTTTTCTGGAATGAAAAAGTTTGTAACACTGTGAAACCGCTGGATCTGTTGATTTCATCCAGACCATTCTAATGTGATTCAGGGTGAGAGGAGAAGAGACTGTGCTGCTATTAGTGGACTGGTTAAGGAAGGGAGAACCAACTTTAACTGAACAGAACAATTAAAGAACAGGAACTTTAATTGGCATTACTCAGGAAATTGTTGCAACTCTACATAACTCTCTTGGACAGCCTATAGATAAAAAGTTTATAATTGGTGAAAACTTCATCCAACACACTTTGCTATTTAGGCAAACAATGAGAAAGAGAGAAAAAAAAAAACCCACATCTGAACCAAACAGGTATACGCCCAGTTTGTAGGAACGCACTCAGGACAGAAGAAAGGAAATTCTCCTAAGGGGTTAGTACTCCTAATTGTGGAGTTATTGCACAGTGAAACCCTACAGGACACAGACCATCGTTTGTATATTGACTCGATCTCCTCAGTTAGCTCAGCTTGCTCCTCCATAAAAGCACAGCTCCTCACCAAACATCCCAGGTTTGGTGGGATTCACCTAAACCCTAACCCAGCTGTTGCTCAGACCCAGCCATGTACCAGAGAAATGAGTGGACAGTTAAAGGGTTAACAGAAGCAAAATCTAAAACTTACCTCTCTCTCCTTTGGGCGAGTTCTTTATCCTGCCCGACTGGATCATAATTAATGCACCGTTTATGCAGGGTAACCCTTGGCCTGCTTGTTAAGGGAAGCTGGGTTTTAGAGTGAGAAAGGGAGGGAAAAAAACAGATTACACAACACTTTCTACAGATGGCAGAAAGCAATGATAACAGCACTGAAACATCTCTGAAAATATTTGTTTTAGCTTCACTAATCTTTTCTTCCTATTACATAGCACAGAATGTTTTGGGAAACAGAAAGCATAATCGCTTGATTTAACAGTGGTTCAAAAATGTTGCAAAGGTGGGGGACTCAAAATCCTAGATGAGCACTAGTGTTCAGTCCAATTTTGCACTGCAGTTATTAATTCCTGCTTTAAAACACCCGACATGATACAAGAAGGGCTTAGTTCTGACTTAAAGCACAAGATCTCAGAGCAGTGGCACCACAGAACTGTGAAACAGACCTGAACTGAAGCCGATTAAGAGAATGTGGGAACATATTTACTGTGTGTGTGTGTGTGTGTGTGTGTGCGTGCGCGTGTAACAAGCAGGGTGCCAGCTGAGGTACAACTGTGAAGTATGAACGTATGGTGTGCCTTTAGCTTGGACCCATATTCCGTTGGTATTCTACCAGAAACAGTGTCACATTCATTTTCGATCATATGAACATGCCTAAAAATAACTGCAGGGCCGTGTATGTGGAAAAAGGGAGGGATGAGAGCCTTTGAGGGAAAAAAGCCACAGATATAAACACTCATGAAACATCCAAGAAGACAGGTGAACTCTCTGCTTGTCTAGCATTCACTCACCAAACACACTCTGACCACAGGACAGCGCTAAACTACTCAACCAAGCAAGTCCAGGGACGTGTGCAAAAATGCCAACCATCTGGTCAGCGATGGTCCAGTGGGTAGAAACAGGCCAGTGATTAAACGACTCAAAGGAAACTGACCAGCTGCACATGCCAACAAAGGGGTTGATGCATTGCAACCCTAACTGCACCTAAAATACACCCCTTTGGACAGCAAAGTAAGCAGTGCAGTTAACACCACCAGCTCCATCAGGTTGTGCCTATTCCCTGGGACCCCTCAGAGACTCTGTATCCATGACAGATGCTCCAAGTGACCTTCTGGAAGCCTGGGAGGAAGAGGATGGTCCTGAGCAAAGAAATATTCCATGTATTATGCTTCTGAGTGGACCATTACAAGTAAAGTTGTGGGAGCTGGGAGTGCAATTAGCACAGGCACCAAGCAGGCCCCAGCTCTCATCATGCTTAAGGGATGCAGAAATGTTGGCACATGGACGTAAGCCAGCTGCTAAACAAGCCTCACATACGGAGACTGATAAAGAGTGCCTCCAAAATGAGTTTGTGGGAGAAGTTCCTAAAAAATCCACATGGAGGAAAATCATCTTCTCTTAAACTTCCTTTTTAAAAGCCCTGCACTCTTTGATTTGGTGTGATCAATTAAAATTGCTGCCTTTGACTAGGCTGTCCTGCTTCTGATTGAAAAAAAAAAGTTAACTGTTAAGCACATATTCCAGTTTGTGATTCTTTGACAAAATTAATGAAGGCCTCATGCCTGTCCAACACAGGATTTCTTATCCACCGATACCGTGTCACAATCTCTTCTGTCGGGTGTTGCAACTTCTGCCTCATTGTAGCAGCATTTTGCACAGATGTGATAAACGCATGACTGGGTGTCTGGACTGCACAATTAAGAATGAGGGATGAGAAATGCTAACAGTTTTCTGAAGACATTTCTGCTGCAGTTTTTTAGTCAAGAGGCAATCTCATGATCCAAGCAGGTACATGTGAGGATGCACTGGGTTCCTGTTCATCTACACCGACTGTTCTCTCCTTCAGTGTTGGGTTAGACTGATG
>JAOYMR010000018.1:2147412-2158543 GCA_025802075.1 Tenebrosternarchus preto | reverse complement strand
CACTGGGTTCCTGTTCATCTACACCGACTGTTCTCTCCATCAGTGTTGGGTTAGATTGATGCACTGGGTTCCTGTTCATCTACACCGACTGTTCTCTCCATCAGTGTTGGGTTAGATTGATGCACTGGGTTCCTGTTCGTCTACACTGACTTTTCTGAACAGCTTTTGCTAATTGAGGGTTTCAGTCCCTCTCTGTCCCGCCCTCTAATAACTACAAAACATGACACCTAATAAACTGGCATGACATCTAAAATTCAGACTCGACTACTACAAAAAAAGGAACTGCAAAATAAACTATTATCCAATCTGGCTTTATATAGTTGTTTAAGATGCATTGCCTCTTTTTGCAAGGCATGCTTCTCTGTGTTGGGCTGATTTTTATTTACTAGCGAGACTCAAGATGATTCAAAATGACAATTCTAAAAAGGTTTGACAGTCACGTCTCATAACTAATAAACGGTTTTAACATTTTTTAATATTAGAGTTTTAAATGACTAAATGTAGTTACAGTTACTTATAATTTACACATGACATTTGCAACTAATTTCAAATTAAACAGCCTACTGCACATCTGTATTGGTGTAATTCTGAATAAAGTGTGTTATGCTAAAATAATCACTAGAACCATTTTCATCAATATTTGGGAGAGAACTTTTTCACTCGGCTATAAAGGTCACATGGGGTGGTCTATAAAGGTCACATGGGGTGGTCTATAAAGGTCACATGGGGTGGTCTTTGATGATGCAACATCTCATTTACCATTTTACCTCTTCATAATAAAACTGCAAAAATGTTTACAGTTGTACCACACTGACATTTGAGAAAACAGTCTGCTGGACATTTTATTTTAAATGTACCATTAAAACACCATGTTTAATAGTTTCTTCATTTGAAAGGACAGTTGTGCCACCTGACAGTTTGGAGGTTTGAGATGACAAAATAAAAAAGTACATATTTAAATGTACTGAATAATGTAATGAAATGGCTTTTATAGAATCACGTGATGTTATGAATTCGTTGATTTTAAAATAAAACAATGTATTCAAACAAAAAATAAATATGCTTATGTCACTGGCCCATTTACTTGCCTTGGATCGTAACGCCTTGTGCACAGAGCTTAGTCTATGGCTCTGCATGTCGTCTTCAAACCCGCATGCGTGATTGGAAGCAGCAGTGCATGCTTGCGACTCGCCGGTCACCGCTGTTCTCAGATCAGACCCCGACTCTTCTGGCTCTTCCTTAACGTCCTGCGCAAACGGAGCAGCGTGAAGTAACGTGCTCACGTCGCTCTCCGTCATCAGCGTGTGGAACGCTTCCTCCACTCTCGCATCGTTTTCTTGCCAAGGGTTCGGGGACGACGGTTCTTTAGCCTGGGAAGCAGCGGGCTCATCTTTTGTCGCGCTGAGCTCCAGCTTCACCTGGATGTCTGCACCCTCCTCTCCCCACTGCTCCGCTCGAGGCTGTTGCCCCACACTAGCGCCCCCTTCGTGTAAGGCAGAGACACAAGGTTGTAGTTCTGAAACATAAAAAAATAAACAATATATTCCAACATGGTATTAGTCCAAGAACATCACGCACAAAAATAAAACTATATCTAGCGAATTCCATTAAATGCAGCGAAAGCCAAGCAAGCTGTCGACGTTCAGTATATAAAAAAAGACGGGTGTGATACTTGACAATTTGATGCCAGCCGATTACAGACGACCATTATGTGCTATACGTTTAGACTTACAGCCTTTAAAGTCTTTCAGTACATGCCAATTGTGACTCCACGTGCATAGAAACATGATAGCTAACAACGGCTACCTTTTGTCTAGCCGTGTTAGCCAGCTAAGCTAAGCTAAGCTAACTGGCTGGTTGTTTCAGGGCCCACTGCACCTTGTATTTGCACTGTGCAGCTAGCGAGTTAGCTAGCCGATGTGTCATACCGTTGCACGTCCCTAAACAGCCAGAGTTGGCATTTTATTTCTTACTTTCCCGACTCACCCGAGTAAAATTCAATGCCAGCCTCCAGCAGTCTTGTCTTGAGAAGTTCATTTTCTTGTCGGGAGCGGGAAATTTCGTCGTGGTATTCCGTAACAGTAACTTCCACTGCCTTGAAAATTTCCTGAGCAGCCAACGTTAATCGTTCTGTCAGGAAAACGCTTAAAGACTGTAGGTTTGTCATGTCCATGTTGCATTAACACTTATCTGTTGCTAAAATAAACAGCTAATCCAGCAACAACAAATATTTGGATTTACTTCCCCCTCCTCCTCTTCCTTCTTCTTCGTCGTCCTCGTCTTTTCTTCTTCTTCTGACTTTACAAAAAAGGGCTTAAAGAAGCAATTTATATCGCCATCATTTGGCTTGGAGGGTACCGTAACACTAGAAAATATTACGCGTTGGGGTTTTTTGTTGTTGTTTGATTTCTTTTTTTGGTTTTGTGTTGTTTTATTTTATTTATCAACTTAGTACGGGCTTCAAGCAGGCCCCAAAATTACCATGTATGGACAAATAACGAAAAAAGTAAAAAATCAAACAAACAAACATGTGCTAGCCTACAAAAGAAGAAGAACAAAAAATAATGAATGATTTGTGGGAACTCTGTTGCAGGTGTTTGAGCCATCATAAAAATACAATCATCAATTATTCCAAAAGTAAAATAAGTAACTCTTTCCAATAAAATACAAAAAAACAAGATTGTAGCTGCATTTATTTTCTCAGACTTTTTCTCTGGACCACACAGAAAAGTTCCTTGTTTGTTTGAGTTCATCATACAAAAACGCACACACACACACACACACACACACACACACACACACACACACACACACACACACACACACACAAACAGAGAGAAATGCCGCCTTGTTGATACAGTATCTGTGCGGCTGGTTGCATGTCATACAGTGCAGAGCATAGGATGGTGAAGAATAAGTCATTGTTTGACAGGAGCAGCTGTCCTCTCGGCTCCTCCTCACCACAGGGCCTCTGCTCAGCCACCTGCCTTTCACTCTCCAACTATGGTAACGAACTCTCTCTTCCATCTACCTCACATTATTGCCAAAACAATCCACTATATTGCTAATTGCCCTTGTGAATAGTTTGGTGAAAACCTTTCTTCTGGGCTGGTTGTCAAAAATGATCAAATGTTTAGAGGCTACAGAGAGAGAGCCTAGATTAGCTCAGAGCTGTTAGAAGCCTGAGTGAGCAGAGGGAGAGGACCAGTACGGTGCGTTGCCTCTGGATCCAGTTACTTCCTTTAGGATGTTAAGTTTACTTAATGGGTTTAATATTTAGATCTTTATTTAGTGAGGACATGAGTGATGTGAGTCAGTCAGGTAACCAATCAATCAAGAAATCAGTTAAGAGACAGAATGCCAGATGGAACCTTAGTGCTTTACTCTGAAGGACACTGGTGTACAGGGAGAACACCAGAGTGGGATGGGGATATCTGGGCCTTTAGAATCTGTACATGAAAGATTAATTTGGCCATTATGACAATGTAACACATGAAAGTAATTCCTGAATTGGGATGAACATCTATTTTGAATAACGCTGGTGTTGTATGAGTATTATAGTACATGCTTTTATTGTGTAGTTCTGAATATGGCAAAGTTATTTAAAACCCACTGATCCAGGAGAGAGTGGAAATGGATTAGTGGCCTAGTGGTGACGTAGCAGACACCACTGTGCTAGTATGAACATGCCACAGATGTGGCAGTACAGCATTGGCATGATTGCCATACTGTGACATCCTGACACTCCAGGAGGACACCCAGCAACATGCCAGTCCCTTAGACAACTCTCTGAGGATCCTATGAGAAACAAGAATCGACAGCAGAGCTACAGGTCGGAGTTGGCCCCGCCTTTGCATGCCCCGCTCTGCTGTTGTGCGACGGAGTGACAACTGCTGGCTGTCACTTTCTGACGCTGGCATTCCTGGAGGTCGGCTGGAGCTGTTTACATTCGACTCTGCTCCAACCTCCTTGAGTCAGTAACTGTAACTCCAGAAGGGAGTGCATTCCCAACCATGTTTCTGTGTTGTCAGACTCTTTGGTGGCTCCAGAAACCAGAGCGCTAAATGTGTCCCCTCACTGACACGGGAGAAGGTCAGTGGTGCGCAAAGCCAGATTTAAACACAGAAGAGACCTGGAGGGAGGCATGTGTGCCATATTTTTGTTCGGCCTGTAAAGCCTGAGAGGGGGTTCAGTTTTCTTCCATGTCCCAACCGGAATCTGGACTTGGATGATGAACAAAATTTGGCTATGGTAACCATGGTCACAAAAAAAACAAAAAAAACAATTGAATTGCACCCACGGGCCTCACCCCCACCGTAACGTGAATGACATGCTTATGAATACGAGGGCAAGTCCCAGATTCATAGCTGTATTGGTTTCCATCTGCGCCAGATATGCTTGAGCCGGAATTCAGTGTCACTGTAGAGAATGAAAAACATCCAGTGGCACCCAGGGCAAAATGGTGCAATGTCTCTGATATGTAGAATGTGAATTCCAAATCCCATACTTAGCCACAATGTGAAAAAGAAAAAAATGAATTCAGGACAATATTGATAGATCTATCATAGACCCAAGTCTATTTGGGACCAATCAGTTATAATCTATGGTCAAAACCTCATCAGGTTTTGCCTTAATGCCATACAGAAAGATATACAGATGTAGGTGACTAACACAAGCTACATGTTGCTGTAGTATTAAAGGTTAAATATGAAAGGCTTGTTTTCATAAAGAGAGCTAACGGGATGTTATGGGTTTGGTCAGCTGTCCTTCATGCTGTCCCTCACAGTGTCAACAGGCCCTTTAATGATCTTTCCATATGGACTGGCCATTACGGGCCACTCACATAGTAACGGCTGGATGACTGAGCTGCAAGAAACTGCAGTGGTACAACATTGTTTACTTGTGATGTGTGTATCGCTCTTTTACCTGATAAAGTTAAAACTGGATTAATGCAGTTCTATTAATGGTGATGATGAGTCTCAAAGATGTGAAAATAACAGGAAGAGCTACCCAAGTTTTGACCCACCCTGACCAAGGACGTTATATGTCTCTGGACTCCCTGCCATTCCTTTCATTCATGGCTGCTCTTATTTTCAGGCATGAAGTATGGACAAGGCGTCTGTGGTTGTTCGGAGTGCAGCCTGTCGCCGGCGTGCCTGGGTGGGGTGGGGTGGGGCGGGCGGGGGGGCCCCCGCAGAACTGGGGTCATTCCTGTAACTGAACATGACACCACTTGCACTAAGGCGTGGGCAGCTGTATATGTGCATGCCTTCCGTTCTGTTTGTTGTAGGGGATTATTAGCTGATAAAAGGACCCAGTGACTGTAGTTGTGTAGTGCCCTGTACCATCTAGAGTTTCTGGAATTTAAAAGGCTTTGCCAAGGCTCTTGGGCATCTTTGTATCTGTTCGGTTGTCTCTGGTCAATCTGATAATTGCTTGAATGGAAATTCAACTGATGGAAATGGGGCTTTAGGGCTTGTAAAGAATGCAGTAAGAGGAATCTGTTTTCCTATGGTAAAATGAAACATCCTGGATGTAAGGTGGCTTTGTGAAAACTATTGTAATAAAAGGAAACATCCAGTCAGTGAAATAACAGTCGGTTTTAGAGGTAGGTCTTAGCATAAGGTCTTAGCAGTAGGTCTTAGCGGTAGGTCTTAGTAGTAGGTCTTAGCAGTAGGTCTTAGCGGTAGGTCTTAGTAGTAGGTCTTAGCAGTAGGTCTTAGCGGTAGGTCTTAGTAGTAGGTCTTAGCAGTAGGTCTTAGCAGTGGGTCTTAGCGGTAGGTCTTAGCGGTAGGTCTAAGAGAAATGAATGAACAGTGATTGGCAGTATTGTGCTGACAGACTAAAACTGTCAGAAGAACACTATCATAGCTTTAGAAGTACTATTGCTGGACTACAAATTCCATTACCCTATAAATCCAAATCTGTTTCACATGAGCAGGTATGGACATATGATGGACGTATCCGAGAACTAGGTTAGGGTTAGGTTTAGGTTTAGGGTTAGTGTTTGGGTTAGGTGTAGGGTTAGTGTTAGGGTTAGGGTTAGTATAGCCAGCGGTGAATTGAGGACAAAGAATTGAACATCTTCAAATAATAACTGGACATTAGTAATAGTTGTCAAACAAGGCCAACAAATAAATAAGTAAACATTTAAATAAATAAAAATACAAATAAAAGGATGAATCAATCCTTGTTTTACATACACACACATACAAATGTGCAGGTTAGGACATAATGTGCAATGTGGCTATACATACACACACACACACACACACACACACACATGCAAACACATCACTTTCTCTATTTTCCAGGAGTATTCTATCACTGCTCATTCTGTTCAGAGTTTGCTGACTCTTCAGAGCTGAGGAGCTGGAAGGCTCTACTCAGAGGCCAAGGTGCTACACGCCATCTCAGAACGTGGGAGGAGTCAGAGCTGAGGATCCTCGGGGCCTCAGTGCGCTCTTGCCGTAGCAATAACACAGGACCACCCCACCTCACCGCTCCCCCCCTCCCCCTTCCAAGCCATGCACGGGAGCAGGGTGAGCGTTCCATAGCTAATGCGGCCACGTTCTGGGCATTTCTTCACAAGAGGGCAATTCCACACCCCCCATCCCATCCCACCCCCTCCCTTACCCCACTCTACCTCATCCCACCCCATCCCCACACCAGCTGTCACACAATGTGCTGCTGCTCGTCACTGATCTGCTGGGGCAGGCAAACACCATACCTCACCTCACACCAAAGGCCCAGACACACACACCCATTGCACGACCATTGCATGTCATTGAGTAAAGGCTACTTGGCCTACAGAGGGTGCTGTTTAGGCAGTGGTGAAGGCAAAATAAAGGCTAAATGATAACATTTAGGAATTCAGGAAACAAAGACTTTTTGACAGACTTTAAAGTCCCATCTAGAGTTTGTGATAGGTGAATAATACTAATGGTATCCAGCATTTGTCAACATAAACACAACTGCCGAGTCGTAGAACTGCCTTTGATACATAAACACTAAACAGCCTCTCTAAAATGCTGAGGATGTTCTTTCCTCATGAAGTGGGTTTCTAGTGATGTGTGTGTGTGTGTTTATGTGTGTGTGTGCACACATGCGTGTGTGTGTGTGTGTGTGTGTCTGGGTGCGTACGGCTGTCACCCTGCAATCTCATGCTAGGCTTCTGCTGACAGTGGGGTTAAAGGGAGGCCGGGCTGCATGTCTGTACCCCTCAGGCCCGACAGAAACAGAGGCTTCTTTGTGCTCCGCCTGCCATCCGTGGCCATCCATCACATTTTAACCTGACAGCCAACTGCCCAGCCTCCTAATCCCGCACAGGCTCGAAGCTTGGGTTACCACACCGAGAGGAGCGTCCAGCCCCATCTGCTCCACCGGCCTGGCAGCCGCGGCCCAGAGTGAACGGGGGTCGGACTGTAGATGGAGAGGACGCGGAGCACGCTGAACAGCGGGGTTAACGTCCCGCAGTAAAGGCTGGGTACAGTCGCCGTGGCATCAGGGGCCGTAAAACAAGCCCTGACGCTTCGTTAGCCGCACCGGCAGGAAGGGGGTCGGACATGCCTGGAGAGGCCAGCTCAGGAGAGGCCGAGGTCACTGCCGGGGGGTTACGGACGCTGACGGTCCAGCTCGCGCCACAGGGCTCACGCAGCACACGTGGCTACGGAGCGTTAAGAGAAAATGAACGTGCTCACAGAGGAACATGTAACCAGCACAGTCGTTTGGGTGAAGGCAGAAATAACTGTGAATGACACACAGGTGGGACTGACAAGCGTGTACAGTTATGACACACAACACAAAAGAGAGCACGATATCAGCAGATACTGAAAACTGGCAGGTTACCAGACACGAAACATCCATGACTGTTGTCTTTTAGTCTTTGCTGTGGTCCGACTGGGTTCTACAGATATCAGTGGTGCATCCTTGATATTTTTATTTGAAAATTTAGGGGATAATCAGCATTGTTACTGCTGTCTATATAACACATTCAATGTATACTATATATATTCCACATATACATTGGATAGAACATATAAACCATAATATATCAAATCAATTATTTATATTGATTTTTTTCTGAGAAGAATGAGTTTGATGGTGAACATCATGCACTAATTAATGCTCTTTCGAATCTCCTGTGATGCGTTAGATTTCTCTGACACTGGGATCACATTGCTGGTCGTCTGACAGGGTTCCTTGAACAAAACTGGGCCCCGAATCCCCATGGGATAAGTGGGGGAACGGACAGAGATGTAAAGTTTAGATGTGTGGCAACAGCTAAACGCGGGGTCGGGTTTCTCTGGGCCCTGGCTATATTTAACCTAGTGATCTAACACCAGGCGGAGGGTTTAAATGCCATCACTGCAGTTGGTGCGAAGCAGTTGTCGCCCACAGATCTTCCTCGGCACGAGCTCGGGGATCCACGCGCAGTGTACACGCCTCCACACCACCCCGCAGGACGTACGCTGTGACCGCGAGGAGCAGAGCGGCCGGAGCCCACGGGAAGCGTGCAGCGCCGCCGTTGCCGAGATGGAACTTTTCGAGACCAACCCGTACTTCTTCCCCGACCAGCGCTTTTACGAAGGCACCGACAGCTTCTTCCCCTCCCGGCTGAACGGGGGCTTCGAGCAGGGCGGATACCAGGAGAGGAGCGGCGTGGTGGGGCTGTGCGGAGGAGGCGTGGGGCACGAGGACAAGCCGTCTCCGCCTCCGGCACTGGGCCTGCCGCTCTCGCCCGGCCAGGAGCAGCTGCACTGCCCGGGACAGTGCCTGCCGTGGGCCTGCAAGGTGTGCAAACGCAAGTCAGTGAGCATGGACCGACGGAGGGCGGCCACGCTGCGGGAGAAGAGGAGGCTGAAAAAGGTGAACGAGGCTTTCGAGGCGCTGAAACGCAGCACTCTGATGAACCCCAACCAGAGGCTGCCCAAGGTGGAGATTCTACGTAGCGCCATCCAGTACATCGAGAGGCTCCAGGCACTGGTCAGCTCTTTCAACCAGCAGGAACACGAGCAGGCGGGACTTCCTTACCTGGGCTCAGCGCCACAGAGGGTAAGTCCAGCTGGATGGTTGTACATCACGCTGTGAACTGAGTGCGGTCAAGGCATGTTGAACTCAGTGTGGTAAGGATTAAAATTTATTATGTAAATTTCAACATAACATTCTAAGTTCTTCTAATTCTAAACTCTTGATCAATAACACTGAAGTGTGAGATCATGTTAGATTATGCTCACAGAATGTAGAGGGCAACTGATAACACAAGGAACAGATAAACAAACTTAACATGCATGTCAAGATTATCATCGTCATAGAAATATTAGTTACAGATTTATACAATAATAAGCATTGGAACTTTTCAAGATTTTATCGTGCAAGACCTCTATTATAACTGTTTGAGGAATGTCCAGTAGGTAAATTTGTTATTCCTAGTTTAAATGAAATATAATACTGTATATTACAGATCAACTATTAGTTTTAGTGGGCCTTACCTGAAATGTGGTTTGCTTACCATCAAGTGGTTTTGGTGGCATGAGGGTGTGGATTTATTTTGACTGACATGTGTGTATGTGACAGGTGTCCTCCAGTGAGCAGGGCTCTGGTAGCACCTGCTGTAGCAGCCCAGAGTGGAGCAGTGCGTCGGAACACTGTGGTCCCGCCTACAGCTCCACCCACGAAGGTAAGACCAGCATCAGCTTTTTGAACGCAATGCCAAAGAGTAAAGCAAATCACAACTCCCAGTGCAAGAGGTTCCATATGTAATCAGTGAAATGGTAATCCAGAAACTGTTCAGTGGCTTAGGGCTTACATGATCTTACCTGATCATCTTCTCCAGACCTTCTGAACGAAGACTCTTCGGAACATGCCAACCTGAGGTCTCTGACGTCTATTGTAGACAGCATCACAGGCTCAGAGGCCACGCCGGTCGCTTACTCAGTGGACATTAAATGAAGAAGAAATAGGGGTGAAGGTACACTGGAAATGCCATTGTGAAGTCCAGGTCCAGAAAACCTATAGCACTACCTATGACACCCAAACCAAATATGAACCCAACTGTAGCCACAAAATCCCCATGGGTACTGTTTCCAATTAAATTTAGTGGTCCATAGCAACTATTTCCAATTGTTTCTTATGTTTGGAAGAGGTTAAAGCTAGCTAGTCTAGTATAAGCAAGCAGAATGATATTGTGCCTTTTCAAACTTTCCTTTTGTTTGTGCATTTTTGTGTGTGTTATGCTTACCAACAAATATTAATTTGTGGGGCCAATGTTTTATGACCGTTTTGACCAATATTTGCTTAATTTAAACTAGTTCCGAAATGCCATGTAAATACGTTCCTATTTTCTACAGAGTGGTTTTGCTATTTTATTTTCTATTTTTTTGTTTGGTATAATTTATTTGGACTTTTATAATAAAAGATTGTTGTGTATTTGTACATGTATTTTATTTTTAAATTCCTCATATTTGTGTATTGAGTCAAAGACAAAAATGACACATTTCCAATCCAAAAGAAGTCATAAAACATTTTAAAAAACTATTACATTAGTTAAATATTTATTTCAAATATTTATATATATATATATATTTATTTATATATATAATCTTTTGTGACAGCTTTATACATTTACAATTAAAGAAGAAAAGGAGGCTAAGGTAACCTCAACAGTACCTACTGAACAAAATCTCCCTCTGAAAAACAAAAAAAATACTCTCACTGGAACAGACTGGTGGAATCTGAAATCACTACTGTATACATAATTCTGTACACAAATCGGCTATTTACACCAACTAGACCTGCACACATGCATACCAAGTTTGAAATATGAGAATGAAAGAGAGTCAGTGAGAGAGAGAGAGAGAGAGAGAGAGAGAGGGCTGCACCTGTCTTACACTTCACATTACTGTCAAGGACTAGAGGAACGACAGAGAGCATAAATGCTACCAACCATCACGGGAGGGTAGAGGGCAAAGCCAATGACTTCAGTTAAAACTAGTTCAGCCTTTACATACATCATTCATGTACTGAACTAGGGAAACAGCAGTACGTCCCAAACATTAAACTGGCCCAGTTCAACACAGAACAATTCAACAACTCACTCAAGCATTAGAAAGGTTTTTTGAGTGTATAGTTT
>JAOYMR010000018.1:2131021-2144141 GCA_025802075.1 Tenebrosternarchus preto | reverse complement strand
AGTTAGCATTTCTGATCTTATGAGTGGTGTTAGAGTTAGCATTTCTGATCTTATGAGTGGTGTTAGAGTTAGCATTTCTGATCTTATGAGTGGTGTTAGAGTTAGCATTCTGATCTTATGAGTGGTGTTAGAGTTAGCATTAGAGTTTCTGATCTTCCCACAACCTAAAAGTTTAACATTGGACATTTGTTAGTACGGGTTTATGGTTTTAGCAGTGGATAAAATGTCATCTCAAGCCATTCCCAGTACACACACCACACACAACACATATATGTGTGTGTACCAGAAATGTAGTGCTGGAGCCCATGGTTAAAAAGTTAGCAGACAGATTCCGTAAATACTGCTAACGTCGTGAGCAACGTGTGGGTGGAGCTAAACCCAGCTAAGCTCACGCCCCCTCCGGCCTACCTTCAGGCTGCAGCTGCTTCCTGTGCATGGCAGCCACGGAGGAGGGCAGTGACATGGTGGTGAGGCGGAAACCTGCAGGCAACGTCTCGATGGAGCCAGGCATCATTCCCAGGCCCTGGCCTTCCCGTGGCCTGAAACGCTTCCTCCACGACGGAGACCTCCGGAAGGATTTATCGTCACTCTGGGGGAAAGATTTTCCAAACGTGTGCAGACACAGTCACGGTATCGACTAGGGCGGCAGATTCATTCGCGCCTTTGGACATTTGATCTACGCCGAAGGGAGCGATCGATAATCGAGGAGCGGGGCTGCAGTTTTAGAACAGAGAGTTAATCACTGAACTTGGTGAAGTAGTCAACGTAGTGCATCTGGAAGGGCAGGAAGAGTGGCCTACCACACACTCCTGGAACTAAAACTGTGGCTTTGCTGCTGATCACCATAAGAGATCTAAACTTCTTATAACAGCCCTGGCTACCAGCCAACAACCAATAACCACATACCTCCTCCAGACGCCTGTCAGTCCCCAAGGCCAACAGGTTATTGAACTCCCGTTCCAGGATCTGCCTGGCCTGAGATTTTAATAAGAGACACATTCAAAGACATCAGAAGACAACTGAAGACATTAGAAGACGGTCCCAAACACCTGTGTCAGCCCCCTATGATCTGAACCAAACCCGCCTCAAACATTTATACTGCATTTGTGCTGGTCTGTGATGTGTAAATCTTTCTGTGACATATACAACTTTGCTTGTATAGGTATGTAACAAACAAACAAA
This sequence comes from Tenebrosternarchus preto, assembly GCA_025802075.1. NCBI lineage: Eukaryota > Metazoa > Chordata > Actinopteri > Gymnotiformes > Apteronotidae > Tenebrosternarchus > Tenebrosternarchus preto. The sequence goes on along the minus strand of JAOYMR010000018.1, from coordinate 2,142,959 downwards.
GCAGTACAAACAAAAATCTGAGACATGGAGTATCAACTTGCAGGTATTCCAAACATGTCTGAAGTTTGTGTTATCCTTCTACTGTGCTGGAGTGTTAGCTTTGCCCAGAGCCCTGACTGACTTCATAGACCCATGAAGTTAGACTGCCTTTCCTTCAGAGGAAGGACAGAGCTTCTTGATATCTCTAGCTTTTGTCCTGGCCTGTCTTTCTCTCAACTGGCCTGTTTCCTCTCACCTGAGTGTTCTGCATGGGGATCTGCAGGATGAGGGCCAGGCTGCTGAAGTCAAAGGTCTCGTCTAGGGCAATGAGGGCTCCGTGCACACCGCTCTCCAGCAGGCCATTGCTGTACTCCTTCAGCCCAATGGTCTGCACCCAGTGCATCACATGGTCGTTGGTCCACACCAGGGTATCTATTGAGGCACAGAATTATAGTCAGTTTACTGCTCTGCCTAGTGTGTGCTGATTTAAACTACACCTTCATAATGTCCAGGCTTTATGGCATAATATTTTTCTATGGTGTCCTCAGGTTAAATTACTTGATATGGATTATTGATTAACCTTGAAATTACTTTTCTGTCTAGAACAAAGTTTGTCCTCTAACCAAAAAACCTGCTACACAGAATAGGCCTACTGGAAATGTTTATAAAAATTCAGGATCAAAAACCTCCATTTTGCAACGTTACAATACAGGTTATAGTTTTATAATACAACAGCTGACCAACACAAAGAGATTCTCTGAATTCATTGTAACCCAAAGCCTTTTACTGCACACATGTATTTCTGGTGATCTTTTCACACAGCTGGCCACGCAGTTTAAAAGAACACGTGCGCCTTAGATTATTTGTGAGACCTCTGTGTATGAGTGTGTGTGTGTGTGTGTGTGTGTGTGCACGTGTGTGTGTCATTCATGCGCGTGTGTGTGCGATGCATGCACATGTGTGTGTGTGTGTGTGCACGTGCGCGCGTTTGCACATGTGTGTGTGAGTGTGTGCACGTGTGTGTGTGTGCACACGTGTGCATGTGTGTGTGTGTGTGTGTGTGTAGGGTGAGGGAGATATGCAGTTAGCAAGGGACATGAAAGCCCATGGCAGCTGTGGAAAGTTCATGTGTCACGCTCAAGTTCAAGATTCTTTTAAATGGATTTGACACTACAAGCTTCAGCTGTTGACCCTCCCACCTTCAAAATGCAGTTACCACTTAACAGCCATTAGGTGGTGCTGTTTCTCTAGGGAATTAAGCACTCGGTTCCTTAGTACAACACAATGTGAAGCACTATACTGTATATTATGTTGATAATGTGAACTCTAAACAGGGTTCCCACTGGTGTTAGTACCACGTTACCTTTGACATCGTGTTGGCACTGCTCCCTCCTTCGTTCCAGCTCTTTTCTGTCATAGTTGAGTCTCTTCAAGCACATGATTCCATACTGTAAACTGGCTCTGTTTTCATTACAAACAAACAAAAAAAGCAGCTGCTTTTTTACATTTTCTGCTTTTCTGCGAATGTGAATAATTAATCAGCACATCGCTGTTCAGAAAATCCCCAAATAAAAGACAAAACCATAAAATGCTGGACACACGCGCGTCCAGAGGGAGTTTGAGTCCAGCGCTAACCGATGCTGCAGTGACGGAGGGCTGGATGCGTACCTGTGGAAGCTGTCCACCATTTTCAGGTGTGCGCGCAGATCTTTCTTGGTGAGATGATCAAGCATACGAGCATCTACCAGACACTCCATGAAGTAGCTGCGGTACTGGGCCAGGCCCAGACTGGGCAGCCACTCATTCCCAATCCACTCGTGGTTCATGTCTCCATACGCCAGGGTCTGAGAACAACACACTTCAAGCTTCATGTTCGGGCTCTGAAGTTAGCATTTTTATCCAAGCGGTTTTATTGTGAGGGCAATTTTTTTTTTCTTCAAATTTGTTCTGAAAGCAGCTATAAAAATGCTGCGGTTACCATTTTGAGATCGTACATCCTTTTTTTTTCTTGCTGAGTCATTGCTGTTGAACCTCAGCTGAAGGTCTATTTTTTTTAAATTGGGGATTACACCTCATTTTTAGTGCAGTACCACTTAGCAGGTCCAACGTCTGACCACTGAACACTGAACAGAATCAAACATCCTGTCATCTTTTTGTCTGGTGTGGTTAACAGTAAATCATTCTTAACACTGATGTCAGGTTCACGTCAGTTCTTTCTGAAACATGCTGTGATTCTGATGGTTTTTTTCTTTGTTTTTATAATTCACGGGTCTGGGAGGCATTTTATAGTAAAGGACACAGAGTAACACCGCTGGGATTTCACATGACTAATAATTTATGACAGTCAAGAAGAGAAACTCTCTGTCTCTCTCTCATTGTCTTTCTCATTCTCTCACTCACTCTCTCTCATTCTCTCTCTCTCTCTCTCTCTCTCTCTCTCTCTCTCTCTCTCACCTGCGCCCAGCTCCCCTCCTCGTTCTCCTGTCAGTCATCCCCAGTGTGACAGCGTGTTAATACACCAACAGAGACAGAGTCAGTCCGGAGCATTTCTCAAGCTCGAGCTGAGTTAGCGCCGCGACCAGGACGTCCACAGTGCCGGCAGCAAACACATCCATGAGACAAGCCACATGAGCGGACATGGCAGCTGGGCCTGGCCCTAAGGCTTCAAGTTTTAAAGACTGACAGAGGCAGATATTCTATATATATATATATTACTCAAGCATAGATTACTGCCAAGAACTGTAGGATTATGACAAGGCTACTGATTGAAGCAGATTTTGAAACCTTATTAGTTCACTTAACTGGTATTTGTTTTAGAGAGCATAGTACTATAAGTAATTAACTGTAATAAACTAGAAATTTCTGACCAGCCCTTCAACATATACTGAACTGCAGACTCAGCTGTCATTTTGATTTTCAATAACACATACAGATTTTCAGCCAACCACACAGCACAGTTAAACAACAAACAGGATCCCGCAGCACATCACAGCGACTCTTCCGCACACAGACCTGCCCTCAGGTAGGTGATTCATGCTAACTGAACACTAATGGTGATTATCAACCACTAAGAATGACAGTAGAGTTCAGATCAAGATGAGGCTTAAAAGTCGGCTCTAAAGGCTCAGTCATACGTTCACACGCAGCGTTAATGCTGTGAAGCTCAGTCACACACATGCACACAACATTAATGCAAACAATTATAAAACGTCAGTGTTACTGCAATGACACATGCAGCTCGTTCATACGCATGCTTTATGTAGGTCTGTTTCGCAGTGTGGGGGCGGGGTTAGGGAGGTTAATGAGATGCAAGGGGAGGGGCTGTAGAAGCATGGCATATGCTTGGCACTGCAGGGCTCGGGGAGCCACCCAGATGGACTAACCACTTTGGTGGAAGTTGCCATGTTCTCCATCTCCTCGTGAGTCACCCACACATTTCCGGAGGACTACACAAAGAATGACAGCGCACACACATGTACACACACACACACACACACACACACACACACACACACGCACACACACACACAGATATTTAGACACTCATGGTGAGAAGGGGACAGGATGTTTATTTGGAATGTTTTTTGTTTGTTTTGTTCTGATTGTTACATAGTACTTTGTGATGAAGAGGATTAGCATGACTCCTACAGCTCAAGGTTCTTACTGTGTTACAAGAAATCTGCTTTATTCCTCCATACTGTAATAGGAGAGTCAGTTTCTGTGCTTATGTTTGGTCTTGGTTCAGAGCTAAACCTTCCCAAACCAGAAACACCATAAAATCACTAACAGTAAAGCATAATGAGATAATAGGGAGATAGTGAGCAAACACACACAGTTCTGAACTTGTGTGGTTGCTGGGTTACTGTTTAATCCTTGTTACATTTCTAATTTCTGCTTCAGCACTGTGCCAATCCACCCTAACCCTCAACCTCCAAAGACATGCTCGCTGGACGTGTTTAAACTGTGTTCCAAATTTAGCTACTGAATGCAGAGCGCAGAACAGTCACAGTGACATTTTTTCCCCCAGCGCAGCTATTTTAGTGATAGGTATCAGGTAAAAACAACAGTTAGTTAGAAAGTGTAGTTACAAAAAACCCCCCAAAAAACAGACAGCAGTTTGAACAGATTCCAGAACAGAAGAGTGAAAAATGACCAGCTAATGTAAACTGGAGGAGGCTGAGACTATGCTGATCTCAGATCAGACTGTATTTCCTTTGCTAGACTTCACAGAAAAAGGGAGGTGTGGCTTTGGGGTATGGAGGAGTGGTGAATGGTGGGGTTCTTACAGTGCGGGAGGTGAGAGGGGCGGAGGGACTGGTGAGTGACACCATCTCCTGGATGGCGAGTCGGAGCTTAAGACGATGCAGGGGATTGCTGATGCCGATCTCGCGCTGGATCTCTGTGTCCGACAGGGCGGACATGATGGCGCCACTCTTGACGTTGGCGCGGCACGCGGCCACGTACCACGCGGGCATGCCCACCCACAGCTGCAGGGGGGGGGTCGGAGAGGAAGGTCATCATCGCCATCGTCGTCACCATGATAAACATCGTCGTTATCATCATCGTCGTTATCATCGTCGTCGTTATCATCATCGTCGTCGTCGTCATCATCATCATCGTCGTTATCATCATCATCGTCATCATCATAATCGTCATCGTTATCATCACAATCGTTATCATCATCGTCGTCGTCGTCATCATCGTCATTGTTATCATCGGCGTCATCATCATAATCGTCATCATCATCAACATCATCGTCATTGTCATCATCATCAATATCATCATCGTCGTCAACATCAACGTCATCGTTAGCATCATTGTCATATGTGCAGATAAGCATTATCATAATTACTGTCATCGTCATCAGTGTGACTGTTGTAATTATAATTACTGAAGTAATGGTTGTGTTACCACTGTGTGTGTGTGTGTGTGTGTGTGTGTGTGTGTGTGTGTGTATAATACTCTACCTCAAGCCAGGAGACTACAGTGGGACCATCCCACTGAGCGAATGGCAAACCTTTCCTTCTGGCATCTTCCAAAAGCTCATGTCTGACAGGAGAGTGACAGAAGACAAATTAGAACAGAGCCCTTCACATAGCAACCAGCAACCAGCAACAAGCGTGCTAGCAACCAGAAACACACTAGCAACCAGAAACACGCTAGCAACCAGAAACACGCTAGCAACCAGAAACACGCTAGCAACCAGAAGCGTGCTATCTTCAACATGGGAAGGCTACATGGAGTACATTGTTAAACCAGTGGTACAGTTGTATGTGATTTCTTTGTTAATAATTCTTTTTACCCCTGTCAGTATGAATAAATGCTATGCCACCACAGTGGGGAAAAAATCAATTCATTCTGCAGTTTTAAAAAAGTGTTGTTATTATTTTTAAAAAGCCCATTTTTAACACAATTTTTTTTACAAGATTGTGAATGTTCTAAATGTAATTATACCCCATTAAAATTGGTTGAAAAAAAACAGTGTTTGTATATTTGACAGAGATACACAATAGAACCAGTCTAATTAAAAATCAGTAAAAAAAATAAATAATACAAAAAACACAAAAATCAATCAACAGCATCAACTGGCCCTGCTCGTTTCTCTATTAGTCTGAGTTGGGCTGAATTTACAGGTGAGGTGGTCGGTGCTGGGAGATGGAATTAGTAATAACAGATGTATAACTAATAGCCTATGAGAATGACTTATGTCTGAAGAGGCTCACATCACTTAAATTATAACAAGGATCTTGTGGAGAGGAGATTAAAAAGAAAGAGGAACAGAAGGAGAGACAGCAGACAGGGAGAGAAAGGGAGAGAGAGGGATTAAGAGAAAGAGAGACACAGAGGGGAATAGAGAGAGAGAACAGAAAGGGAAGAGTTGAGGACAGAAGGGAGAGTAAGTACTTCTTCTTCATCCTGCGGTCTCTCTCAGCTTGTTTGCCCAAGGTCATGGTGTCTCCAATCCCCATCTCAAAATCTGCAATTAAGTTACAGCAAACAACAGTCAAAATCTCAGACTCAGAGTCAGACTCACTCTCAGACTCCAGAGTTACCATCAGACTCAGACTCGGCATCGGCATCGGCATCAGACTAAGTGTCAGACTCAGACTCCAAAGGTTTTTGAAGCTTTACTTGCTAGCATAGGTCTAAGAATGCAACTGGATAGGAAATAACCAGCAGTGTGGATGTGTTTACCTGGAATGACTGGTGGGGTCACGTGTCCGTCCTTACTCAGAGGCTGGCCCTTATCCTTCTTACCAAAGAGTCGACCAATAGAAGACTTGATCCCCTTCTTTTTGTTTCCCCTGAAAAGAGAGAGGAAGAAAGAAAGAAAGAAAGAAAGAAACAAAGAATGAATAAAGTCAAAAAGAGAGAAAGAGAGAGTAGGTACAGATTATCACTTCTACAAACTATAACTTTCCTATTACAACATGCCGGTGGAGGTGTTCACTCTCTTCCAGTAGAGGCTTCCTGGGTCCCTCCACAGATTATTTCACATCTCCTATCATTCATCGCTATAATCTTTTATGTATTCATCTACCTAGCGGCCTCCCCTGCTACCAGACGGTCTGTTATTCATGCGCTTATTTATGGCGCCAATCAAAACTGATGTCCATTTAAATGAAACGTCTCAAATCACTTCCCCTGCGAGGCCATGAATATTTATAGAGCGCAAACTCCCACAGAGCCTGACTGCTTTCAGGGGGGGATTAGGAGATAACTCTATCACTACAGAGAAAGAGAGAGAGAAGAAGAGAGGGAGAGAGAGAGAAAGAGAGAGAGAGGGAGAGAGAGAAAGAGAGAGAGAGAGAGAGAGAGAGAGAGAGAGAGAGAGAGGGAGAGAGAGAAAATCAGATACAGAGAGAAAAGCACCACAGACAGAAAGAGTGGGAGACTGAGATTTCCAGTCATTAGTAATAATTGCTAGCTGTTCAATCAGAATCATGTGTGAAGAGGACAGGGGAGTGAGCTTAAAGGTGGATGCATTAGGAGAACGTGGGAGGAGGGTGGAGTGTCTACATCTCTCAAAGTGCATGAACGTCTTGCAGACAGCCAGAGGGCACTGCATGTGTTAAACAACAAGCCTGGACAAGCCTCCCCTTAAACACAGCTAGCAAAAGGCACTATACAGTTGATATGCACATCGGAGTCTGAATGAACGAGAGGGATGGAGGAAGGGAGATGTTAAAGCATGGATAAGCCATCAGAGAACCAGAGGATTTGCTCTGTTCTGGTGTAATGGCCATTAAAGGACTGAGAGAATACTGAAATCCCATGGATGACATTACTGTAATTCACATTCACATTGTGGGTTACACTGTTGTAACTGCTAAGGAGTAACAGGCAGCAAATGTCTTATTGTGTTATTTTTATATAACAGCTGTCATCTGTAACTATGCGACGATTCATTGATTTTTGTTGTTTTATTTGTTTGTTGTGTTGTTTTATTTTTTTAAATCAGCTCCTTTGGCATTACACACTTAAGACAAGTAAACAACTAAACAACTTTGGTCCTATTTTAGTGGGTGTGAATAATCTGTTGTAAGTTACTGATCTGCTGTACATGAGAGAACCACTCAGAGTTCAGAGTTCAGCTGATCAGAACATAACCGGCGTCTCACATGAACGGCTGTCAGATCAACTGAACGTTTTGCTCTTGTCGCATCTGAGTCTAGTGATGGCTATTCTGACCTTGCTTGACCTCTCATGAGGGAAAAACCTAACAACACACCGCCGGTTCATTAGTGAACAAAAAAGAGTGACATTAGCAGTACATGGACCACAGAGACCTGTGTGTGTGTGTGTGTGTACGTGTGTGTGTGTGAGTGAGTGTGTGTGTACGTGTGTGTACCCTCGTCCATCTTCCAGGCTTCCTGTGAGCTGGGCGAAGTTCATTTGGTCCAGTCTAAGACTGCGTGGAGAAGACGGGGGGGACATCTCACACTTTATAGTGGCTTTATCTTCCCTGGCCTCCACTGGAGACTAGAGCAATAAAACACACACACACACATACACACACACACACACACACACACACGCACACATCCACACACAAACACACAGTACACACAAACACATGAAATACAGAAACACTGTGTTAACTATAAAAAAAATATCCACACATACACAAAAATACCATCCAAATGCACATGAAAAATAAACAATAACAATAGTATTTCTTCTTGGTCACATAAAAATAAGACAAACAGTGAGTTTTAACGGCAGGAGAACTTACAGCAACTTTCCTGCGGTGTTTCCTTAAATCGCTCGGCTGACAGCACCGGAGAGCAAGGACATGCAGGCGTACAGGGACACAGAGGAGAACAGGGACACAGGTTGAAAGGTGATTAAACACACTGGCAGGAGAATAAGCTGGCTGTATAGTCCACGGCCGAGGCGGAACCATAAACCCCAGCGTGAACAGGCGTCAGAGCAGAGGCAGCAAAGACATTCGCTCGCCTGCCATGCACAAAGTAAAACCCTTGCCATGCCAGTGGTTGTCATGACGAATCCATAGCTGATGTCTGCAGTAAGTTCCGGAGTTTAGAAACGTACAGAGCCGAGACTACGCTGCTCACCAGGGTCATGATGCCCAGCTCGTGGGCAGCGGATCGCGAGGCCGTCTTGGGCGTGGAGCGGCCGCTGATGGGCGGGGAGGAGCTGGCCAATGAGAGGGCAGTGACGGAGCTGGGCATGGAGGGGCGGGGCCTCAGGGTCACGTTGAGTCCATCCATGCTCCCGCTGTTCACCCGGCTCTCGATCTCGTCTGCACGCAGCTCGGCAGATTCACGCTCCACCTGGATCATCCTGGAAGACACAGAGCACCGATTCATAACATAGAGCACCGCTTCATAACATAGAGCACCGCTTCATAACACAGAGCACCACTTCATAACACAGAGCACCACTTCATAATATAGAGCACCACTTCATAACACAGAGCACTGCTTCATAACATAGAGCACCGCTTTATAACACAGAGCACCGCTTCATAACACAGAGCACCGCTTCATAACATAGAGCACCGCTTCATAACATAGAGCACCGCTTTATAATACAGAGCACCGCTTCATAACACAGAGCACCGCTTCATAACACAGAGCACCACTTCATAACAGAGCACCGTTTTATAGCAGAGTACCACTTCATAACAGAGCACCGCTTTATAATATAGAGCACCACCTTCAAAGTACAAGTTTGGTAAACTGTATATTAAATGTATCTTAATTGTACTTCAATTGTCCACAACAACCACTGATGAAACATTTATGTATGTGTATAAATACTATAAGTTCTCATCAAGTGCTTTGGAACAAGAGATTCGGGAACTGCATTTGCAAGAGAACCACTTATCCTTTCAAGGATATCCTTTTACAAAATATGCTTGTTTTGCCTGTTCCTCTTGAAGAACGTTTCTGCAGTTTGAGGCTATTTGAAGCACATCCATCATGTCAAACCGCCACAGGAGGAACGTCACCTTCTCCAGACTGCTTCGTTCTATGAATCTCAGGTCATCAGTTATCACGTTGTTTGTTTTGCGTTGTATTTGACAGATGACCCAATGCGCTGAATGGGGTCCAGGCAGTTATCTGATAGGACGGGATGCTGGGAGCGACTTTTAGAATGCTGAACGTCAGCAGCATCTCAGTATGTCTCTGTCTTCCAGAGTGTTGCATCGTTCTCTCAGCAGCCTCTGAGTGGCACTGTACTCCTCCTGTATCTGGGAGTGTTCTGAAGGGCATGCTCTACCATACACAGACAACAAATCACGTCTTCTTTAAGAACACACAGAGGGAATCAACCTGACACCAGATCCTGGACTTTTCAAGGTTTTAAACCAACGCTCTTGGAAGACAAGGAGCATAAGGAATACTGCTCTTTCAACCAATTGGATGTCCAGTGTGAGTGGTATGAGATCGGAGTAGAACAGGTCCTCACCTGATCTCCTCGTTGATGGCATCCAGCTGCTCCTGCAGCATGAGAGCCAGCGTCTGCGCGTCCGAGTGCGCGCTGGGGGACAGCACGTCTGTCGAACCGAACACCGTCTCCCGGTCCTCGTCGTCCAGATCCGAGAGCTCCGAGTCGCTGCCCAGCAGGTGGGTGCGACTGCCGCGGAGGCTTCCCGGATGGGAACGCTCCCAGTCCTGCTTCACCACGGCCAGGACCTGGACAACGCCATTGCAGCCAATCAGTGTCCAGACAGGCGATGTCTCATGACAAACACTGAGGAAACTCTTCTATTCATTGCCTCGCCACTAGTTACATGCATTACAGCGCATCCAAACTGAACCTCCTGACAATCAGAAGCTAAGTCCAAAAATGGAACACTTACAGTGAGCACAACATCCAGTGCAGCAGTATAACACAAGCAGAGAAACGTTTGAGAAAGATATGTTTTATTCTTAGAGTCCAGTCCTGCAGTCTGAGTGAGCTGAATGTGAGAGCTTTTAACTAGGTCAGGAAGAAGTGTCTCTGTCTTTGATCCACAGCGGTTGTACTCTGTGTGGCTGCTGTTATTTCATGGTGTTGCCTTTAAGTGATTAGCTGTATATCCATAAAAAAAACTGCAATTCTGTGTATGTAGTGGAGAATATATTTTAAAGCAGAAAACAATACATTACCAACAACAGCGAGTAAGAAAACAGATGGGATTCTGGTTTTTTTTATGATTTTTGCTACTGAATCACAATAAAGTGAACTGAAATAAAGCAAAGTGAATCGATCGGATCTGAACTGAACTGAAGTGAACTGAACTAAAGTGAAGTGAACTGTCAGCATGGATCTAGTGATGGAGGGTAGGGAGGGAGACCCAGGCACCTTCGTGGGCTCATCCCGTAGCGGCACCAGCCTCCCTTTCTGGCCGCGCCTAATCACCGCCGGTGTGGCAAAGTGCTCGCCCTGCCCCTCCACCACAGAGAAACGCAGGTCCGTGGCACTACCCACACGCGACCTGGCACACAGGAGAGAGAGCAGGTCTCATCAGTGGCCCATGATGTCACTGCACTCATAATACAAGGGTTACTGCAGTACAACGCAAAGAACGTGAGCGGTAATGGATCTCGATCAACGTCAGTAAATCTTAAACACTACCGAGGGTGTATTCCTTCTCCAAAAGCTCCGCTCCTCCTCTTCAGGTGATCAATCTCAGACCTCAGCTTCTCCATCTCCCCTATCAGTCTCTCCTGCAAAGGAAACATCGGCAATGAGCCAAACAAGCCCACGCGACCCGGGCCAGTTGAAATCACTAATTAAAGAGCACGTGCAGCATTATTAATCTGCAGAGCAGTTTGGCCAAGCATGTCTTTATGATTCTGAAATGCACTCTATAGTCCTGAAGAGCTAATGTTACCTTGGAGTGATGGAACTCTTCCAGCTGTTTCTGGGAATTCTCCAAGTCTTGGATGAGTGCATTCTAGAAAAAAAACAGACAGGGATGATACCTTTATTAACCCTTTATCAAGCAGATATCATGGCTGCACACACACACACACACACACACACACATACACACACACACACATACAGACATACACACACATACACACACACACAGATCATGGCTCCAGAGGAAATATGCAAGTGTGGCTTGCCCTGCAGTACATCAGTACATATGTCATAGAGCTCCAGGACATACTGCTGCTAGATTCCTTTCATGATACAGAGTTAACGGGGGCTTGTAGAGTGTGAGAGGCGGAGCTCTGTGTGATGAGGTTGTTCATTCATGCACCAAGATGTGTGAATCTCAGGGTTGGTGACATTATGCCAGGAAGCCAAAAGATAATGAAGCAATACTGAGCTGTGTAGGACTATGCTGAAGGTTCAGAGTTACTAGGTGGTGTGTGTAAATAAATAAGTGGACATAAGTGTGTTTGTGTGTGTGAGTGTGTGTGTGTGTGTGTGTGTGTGTGTGTGTGTGTGTGTGTGTGTAGGTGTGTGTGTGTGTGTGTGTGTGTGTGTG
>JAOYMR010000018.1:2105126-2115998 GCA_025802075.1 Tenebrosternarchus preto | reverse complement strand
GCACAGTTAACGGTCAGATAAACCAGTGAGGTGAGTTTGGACTGTGTCGTAAGCACAGTTAACGGTCAGATAAACCACTGAGGTGAATCAGCCCTGGTTTTTGTAACAACTGAACAAAGCAGTTAAATGATTCATTAATGAAACTGCGTGACACCAAACTCCTATGTAAAGAATAGCAAATCTGTCCTTGAGAAATAATGGACTTCGAATATCTCTGTTCTTTGACATGAATTAACTGCCACCCCACCCCATGTATGTTAAGTGGAAATGTCTGGTTGTTGATTAAAAAGTCTGAAACTATTCACAGCTGTTCAGCTGTTCTGCTCTATAGTAGAAAACTCATCTGCCCATCTGTAAAGGAATGTAATTTACACATCCAAGCTTTCTGTAAAAAGACCACAACAGTAGTTTAGCAAACGTGACATGACTTTTGAATTCCTTTTGTACATTTGTAAATCTCTCTCTTCAACACCCCCTTCTAAGTACTTGTGTGTCACACAAGTGGAGAGTCGAGGGAGGAGTGACAGATCCAGTCAGGTACGAGCAACCACTGCCCTACAGGTGAGACAGCCAGTAAGGTACAAACACCCACTGCCCTACAGGGGAAAGAGCCAGTCAGGTACAAACACCCACTGCCCTACAGGTGAGACAGCCAGTAAGGTACAAACACCCACTGCCCTACAGGGGAAAGAGCCAGTAAGGTACAAACACCCACTGCCCTACAGGTGAGACAGCTAGTCAGGTACATACACCTACTGCTCTCCAGTCAGGTACAAACACTCACTGCTCTCCAGGTGAAGGCTGACTCACTGTTATACTTTAGTCACAGCGCTAAACAGTCTATCTGTGCCTGAGGCTGCACTGGTATGTGAACATCTACTAGTGAAGCTTCTCCTCCACTCCACTCAAATACAGCTTGATGTCAGTGCCATGGCAACGCCTGCCCTCACAAATCTGTCATCTAGACATCACCAGTGTGGCGCACTGAACGTCTGGTGTGTGGAAAGCAGGTGTCATCAAGAACCACCTCTTTAACACACACACACACACATGCACACCACACACACATAATCCTTACACATACGTGCACACACACACACCACACCACACACTTATTTAACTTTATGATCACAGTAAGACTAATTCTGCTCTCCATGTACACTAAAATGGTAAAGAATGAACAGATGATCTGATTTGATCTTAAACAGCCAGTTTGTCTGTTCCTTCTATGGTATTTAGATTACAGCTATGCTACAAACATTAAAGTACCAATAAAGTACCTTCAGAAATTGATTTCTTTGTAATTCACTTATCCACCTAAGAAATAATATCTAAAGCACTTTATCTGGGGAGTGTTTATTTTCTCAACCAAAGAAAAAGGTCTCATGGTAAATGTTTAATATAAGCTATGTACTGTTTACAAATAAATGCTCTGATAATTACTTTTTAATTTCTTATTTTAGAAATCTGTATTACAACTGCATGTAACAAAATGTTAGCTTTCTGGGAAACGCGATCTACATTAGCGGTAAAATTGCCCTGCAGAAGTACAGAGGATCCTTGGCCAGTTTGGCTGTAAATAAGCAGCTCATAGCTGAAGTAGATGAAGTTGATCCAGGCACTCTGCTGCTGTCATCAATCACTCCCACGCAAAGTTAATTTAGAGCTCAAACAACAAATCTCCTGCTGAAAGCATGCCAGTATGCATTTACGGAGGCGGGAGGCCTGAAGTCTCCCGCCCCTCAACCCTGATCCCCTCCAGTGCAGCGCTCCATCCCAGCATCCACCCCCATGCTGCACTGAATCATCTGGGAGCACCAGGCAGCTGCAGAGAGATGTTGATATGCACAGGGTCAGGCCCGCACTCAACACCCACTTAATCCCAAACACCCGTCCCTGATCCTACACACGCTGACCTCACACACACCTTCAGAAAGGCACGAGCCCAAACCGGAGCCTTTAGAAAGGCACTTCCGCTTCCCGTTACCGGGCGTCGGCTGACCGGACGTTGCCCGGGTGACAGAACTTGATGGACATGCTGTGAACACAGACCTGGTGGTGGTGGGATGGTAGTGTGGGGTAGAGCGAGGACATGTTTATCAGACATGGGACCACAGCAGGACTTTTTTTTCATGTGGCATTGCAGGAACATGATTGGTCTGCCTGGCAAAAGTAGAAGGCAGCAAACCTGTAGTCCTGTAATCATGTAGTCCCGCAGTCCTGTAGTCCTATAGTCTTGTAATCCTGTATTCCTGTAACCCTATATAATCCTATAGTGCTCTAATCCTGTAGCCCTGTAATCCTGTCGTTCTGTAGTCCTGTAATCCTGCAGTCTTGTAATACTGTACAGGAAACAGGTGTCGCTGATAAAGATGTGCTTCTAAGAACATGTCTGCTGAGTGTGAGGGGAATGGGTGGAGACAGATAAACAGAGCAAAGAAGGACTGTTGAGAAAGTTCTTACAGTCTGGCATAACATCACCACAATATAAACAAAACTTTGTTTGTTTTCAATTGAGTGCACAGCTACATGATCTGAATGGCTATGACAGGAGGCAGTTCAGCACAGCACTGGAGAACCTGATGACCCAATCTCATGTAGGAACACTTGAGATCAGTCATGGCCACCTAACACATACACTAACACAGTGACATCCTTCGCTTCACTGGATTAAGGAAGGCACTGTAGCAGGAGAAAAGGTGTAACTAAAAACTCTTTGGTGAACACATGAGCAATTAGCTCATCACAAAGAGAAGTTCTGAAATTAGACATTTCATTTTTTATTTCTGCTTCCTCTCGTTTACTGACGTTCTTTAACTAGTGATGGAGGAACATGCCAAGTCTCACACTGAGGTGAGGAAGGTCTCGTCCTGAGGATGTGGCTCCTCTATCAGAGAGGAGAACGGACCAACACGAGACAAGAAGAAGGAACTGCATCAAACACAACAGTTTCTGTCTTCTGTCTGCTTTCAGCAGTCAAAACAGCATTTATTATAAAGAAAAGACTAACTGAGAGCTTCCAAACACAAGGTTTCCAGCTCCCTCTCCCTCTTTCTCACACTCTCTTTTTCTCAGTAAGTCTATTTTTCTCTCTCCCTGTGGATGTCAAGGCTACATTATGTCCTGTATATATGAAGCATAGAATAACAGCAGCAAAAGTGTATGTTCACACAGACACACACGCAAAGAATCCCACTCACACACACATATGAACAGACATTCACACTCACACGTGCCCCGACACACATACAAGCACGCGGGCACGCACACAAACACACACACACACACACACACACACACACACATGCACGGGTGTTTAGCAAGGCCCACAACAGCTTGGCTTTGATCAGCAGTAAACTTACGTACATGCTGGACACTGGAACACTGGACACCTGCCACAATCTTAAACATGGAGCAGGGTGACACCACAGAGCAGCGAGAGAATCTGTGCAGGGAGAAACAGAAACTCTAAACAGCGTTAGCAAACTCCCTTAAAGGAGAAAAGCCACAGGCCACACCCCCCACCAAACGCCCACCGATCTCACCGAACACAAGCTCCAAGGTCTGAGGTGACACCGCCCCAGCTGAGCTGTGATTGACAGATGGGTTGCTGATGGCCAGAGAGGAGACACTCCTCCCCCCTCCCCAAGGCCCTACGTTTGGGGTGGATGCTGCTCCTGCGTGTGAAGCAACCACATCGCTTCACACGCCGCCTCCGCACCCTCAGCTCAAACCCGCACTGTGAACCACTGCTGCTCCACTTACACCCTTCAGCTGGGACAGAACTCTCCCACCTAGGGCTGGAGCGATACGGACCGGCATTTTTATCCTTGATATTACTTGCAGGATGACCAAAAGATGTGGACAGACAAACAGCTGCAATGAGTGCAATGAGATTCTTCTGAGTCAGTGTGAGTGCTGGAGATTTGTCAGGGTGCTCACAGAAGAGCAGGAATGTCAGACTGCTCAGTGTGGTGACTTGTGATCTGTGGCTATTAAAGCAATCACTCGTTGAGAGCACATTAATATGACTGGGGTGTTTTGCTATATGTTAAATGGTTAAACACGGAGCCCTTTAGCAAATATTTTACTGGGAATTTGCTTTGCTGTCACCTGTTTAATTATTCATTATTAAAAACGACAATTAGAAATAAAACAACAACTCACACACACAGAATGTTACCTTTTAATGTCTGATGGTTTCACTGGAACTGTTCTTTATAGTATATTCTTATCCAAAGCTATGCTCAGTCTTGCTGGACACAACAAGGACACCCGTGGCAGTACACATGTAAACAACAACAACGCCAAAACAACACCACAGGTGCTCAAAAAAAGACAGGCTGAGGTCCTGTTCCTACCTGATACCTGTATATGTTCAAGTGGACCCCATTCTGCAGGTGAACCTTCACACAAGATGTGTTCATGTTGCAAAAATCATAGCAAAACTTCTGGTGTTTAAGCTCTCCAGAAAACATGACACAAGAGAAAGAGAGAGGAGGAGGGGTGAGAGAGAGAGAGAGAGAGAGAGAGAGAGAGAGAGAGAGAGAGAGAGAGAGAGAGAGAGAGAGAGAGAGAGAGAAGAGTGCAAAGTGACGAGTGGAAGTGGGGTGAGATAAAGAAAGACTATTCCTTTGTCCCTAAATCCCTGATGGATGACAGGAAGGTGGAGAATAAATGCACTTCACTGGCACCATGTTGTCAGCAGAGCCCTGAAGACCAGGAGCAGGACCCTGTAGACTCTGCTCCACCCTCCAAGATACAGACAGGAGGCAAGAGGTGGAGAAGCAGGGGAGGCAGAGAGACAGGCAGGGTGAGGATGGAGTGAGTGAGTGAGGGCTGAGAGAGAGAGAGAGAGAGAGAGAGAGAGAGAGAGATGAAGAAGAATGAGAATAAACAGGCTGAATGAGGGAAGAGAGAGTGCTTGTTTGGATTCAGTGTTTGCTTTAGTGTAAGAATGAGTTCATATGTGTCAGTTTGTGTGTGTGTGTGTGTATGAAAGCTAATTGCATGCACACAAGAAGAAGAGCAGGAGTTGGAAGTAAAACCCCACTGTGTTCCTACCTGAATTTTCCTGAAACATACCGACATTCCCACGAATGAGACCACACAGAAACACACACACACACACACACACACACACACACACACACACACACACACACACACCACAACAGGCAAATCTTGTGTGACAAGTATGTAAATTATTCAGAGTTCACTTGTTCACTGATGCATGGCAGACACACACGTTCATGAGTGTGTGAGTCCCTAACGGACATGCTCACACCAAGCTAGTTCCACATTCTACACTGAGCTTGGACACTCGTTTCAACTGTCAAGCCAAGTTTCATCAACCAAAGATTCATCTGCTGCGATACTCAAATTCCACTTTGGTTGGTACAAAATTCAAGTAGAAATTAAAGTAAATGTTACAAACTTTGAAGCGCTGAGAGCATGGCTGTGATGCCAGAAAAAATGCAATGTAAACATCATCTTAAAGAAAAAAAAAAAACATTTATTTAAAATATTCAGTTTAAAAACTGTAGCAGCTCATAGATGGAGCCATCCAAGTCTCAAAATGCTTAGACGATGGCAGTTGTGTGTAGCCATCCAAACCACATTAGTTCAGTATTATTAATCTGCATTTGGGGCCTATATTACCTCAGGGGGACATTGATTAGCGCTGGATGAAGCAGGGGTGGAGGCAGGGGTGGTGTATAGGGGTGGGGAAGACGCCTTGTGCTAACCATCCCCACTAACCAATCTCCTCTGTAATCTCATTTATTGTGGGGGATTAGTGACTTAAACCCAACCTTGACTACAGACCTGCCACAATTGCATGAGCTGACACATTCATGGTGAGAATAATTAAGGTCTCGGAGGGTGCGGGTGTAGAGGCTGCCTGCTGGAGAGGTAGTGTTAGTTAGAGGATCGAGAGTGGTCAAAGTGCCACTCCAAAATTAAGAGTGGAGTGTAGTGTCTGACACACTGTAGTGTTAAGTGCATTGTAGTCTGTAGTATATTGTGCATTGAGATGTTAAGTGCAGTGTGTACTATAATGTGTAGTGTATAAAGTTATGTGTACCGTGTAATGAATTGAGTAGTGTACTGTTAAGCCCAGTGTGCTGTGTAGGATAGTGTTAAGTGCAGTGTGTAGTGCTGTGTAATGTGGTGTGTAGTGTGGTGTGTAGTGTGGTCATTTCTGTTTTTGTGCTATATACAGAGATATCTAGATACAGCACAGCTCTTTTGACAGCCATGATGGCTGTATGATATGGTGTACCTCAGGTTTCAGTGAAGTTTGTGTGTGTGTGTGTGTGTGTGTGTGTGTGTGTGGCTGGGACAGCTCATTATATGGCTCGGCACTGTGGAATATATGGTGCTGTAATGTGGTTCAGTGGTTCAGGCCTGCAGGAGCCCACAGGGACTTGCTCTGCACATGTAGCGTGTGGACAGCTGGGTGAGAGGTTCTCCCAGTCTTTATGTACATGCCAGGCTCCAAGCGCTAGTCCTCACAAACAGACCAATAGCAGGTGCAGCTCTAAACGGTCCGAGTGGCCGTGTTTCTCTCCCTTCTGCTTCGAGAGCCTGATGCGTCCACGTGTGTTTATAAACGTCCCGCGTGAGTCCCGCGTCACGCCGCATTGCCGTCTGCTCCAGGGAGGCTCTTGTAAGATGATCTGGACGTGCAGGGATTCCTCTCATCCTCGCTCTAATGTGGCGTGAGCGGGACACCGTGGACCGGGCCGAACTCTCCAGCCACACCCCAGAGGGAAGGGAGTCCTTGTTTACATGTCCACGGATGTGAGAAAGACCTCAGTTTGGCTTAATTCACTGCTGAACTGAATTGTTAGGGTTGTGAGCCAGGAAAAATCCTGGCCACTGCCAAACATATCTGACTGGAAGGCTCTGTGCACCTTTGAGAAACACTGCACTGTCTCACACTCTAACTGTCTGTATCACACTCTAACTGTCTGTATCACACTCTAACTGTCTGTATCACACTCTAACTGTCTGTATCACACTCTAACTGTCTGTAGCCCATAAACATGCGCATGCTTCTGTGTGCAATGGATTGAACCTACATCGAGCTTAGACTGAGTTGTCAAGGAAACAAGAGAGAAATGAGGGTATAAGTGAAGAAATGAGAAAGAAAGAAAGAAAGAAAGAAAGAAAGAAAGAAAGAAAGAAAGAAAGAAAGAAAGAACAGAAGCACCAAACTGAATGTCCTGATACGCCCGTTCCTCTGGTTACGTCTCCATAGGGTTGGTGACATTTCTGTGGCAAGTGGGACTGCAAACAGACCTGATAAGGTTTTAGCTTCGTTATAATGAATTCTGACAAAGACAACAAGCCCAGAGCTGGAAGCTGTACTCATTCAGACTGGCCTGGAGCTCTGCTGCAACTCTTAAGACAGCATGCAGTATTTGTATGAGGAATCATAAAGGAGCTCATAAAAGAACCATGGATGTTTCCTCAGTGGAAAAGTTGAAGAAGCGACAAAGAAAGATGGAGAGGGAGAGAGAGAGAGAGAGAGAACGAATAAACGAGCGAGAGAACACAGCAACCAACAGCAGTTTGCTACTGCTAAGGATTTCAGGCTGTAGTCCTGAGTGGTTCTGACAGCGTTAAATGCCACACACTCTCACACATCGCGCTTCCCAGCCTGCTGTCTGTCCAGAGTTGCTCGCAAGCCTATCAATCATTCGCAATGAGATGGGGCCCCCTAGTGACTGCAAGGTGGAACTGCTGGCCTTCCCAGGTCGGTCGTTCTGCATGGATCCCAGTTTTAACGGTCACACTCTCCATGTGCTTCAGTGACAGCTGGAACAGCTGGATAATGATCCCGCAGATTCCAAATGTTAACCATTACGACAAGTGCCACCGGTGAAGATGATGATTGTGATTATAATTTCGAGGATCCAATCACACAGCGTGTGGCGCACGTTCCAATGAGCTTGAGGAGGATGCGTTTAGCCCGCAGTGAGGATCCCTTAAGATGAATTATGGTGGAGTAATGATACACACATGGGTGCCTCCACCCTCACTGAGAGATGGAAAAAGTGACACGTTTTCAGCAGAGCAAATTTCCTGCAGAGTAGAGAAGAGTCAGCAGTTGCGGGGTACAAATTTCAGTCTCTTTTCTCTCTCTCTTAAAGTCCCTCTCTCTCTCTCTCTCTCTCCCTCCCTCTCTCTCTTTCTCTCACCTTCTTCACTCTCTCCCCATCTCTCTCCTCCTCCATCCCTCTAACTCTCTCTCTCTATCTCCCTCTCCCTCCATCCCTCTCTCTCTCTCCCCTTCTCCATCTCCTCCTGGCCCTTTTCTTCCCCACACCCAGCGTTTTCCCGCCGTTTCTCCACAGATAATCCGCTCTCTCAGAAAGCTCGAGCTTTAGCACTCAGCCGCTTGACCAGGGAGCCATTTTACAACTCGTTACAGAGCCTCAAGGATCACACACAGACATTCACACACTCACTGACACACACACACACACGCTCAGAAGCTTGCCTGTGTGAACAGAGGTTGCAGTCACAGATCATTCTCTGCAGAAAGAAAGAGTGAGAGAGAGAGAGAGGGAAAGAGAGGGAGAGCGAGTGAGAGAAAGACAGGTATTCTGGCAGTCTCATCAGTCTCATTCATTTTAACCTTTAGGGCTGGAACAGACAGGAGCAGTGCACCAATTACCGCTCTGCCCCCTACACTAGATCACTAGATCACTCCGTGCATGTCGTCTGTTTCACATGCGCCCTAATGGCCTCCGATGGCTCCTTTTCTCATCTCTGAGGCCTTTTGTTTAAGGACTAAGCAAAGAAAATACCACTGCTTCAACCTCACGCAACAACGGAGGAGGGCAGCAAACACGCCCAGTCTCACACCCGAGTGTTGCACACAACCATACACACACACACACACACACAACCATACACACACAGACTCATACATACACACACACAAACTCTTGCTGTCAGAGCACAAACTCCATGCTCGGATACAGTTACCACAAGAATCTCGAGCAAGATGGCAGTATCTGTACTTTTCCATTCCCATGGATTTAGAAGCCATTAAAGAGCTTCTTCACTCTCGTTCTGGCATTCTTCATCGACAAGAAAGAAAGACGAATCTCAATGTCTTTTTTCTCTCTTAATTAATGCCTGTTCCGTCTGCAGTAGCACTCAGAGCAGATGCTACATCAGGTCCATGCTGCTACAGCCCTGAAGATCCAAGACATGCAGGACCTCTCTCTCAAACGCTAGTCTCATTCACATCTGTGTTGATCTTGGTGGTAAATATGGTTTCCATCATGATCATTTCCTGTTTTTGTTTTGTTATTGTTGTTGTTTTTTTCCACCCTTTGAGCCTGAAATTTCCATCTTGTATTTCAGCTATATGGCACACTGGGTCTGTAGGCATCACATTTCCCAGACAGTAAAACACATTCGGTGTATGTCAGCAGCTGATACATCATGGTTAACCTTCTCATCAGCAGCTGAGGAAATGCATGAAGAAAACAAGGTTCTGGAGGTATCAAAGTGAATATAGTCAATATGTGTACAGTGTTATGATTCCTGACTGTAGTTTTAATGTTCTCACTGTAATGTAATGTACTTTGATGTAGTTTAGTTAAAGGAGGAGTAAGTACAAAGAAGAGAGAGAGAGAGAGAGAGAGAGAGGGGAAAAGGCTGCTTTGACAGTTTCCGTACAGTTGCCTGACTCATTTGGCTCTACTGAACAGAACCTGTGCGCGTGTGTGTGTGTGTATGCGAGTGCATGCGCGAAAGAGTGTACTGAGAGACGTCCAAAAAGGTCAAGGCCACAGCTACTCTGCTCTTCCCACACGTGTGTACAACTGTGTTCACGTGTTTGTGTATGTGCATACACACACACACACACACACACACACATATATATATATATATATGTGTGTGTGTGTGTGAATGTTCTACCCAGACTAGTGCCTACTGAAACCCTACCCAGACCACGGGACTTGAAGATTAGTATATAAAGGGTGGATAAGGAGTTAAGGGACCAAGGGGGGTAGACTGGCGCCGGGACGAGGGGTAACACTCGTCCAACAGCCCCTTCTGCCCCACCTTTCTGTCTGTTTCTCTCTGTCTGCCTGTCTGTCTGTCTGTCTGTCTCTCTCTCTCTCTCTCTCTCTCTCTCTCTCTCTCTCTCTCTCTCTCTCTACTCCCGATCTCTAAAAATAGCCCATCACCACTCACCTTTTGATTCCCTGCTCAGCTGTGGAACCACCCCAACACTCTGTGTTACTGCTAACACTACAAGACAACGATGGTTTCATTATCACCAGGTGTGCTCCCGAAACAGGTTCACCTACAAGGTGACCTTCGAACGAACACATATTATTTTCCAGAGTGAACACTGGTTATCCCAGGTTCTACAATAAACCTACACACTATTTAATGCTTAATAAGACTTAAATAACCACTAATAAAACACTGTTACATAGAGTCACACTATATTTGATCGTGGATATATGAGATGAATCTTCAAGCACAGAGTGTTTATTCTACAGGCAGAGAGGCTTGTGCAAGGACCAGATCAGTGAAGAGGAACGACCAAACACATCAGGACCAGCGCTAACCACCTTTAGTGAGCATATCTGAGCCAGCCAAAGGTCCACTACCATGCTTGTATATCAGCTCTTAAAACACAAAGACAAGTACACAAACATGCATGTGTACACACACACACACACACACACACACACACACACACACACACACACACACAACTCACTGGTTTTCCTCAATTTCTTCTGCAGCAAGCTATACCTCTAAGGCAGAGCGGTTTGGGTTAAACCTCTAAGGCAGAGCGGTTTGGGTTAAACCTCTAAGGCAGAGCGGTTT
>JAOYMR010000018.1:2083746-2098632 GCA_025802075.1 Tenebrosternarchus preto | reverse complement strand
AGAGAGAGAGAGAGAGAGAGAGAGAGAGAGAGAGAGAGAGAGAGAGAGAGAGAGAGAGAGAGAGAGAGAGAGTATGATAAATAATGAAGATATGGATGTGAGTGTGTTTAGGAAAAATTGCTGAATGTTTTAGAATATAAACACAATATGCCATTCAATCACACATTCAACACATTCAATCTCAAACATGAGTAATACACACACACACACACACACACACACACACGTGAGAGACAGATAGTGAAAGAGAGACAGAGAAAGAGCAAGAAAGAGAGAGAGAGACAAAGATAGCAATAGAGAGAGAGAGAGATGCCCTTGCTCTCAGAGGGAGTCTCACGAGAGCTGGGTGACTCTGTGTCCTTACGTAACCCCCAGCCCCGGGCCACACCTGCCCTCTCCACTGTGTTTATCCTGCACAGTCACCTCCACTACCCTGCTCCAGGCCCCACTCCAAGCTCCGGGCTCCACGATCCGGGCACCAGGATGCTGGCTCCAAGCTCTGGGCCCCAAGATCCGGGCTCCACACTCTGGGCTCTGTTTCATGTTGAACAGCAATGGCCGATACCACAGCGTAGTGTGTGGGGAGAGCCACAGTAGGGAAGAAGCAGAGGTCTAGTACAGCCAGACAAAAGCCTACATCCTCTCTCTGCACACAGAGGGAGTGCTCAGAGGAGGAGCTCTGCCAAAGAGCCTCAGCAGTTTTCATTAGTAAATAATGCAGTTATTAGTGGAGTACAACTTCCACTGTGTTAAAAACAGAAAAATCCAACCCCCATTGCCACACTGACATATATCTGCTTGTATGAAAATATTTTTAGTTATGACACTGCACTCAAGCAAGCACCACTGTGAACTGCTTATAGATCACTAACCACAGTAGAGGGGCAGGTCCGTTCGGACGTATTTACCACTTAGTCAAATATGGCTTTGAAGGATGAAGAAGCTGATCAGTGATTGGATACTGACGGAGGTGTGTGCGCATGCCAGAGGGCAGTGGGTGCTACACCAGTTAATGCGTGTGACTACGTCAAAAGAAAACCATCCCATAAGCCCATGTGGGGAGGAATGGGGGGGTTTGTGACACGGGGCCTTGTGTCAGACATGAGGCTGATATTTTCAGACACGTTGAAGGTTCAACTCAAAGTTTAGTTTTATAGTGCTTTTTACCACAGGTGTTGCCACAGAGCAGCTTTGGAGAGAACACAGTGTCAGGTCCTTAATGAACAAGCCAGAGGTGACAAGGAAAATCTCTCTAAGACCAACAGGAAGAACCTTTGAAAGAAACCGAGTGGAAACGAGGGGAGGCCATTCTTCTCTGGTTTATTCTGTATGACAAAATAACAATGCAGAATTAATCGGGTTTTGTTGTGATACAATTATAAGAATAGTGAACTAGGAACCAACTAATGAAATAAGGTCCCTTTCTCTAACCTTTCTCCTCAATATTGCTCTACCTCTCTCCATCTCCGTCACTACCATTCTCTCTTTACCTCTCTCTCTCTCTCTCTCTCTCTCTCTCTCTCTCTCTCTCTTTCTCTCACCTTGAAGACAGCAGTCAAGTGCTGAATGACATATTGACCCATCAAAAGCTGAGCAGTGATTGTATCTCTATTGATCCGTGAAGGGCATAAAGGACAAAAAATCACATTCTGAAAGAGAAAACTAAAAATAAACGCCCCCATATAAGGACAAAAAAGGAGTGGACAAATAAAATGCGTCCCTTTGTGTTCTCTCGTCCAGCACACTGTTGTCAGCCCAAGTATTTATTCCAACTAGTATTTATTTCCTGGAGACCCTCCACTAAAACCTTTGCTTAAGTGCTGAGAAACTAACTCATAAGACACTTGACTTTACATGACTCAACAGGCTGTGAAACTAACTCATAAGACACTTGACTTTACATGACTCAGCAGGCTTTCACTGCTTGGAGGAGTATCACTCTTTGTTCAGCTCACTGTCCAAAACAAATAAAAAAAGTCTAATGTGATACACAGTACTATCCGCAAGAATAATCACTGGAGTCATTCAATTCTGCTGGAACCTCTTGGAAAAAGATGAATCCTTGAGCAGATAAAGTCTCTTCAAGCACCAATATCTCCACTATTGACACCAGCAAGTACATTCCATGATATTACCCACAAATGCCAGACCTGCATTTCTGCAGAACTATAATGCAAATGATAGGAGATTGAAGCCTGTTGCCACCTCAGTAATAAGCAGTGCCATCTAATACCAGGGGAGAGTGGGCATTTGGTACTTTCCTAACGGCAGTACCAAGTGCCACAGTGAGCCACTGACACACAAAGAATGCAACTCCTCTAACGAGGTCATGCTATTCTTCACATAAACAATGTTATCAAAGAAACTCAACAAACGATGAGTGAGGATTTTGCTTCATTTCTCTGCAAAAAACTACTCCCAGACAAGACCTGAGTACACCAGGACCCGAGGAACTCCAGGACCCGAGGACTCCAAGCTGTGCTCAAGCCTGTCTGGAGGACTCAACCGTGCAAAAAACCTGATGATACCGAAATAACATCCCATGAAGCAAGTCTCACATGTCTCACTCACACTGAGGATTCATTCCCCATTCTGACACGTTTCATGTCAGGTTCAACTTGCAGGATTCTCCTTCCCATGTATGTCATTTGAACTCCTTAGGTGCCATCAGCGAAGCTTTATTCTCAATAACAGTTACGAATATTATGAATGAGTACAAATATATAATATATAATATATTATGTTGCTTTTTCTCAATAACATTCTCAATTCTGATGCCTTTTCCAGAAGGAGGCTACCACAAAGAGTACATCACAGATCCACACTCTTCCCAGAATCCATTGCATGTGGCTTATCAGGAAGTGACAAGATTGGCTTTCTAGTTCAAGCATGTTGAAAGTAACTGTCTCTTGGTACAGCTATCTACTGAATGTCATTGAATAAAAGCCAGAGGTTGTTTGTTTATCTCAGGGCCGGCAGCTAATAGGTGAATGTCGTCAGTATTTCTCAGCCATAGGTGGCCTAATTAAAGTCCAGCTCACCAGCTACTACTGAAATGATTATTGGTTTCATCCCGCTCCCCCAAATTAAATTATTCAACAGTTATTGACAGCTGTCTTGGCTGATACAAAAATGCTTGCTTTCAATGGGTCCCATGATACAATGTAGTAGTCGACTGAACAGAGTAGTTCTTTAGATGGAGTTTGTCTTAAATTATGCCATGTGATATCTACTGGGCATTCACAAATCTAATTACTTCTCTCTGTAGAAGACCTAGTTAGTATTACTGAGAAGAAATAGACATCTACCTCCTGGAGATATTTTCTTCTCCATTGATTTTTATGTTCAGTGATATACTTCTCTAACGGCAGATTCAACACAAGATCTTGTTAGATTTCTCTACATGAACTGGAAAAGCACCCTCATAGACTAACGGTAGATTTGCAAAGCTTGAACCTTTTACATGTTTGGAGGAAGATCAACACTAAGGAAAATTTCTTATTAACACTTGTGCTACTATGGGGAACAGTGGTTAACCTCATATAAACATTCCAAAGTCTTCACATTTCTTTTGTAAAATTTATTTCTCTTTATCTGATGCTGAGGTTGAGTGGATTGGGTTTCACATGAGAGCCATGCAGAAAATGAGCTCGTCTCAAAGTAAATATCTAGCTGTGATTGGTGATTGCCTCTCAGTACTGGGCTTCACACAGTGCACATTACCCCTTTATGGCAAATGGACCGACTCAAAGATAATAGCAACTTGGAACAAATGCACAAACAAAGATATCCAGGAGACATTTGAGTGATTTAAACCTGCAGAGTCTCACTCGAGAGGCGGGGCAGAGGCGGGGCAGATGCGTGACGCGTCTGGTTCGAGAATCCCAGTCCTTGACCCATTCACCACAAGTCCAGTTGGAGGTCTAAAATAGGTGTGGCGGAGTGAGACGCACACCAAAGAATCTGAGCACTTTGAGATCGCTTTGTCCTACGGAATCTGCCTTCTCTCCTCATCATGCAGAAGTGACGACTGACAATGTGATCACTGCCTGGTTCAGGGGAATGAACATGGCATGGGCTCAAGAATAATACATCCGCTGATGAAATGGGCATGTGCATCTCAATAACCACGTTGGGTGATTAATCACATGATTAATCACGTGATTAATCATAGGCCGAGTTGAACACAAGCATAATAGCAGCAGACCGCCCAGTGGTAGACAACCAATCAAACATCAACATTCTAAACGCAGATATAATACAGGGGCATATCAATAGCCAGCCAGCGGTATTGCTCGTCCAATACCTTACAGCACGCCGCGATAGGATTTGGTGCTCGACTGATGGATAACTGGTGTATCGATTAGCATCTGTTTCAGTAGCCTGACTCGCAGTCAGTAGGCTAAGTGAGTCCCTGCACATGTTCTGGTTACCTCAAAGCGGGTGTGTTGTGCTGGTCTAAACATAGCAGAAGGATTAAGAGGAAAAAACACAGGCCACTATCTCACCCACTTCAGCAAAGGTGATAGACGTGAACTAAAGGTTATGCGATATGATCCACATGAATAATGCATTAGATGATGAGTATCTTGAGACAGATGGGCTTCATTCCACAGTCAAAAAAGGACCCAACTAGATCTTTCGGCAGCTGCATCTCCAGAGCCTAAGTGACCGTTCTAAAGCGATGCGAGGGAGGGGACTGGATCACTGACCACACCCCTTCGCCACGACACGGGATGCGGGATGCTTTCCTGCGGAGTAAAGGATTAAAGGGAATTGTCCTGGCACAGCCAGGCGTGACCTTTGAGCGGGAGGCATGTGTTCAGCGTGTGACGCAGCGGCGTGCAAGTCGACGCCCATTTAACGGCGTGTCCGTCTCACCGAACCAACGTGGTCAGTCGCGAATTGCGACGAGGAAGGAGAGAGAAACGTCGGTTTTAAAATGAACACACACTCCACGTTTGTCTCAGGTCTACAAAGAACAGAAGATGGGCTTAAAAACTTTTGCCGGAGCCTTTATGGGTGTCCCTTTGCCTGTGATTTGAATAGCAATTCTGGCATTTTTTTCCTCAAAGGTTTTGCCAAAGGAACTGTAGACACCAATTAAATAAAACCAGTCCCTCAAACCCTGTCCTCTGGCATGACTTGTCAGAGCCTGTGTGCTAATGGTGTGGCTGAGGTATTTTAAAGAGCACAGAGACCCACACGGGTTCAAAGGCCCAAGTCTTTGCCTCGCAGGGTTGAGATGCTGTTCTGCTTTTTGTTTAGCTGAAGGGCAGGTCTGACTTTAACTCAACACCACGGGAAGCTTCTCCAGCAGGATTCATCTGCACAACCCTGCTTCTCGTGGTCCCTTAATCCACAGCCAATTACGGATATTGGCACATTATATACATACAAGGAGACCAGCACACCGCTGCTGACAAAGGTATTCATCCCCTTCTTCATAAATGAACAGGTTTTACTCGGTGGGCCGGCCACTCTTCACGTGTGATGACTGCAATGTTTTGTTAATGAATCAGGAGACCCAGCACCCCTGTCTATGTGTTAAATGACTAGATTACTGTACTTTGATCACAGAGACTAACGTTCTCATTCACAAAGCCGAAGACACCATCAACAAGCCAGTCTGCCAAACGTCTCGGAATGTAAGACAGACTAAAGAAATGACACCATTGATTCCAAAACCACACAGAGAGCTACTTAAAGCAAGCATATGATGCCAGCCAGTCCAACGGAGTCTGCAACTTCTGTCTCACGTTCAGGTCCAGCAGCACCCAAGAACAAATGTTCTCTTCCCCTCAAAGCGAGAGGGGACAAACTGGCATCTCCACGGGCCAATCGCACGAAGCCCCTTGTGTAGCAGATGGCTCGGCTAACACAACAGAGGGTAAAACACGGCAACCCGCTGGGACAAAGCATTCAGAGGGAGGTTTCATTAGCTTTCTAAAGCCTCGTTTTTTTCCATGAATGCACAAAGACAGGAGCGGGTCCAAAGCCCAGCGTTCCCCAGCATGGATGCACACAAGTCACCAATAATGGCAGTGGCAGTGAATACTGGAAGGGAGACTTGTGCAGAGGCAAGGACACAAGCCTGACAGCCCAACACACTGCTAAACGTAAACGTACACACACACACACACACACAAACATCATCTAGTGAAGAACTAATGTTACAACTGCAACCCTCTCCACAAGAGACTGAATAAAGAAGCCTCTAGCAGTACCTATCAACACAGAGCTTCCTTCTTCTCTCCCTCTCTCTCTCTCTCTCTCTCTCTCTCTCTATCTCTCCCTCTCTCTCTCTTTCCCTCCCTGTCTATCTCTGGACCTGCCAGTGCTCATTACATATTTAGAACTGCTAATTTAACGCTTTAACAGCCTGCATAAATTATGGAAGGTTTTTATTATTATTATTATTTTGCTTCAAAACTGGACTTTCATTTGTAAAGTAAAGAAAAGACACTGAATCAATTTCATAATGTGCTGCACTCAGCAAAGGCCAGTTTCGCCTTAACTGGCTCACGGCCCTGAAAGCTTTTCCCAGGAGTCACCGCTCAAGGTCCATGTTTGTTAGACGAATAAAGCTTTACAATTCAAAAAGGACCTAATGAAATCAGTTATATGTTTGAACAGGGCAGTTTCTTAAATGGTCTGTACTCTGTACGGTTGGTCGCACATGCGAATCAAGGCTCAGCTCCGAAAGAGCTGCTGAAAGGAAGCTTGTAGGCTAAGAACACAGCGATTAGCACGTAGCATAAAGTATGTGTGTGATTCCTTGCTGGTGCCTGTTTTTGAGACCGTTTTCTTTTTCTGTCAACTATGAGCAGCGCTGGAATTATATGACCATTAGGGGGCAGCGTCATGGGAGTTGAGGACTGCACCTGTAGAGGTAATCAGTCTAGCAAGCGCCTTTGAATAACAGGTCATAACATTAGAAAACTCCTACACTTTTGAACACCAGCGTATCCTATTCAGCACATGCAACACGACATATCCTGTTACACATATAAATATAATTTAAAATGAGCACATAGCATACAGGAACACACACCCAGTACGAGCAGTTTCAAGGCTCTTACACACACTCATATCTGACTACACGTACTCATATCTGACAACACACGGACAGCTTTAACCAGGCAGTACCGAGGTTTAACCAGCCTCCCACTAAACCTCAAAGATATTGAAGACACCTCCACTTGCTTCTTCATCCCTCCTTCCCTGTACCTCCCTCTCTCCCTCCCTCTTTCTCTTGCTCAGCAGAACACCGTTTGTCTGTCACATCCACCCGAGAACAGCTCCTAATCCTCCACCACAGCATCTGAGCTGATGCACTCCACCCGCAGAGGGAACGTGAAACCAATTTTGGGTTATAATCTCTGAGCCACCTTTCCCTCTCACACGGACGGCAAACCGTAGCACAACAAGCATAAACCCTCTCACCACATTACCCATTACCACCCAGGCTGTGGTTTCCTAATCTACCCACAACCCCCTGACATCCCTCATCTCTCTATAATTAACCCTACAGGAGATGACCTTGCAGAGTTCAAACAGCTCCCCCTATAGGTGGCACCATAGACAGTGGGCATCTTCTGCCCAGCCCATACTGTGACCACGGAGGCGAAATCAAGAGAAAAGCAATCCTGAGGGGCTTCTGTAATGGGCCTCCTAATGGACGTTTCATTTATTGATGAGATTCTGGGCTGGATTAAATCCGTCGAGGACGGATGAACTCAGAGAGGCAGAACCCCGAAGCGCCAGTGGACTCGTCGAGCTGGTGAGAACACAGCATTCCACGGTTCATTTTCATCTGAGCAGGAGATGAGAGGTCTGGGTTGGAGCGGGAGGCACGAGGGCGGCTCTCCCTGCGAGATCCTGGAGAGCGCAAATGACTTTAGACGGTCACGATCTCCAGGGCTCTGAGGCTTCATATAATTACAAACAGAAACGTGAGCAACCATCCTGAGGAACAAGAGCAAAGAGAAGAAGCAGATCACAACAGCCCTCTGTCTCCGTCTTCCCCTATAAGAGTGAACCGCAGGCTTGCTTCAATCCAAATGCTTCCCTATACCTTCCACAGGTCACTATCTAGCTGCCTGTCGTAACGCAAAACAAGCGTGCAAGCGCTAGAAACACACCAACAATGTTGATAGAGCTAGTGAACACCATTTAAAAACGGAGGCGTTACAGAGCATGCGACTGTACTTGGAGAACACAGCTCACGTCAGATACAGACCCCTGTATAGGTGTATGTATGTCAGACAAATCCACTGAAGCGCATGAAGCCTATGTGGACCAGACACAGATACAGGAACTAGCTGCCACATGAAGTGTGAGAGGTTTTATACCCACTCTGTCAAGAGCAAGAGGAAGTAAATAGACTCACTACCTCACTTCAGTTTAAATATTACCTTCGTAAATGCCAAATTGTTTTTACATAAAAAAAAATGGGTGAATTTAGGTATCTGCCAATTTGTGTTAAATTTCTTGTTTGTTTAAAAATGTTTTTTAACAATAATTACATAAACTAAGCAGGTTTCAGTTTACATATGAATCTCAAAAATCCAACTTCTTTGCACAGTGGGTGTTTTCTACCAGCCAATCCCCTTAAAGTCCTACAGAACACCTGTTTTGACTTTGCTAATTAGTGTGATTAAGTCTAACTCAATGGATTTAAGTACTGATTAAGTGTGTGGATTGGAATAAGCACTCAGGACAGATCAGAGTGGTGGGAGTTCTTTAAACAGTCAAACTGAAAATGGGGAGTTTTAAGTGTTTTTCATTATATCAGCCACGAGAGGCACATTGAGACTCAAATGTCTCAAAACACAAGCCACATTTCCAGCTGCCGCTTTTAGGGACTCTAAAATGAGCTGTCAGCGTGTCCGAGCGGTGCTCTTTGGGTATGGAGCAAACTTTCAGATACTCTGCAGAAACGAATTGGGTGGAGTGAGGAAATAGCAGGTATTGATCAGAGTCATCTATTACTGCTCACTGAGCTCACAGAGCAATGGTGCAGAGTCGGTGGGAGAGGGACAGGGGGCGGGGTTCACGAACACGTCAGCGTTCATCCAACACGGCGGCAGCAAGCTGGGGCGAAACTAAGGTGAACGAGTGTTTCAAAGAGGATATGTGGCTTGGAATGTGGCTTTGAACAGAGCATGACTCCTGTTGGGAATGACATTGGGCATCATGACGGAATTCCTTAACCCTGCTAGTAAACCGGATTGTACATCGTTATCAGTCGACCGCCAGGATTTGACAGCGATGAACTGGTAACTGCATCGTAACAGGAGATTGAGCAGAATGCAGAATGCAGAAAAAGCAAAACAAAGGCCTGTACAAGGGAATTTTAGGAAATATAATGTTTCAAAACAGAGTGAAAGCCATGCGTGCGCACGCACACACACACATACATACACATACTCTTTCTCTTTCTAAATTCCAGTGCACAACCTTCTCAGTGTATGACCAGGCGGAAGAGTGCTCTCATGTTTCATACACACACACACACACACACACACACACACACACACACACACACACAGCTGCATAATTGACCAGGCCTAAAGAGAAAAGTGATGTACAGCAAGGGTAGAGCTGCAGAAATAATTACAATTTAATCCTAATTGCAATTTTGTCCTCTACAGCTATAAAAACACTGTAATTAATGCATCTCATTAACATCAGAATTTGTTTGGATGTTTAAAGCATCATAATAAAGCTTTTTGTGTTATATGCATCCCTGCTCAGTCACTAAGAGCTTCATGAGTTCAGTGTGGTTAAGATCCAGTCGCTAACATGCCTGCTGGCATCATCCACACATGCCATTCATACAAATTGCAAATCACAGGGTTTCACAGCACCATTCAAGCACATCAACGAATGCTGTCTGTGAAACGAGTCTAAAACGTGGTTTAAGCTAATCTTGACCCTTACATTTAAAATTTTAGATGCACATAGTTTGGGTATTGATTTAACAAAAACAGAAGTCATAACTGACCACCTCAACACAGCAGCCAGCAGTCAGCCAGTAACATCCACCCCCCCTCCTCCACAACCACCCACCCCCGTCCAACCCCACTTCACCATCCTCTTTAGTGGTCCAGCAGTCTTGACTGACAGCACTGCTGAGTCCCCAGCTTCCCGTGGCGGACCACCCGGGAGCAGGATGCTAATGCTGCACTGGTCCAGCTCAGCACGTCCATCACCCGTCAGGTGAGGACGCCATGACTCATGAAAATAGGAGCGGCTCTGGAGATGTGCTTCATCATCATCATCATCCTCATCCTCATCCTCATCCTCATCGTCACCAACCCCAGTGACCTGGGTTAGAGAAATCCATGATGTTTTGTCCTCTATAAGGAAAAGGTGTAAACCAGAGCTAATTTAAGATAATAGGCCATTGATGACCATCAATTACAGTGTAATTGATTTGATGCAAAACTAAATGAAAGAAGTAATGAATATAGCTGCTATTTCAGATTGTAGTATGGGCGTTGCTGCAGTGCATAATGGTCGATTAATAAATGTCTTGTGTTAGTGCCAGTTCACAAGCCTGCTTTAAGAACACAACTATGTTCTATTGGCTGGTGAGTAGATTGAAGCGCTTCAAAATTGTACCCAATCCTGCAGGACTGACACTAGTTCTGAAGCAATGCAGTCATTCAGACCAGAGAATCGGCACAGCAGTGACACTGTGCTTTAACCCCATACTACATCTTAGTTTAAAAAAAGCAAGCAATTTTCTGATTTCCCATTGGACACCGAACTGTATGGTATATCTTAAGCAAGTGCTTTCGAGTTCATCGAAGTGTTTAGAGTTTTTAGGCTTTTGCCAAAATGGATGGAGCTGGGAGACTTAAATCACGGATACAGTAAGTTGCTTTTGCATCACTCGTGAGCACTGGAAGCAGAGTGAGAGAGAGAGAGATAGAACAGTCAAGACAGGGGGGAACGGAGGAAAAGAGAAGAGATTCGTAATGACATTAGTATCCCTTCGGCCTTCCATCACTGGCTAGTGAATAACTCACAACAACGGGAGACAAAAGGGGAATCTGAAAGCCACTTCCTGAAGGGTCAGATTACCTGATAAAAGGGCACCATGTAGGTGACCTGTGTCGATTGCAAAGCCTGTGCCGGTATGCGATCTTCACAGAACACTCAGTACATTAGCATACACTCCTTCCAAAATGTCTGCAGATTATGAAGTAAAATAGGTAAATATTAGGAAACTAGCATATATTTTGTAGTCATCCCAGTCCTAGAATATAATGTAATGATATTATTGAGCTTGGCCCTAGAGCATTTGATTCAGCAGATCATGAGCTTGATCTTGTAAAACATTTGGTTACAATCTAAAAGGTTGGGAGTTCAAATCCTATGCAAGTTGACAGGGGTCTGAAGTTTCTATCAAGATTTAATCTAATTTTAATGAGGTAAAGGGCTTTGAGAAGAAAGCCATCCACTAAGCCACAGGAGTTGGATATTAAACTTTCATTTCTCCCACGTACCTGCATGCCAGCTGTACCCCATGACTTCAGCATTCAACATTTTAATATATTTTCTCATTTCAGTCCTAAACAGTATGTATTCCCCATCACCGTGACATCACTTTAATACATTTTGCAGTAAGTGTAAAAATATATTCGTTTGTTCTTGATCACAAACCATTTCTTTGTTTGCATTCTTTCCTTGTGTTAAACCTCTTAATAAACTCAGAGCGTTTGCATAGCCAGTAACTCAGACATGTATTCTGTGGTACCATGAAGCCCATTTTAGCTCCACCAACCTGATCAGTGGTAGGACCATCAGGCTAGTACATAGACACCTATACACCTCCGACCAGTGATAGGACCATCGGGCTTAGTACATAGACACCTACCTCGTATAGGCCAACAACAATGCTCCATCAGCAATGCACACACCTTGACCAAAATGACGAACTGAACGAAGGCAGGACTTTACAGAATGTGTCGATCAAAACATGAAAGTATATTAGTTTTACGGAAGTGTAAGTGTATTAAAGTAGCAGAAAACAGAACGAGACAAAACGGAAATCTTTCATCCATAAGGTGCTGTTTACTGATTTTGGTCAAAAGGCACTCGGTGTTTTTAATCTTTTTGGAGAGTCTGGCTTCTTCTTGGAAGACAATCACAGTCATTGTGGCTGACATTTCTGGGTCACAGTCAAGGCAATGTGGGTAAATTATGCTTGCCTCACCTTTGTGAAAATAAATGCCTACCTAAAATGAGTATCAAATATATGAAATATGAAACTGTGAACCTTGGCGAATGTAATAAAACATGTTAATATATACCAAAATTTTAGTTTAGGTTTTAGGAACGAATATGGATACGTTTTTCCCTTGCAATATAGAGGAAAGTACTGGAATGCTGTTTCTTGACAGGTTTTAGTCATATTCAAGTCCTTTGAAACACTGTCTCCATGGTTCCTTTGAATAAAGGAATGCTTCCACTAACCATGAACACCAAACCAGGCTTGCCTGTAGTCAGCCTACTTGGTCGTTAACCATCTGCTTAAGATGCCTTTCCGAGTCCTACTTCACAATATGGTTTATTTAAAACAGACGCAAGTAAAACTACAGAACACAAAAATTGTGAAGACAAACCGCTGCCTGTTAAACTGCGCTTAAATACATTTCCTGACCACCAGCAACAAAAACATTCGAACTTTTATTTCTGTTCACGCGCCGGTGTCTGACATACCTGCGGCAGAGCTGAGCTGATCTGCCGCTGAAGAACGTCTCTCTCGTGAAGCGCATCCTGGAGCTTGGTTTGTGATTGGATGAGAGCTTCTTGTGTCTCGCGTAAAGATTCCAGGAGCTTGTCTCTCTCGTCCAACATATTCACCATCAGCTGTTCAAAATTGGATTCTTGATCCGAGCCGTTCTGGGAGCCTCTCTGGGAACTCACTGAGTCCCCTTCGTTAATAGTTGGCATCACTTCGCACATCATATTGCTTATCGTTTGGTTGTCCTACTTATAAAAGTCTTAATCAACTGAAATACTTCGGAATGAAAAAGACCGAGTAATCCGAACAGATGCCTTTATTAGCACAGTTAACTCCTCATGTCACTCAAAGCGCCGTTAGACATCAGGAAGGCTCTCTCGTTATACCCACGAGATAATTTCGAATGTGCATAGCCTACCATTCGATCTACAAGACTTGACCTTTACTTATTCCATGACTGTCGGCTTTTCCACTGACATTCTTCATCCACGAGCTCCGTTCACTTGAAATTCGAATGCATTTCGGTGGACTGATCATTCACAGTGTCAGTGTAACATCTGCGAACGTCTCGTGCATGCTCCAATGGCAATACCGTTATAAAAACCTTCGTAGTTACTTCGATTTAACACCCACCAGTTGCAATTAACATTTCACTTAACGGTGTAACGCATGTCTGCCGCATCCTTCAAATTCCATCTGCCATCCCTATCCGCGACGAGCCAACTACTCCTCCCTTTCTACGAGCTCATTCCTGTCGCCGCTGCCACCGCCGCGTAGGAACAGGGCAACTCTGCTATCTCCACAATAATACACGCATATTTTATCGACAATAACGCGTACAGTATCGAATGTTGCAGGCTCGATAGCGAACAGCTCTTGAGTGCGTGGAAAATGACATATCCAACCGGCGTGTATCGCGAACGCTCCAAAAAACGCCGGAGTTCCTCACATCAGCACCACGCGACTGGTCTACGTGAATGTCATGCACAGCAGTGCCAGTCAGGAGTTGGGCTAAAATAGTGTCATGCGCAGCGCACCCTGGTGGGTGGTTTCTATAAATGACGAAACTGTAAAAGTACCAATGCATCATTAATCCAGACTTCAGCGCCGATATTGCCTAGATATTAAAGAGAATAATTAGTTTACAAGAAGAACGGTTTGAATAACTCATGAGCAAGAAACTGTGATTGTATCGTTACCCATCGCTGCTATTTGGAAACACAAGAAACGCATCTGAACATATATTGCCACCTGAAATCATTCTGTTGGCATTAATGCTTCATTTCTGAAAGCATTTTCTTTAGTAGGAAAGTCGGCCACTCCTTTACGCCACTACCACTTTAAAAATATTGAGATGACGTAATGTTTTTTTAGTTTTATGTTGATCATATATCTATTTTACTAAGTCATTGGTTATGAATAACCGTAAGACAGCCGATTGGTGGGCTAAACTCGTGTGGAGCGCCGTACCCAATCATCGTCGCGTGCGAAAAGCCCTTGCCTGTCTGAAGTCTCGCGTGAAGGTACGTGGTCTGTAGGGTCAGTTCCATGATGGCTGAAGATCCTGGAGGTCCTTATTTCAAATTCTCTTTCATTTTTCTTAGTTTTCCGTTACCTCTGCTAGAAACATGGCAGGGCACACATCCTCGATAAGCGGCCATAAACTCGCGTCGTCGTCATGCCCAAGAAAGGGAACAGAAAACGGCTGAAATTTCGAGCCGATGATGTTTGCTCGGAATCAGGTATTTTAACGTTAGCAGCCGGCTGGCTGTTTGCACGGCACAACCTCAAACTTATCAACACGGACACAATACTATGTAGCTGGTTTTCTTTAATATTCCTGTTAAATATCAGAACTAACTACCTATATTTCCAGAAATGCAGTCCACGCTGCATTAAGGATTTATTTACAGTTCCCTTCGACGTGGGTGTAGCCAGCTTGAACTAGATCAACTAGTTGATTTAGCAAGCCAGCTAGATAAGCGAATGTCACTTGCAGTCTGTATATGTCATAAGACAGCTAACACGACTTTTCGTAATGCAGTAACAGTGGCCGATTACGCCAATGCGGATCCGGCGATTGTGAAGTCGGGAAGAGTGAAAAAGGCTGTCGCCAATGCAATTGA
>JAOYMR010000018.1:2057154-2083316 GCA_025802075.1 Tenebrosternarchus preto | reverse complement strand
CCAGCTTGAACTAGATCAACTAGTTGATTTAGCAAGCCAGCTAGATAAGCGAATGTCACTTGCAGTCTGTATATGTCGACTTTTCGTAATGCAGTAACGGTGGCCGATTACGCCAATGCGGATCCGGCGATTGTGAAGTCGGGAAGAGTGAAAAAGGCTGTCGCCAATGCAATTGAAAAAGAAGGTGAGCACATACAGTAAAGTCAGTGACTGCGGCGGAAGTCCGAACTATTCATACGGTTTGTTGGCAAACCGGCGTTGATGGCCAACATTGTGAGCAAAGCTCTCTTCACGGCCAGTGTTATCTAGTTTTAAAGCGGTATGTTCGCTCGTGTAAATCGGTAATGACGCGGTGTATCGATTTGCTTCAGTAAAATTACTCTGCGGGCTCGAGGCCTCCCAAGGTCCCGTCCAGGAAGTGCTATCATCAGCGGTCGGCGTGAGCAAGGATGCGCGTGACAGCAGCGAAGAGCTGGACTCGGAGGAAGGTGATGGCGAAAACAAGGGCTCTCGTAAAAAGAAAAACAAGAGACGCAAAGGTAATTTTGTACAGTACTGTTTTTTTTGTTGTTGTTTTGTTTTTTAAACATTAGCGGTCAGGCGCTGTCGAGGACATAAATTAAGAAAGAGGTCTTTGCGAATGGGTTTATTACCCGTGGTAACGTAATGACGCCTTTTTGCCGGGACGTTTGGTATATGGACAGTATTAATTAACACACTCTACTACTGTTGTGTTTATGTTCATAGAAAACAGTGAAAGCACGGATGGAGAAGAATATCCTATTGACATATGGCATGTTCTCGCTGCATACATACGCCCTGAGGATGTGTGCACATTTGCGTTGATCTGCAAGAATGCCTGGACAGTCACATGCACTGCAGCATTTTGGATGCGAATGTATAAGAGGTAGAACCATATACTGTCTGTGGGTAGAACAGTCGGACTAAGTCGCCTTTTACGAATGTCAGAGAGAATTAAGGAATAACATCCCACCAGCTAATGCACAAGGGCAAGACATTATACACTTGTTTTTTGTAATAAATAAATAAAATTGCTGATTGACAAACTCTACATTTTTTCTGTTGCTGTCTATTGTATGTAGAAGAATGTTTGTTTGTTTCTAGTGTTCTTTCAATCATTTCCCCCCCCCCATCAATTCCAATTAAACAAGTACAGCTGCCATTGAGGTAACTTCATCTTCTCTCTGCCTCTCTCTCTCGTTCAAGACACTACAGCATTGATGTCGAGCTGCCCCCCCGCCTTCAGCCAGACGCCATTTCAAAAATGCATTGTCTTCGCGCCCATGTGATCCGCTCGCTCTTTCATCTGTACGAGCCGTTCAGCGTCCGTGTGTCCAAGAGCCCCGCCCTCCCCGAGGCCACTCCCACTACACTTCTCAATTCCAAGGTTTGCAGCATGACTAACACCACTTCTCTTTTGTCACGGTAAACAGTACGAAGGCAACAATACAAATGAATGATCCCTGTTCTTCCTCTGTCGTAGTGTTTGCTGTTTTGGGTCAATAAAGTGTCTGGAACCAGATCTGAGCCCATGTGGGAATTCAACTTCAAGTTTGTGAAGCAGGTGATGTTTTGGTTTCTACTTTTAGATGTCTGTGGCTTCACCGCAGGAAGTGTCACGTTGCCACAGTGTGGTGTCAGATTTGTCACTGCCGTCCTTCGTTTCCAGCCAGTTAAGATGAAGAACGTCCGAGAGCAGGGTCTGGCGCTGCCCAGGCAGTACAAGGACGTCCACGCTAATCCAGACTCCGACTGCTATCTGCTGCGCGTCACCACCTTAAACTTCATCTTCACTTCCGTCGTCATGGGCCTGACCCTAACCCTGGTCGGTGACCTTTCAGTCCACTTTCTGTTCAAATACCATAGTAATGTCTTAGTCTTTAATAAGCCATCCTGCTGTTCACCTCCCCTACTCGGCCTGATAAGTGTCACTGCCCTGTTTGGTACCAAAACTGGTTTAGTCATCCCTCCGTGTTCAGAACCGCAGGTCCTAAAGATCAGGCCGAATAGCAGAGAAACGTAAACCTAATCCTCTCCGACTTCCGCTTCCTTTCTCTCTGCAGTTCACCATT
This sequence comes from Tenebrosternarchus preto, assembly GCA_025802075.1. Taxonomy (NCBI): domain Eukaryota; kingdom Metazoa; phylum Chordata; class Actinopteri; order Gymnotiformes; family Apteronotidae; genus Tenebrosternarchus; species Tenebrosternarchus preto. Next base: position 2,081,223 of record JAOYMR010000018.1, on the reverse strand, counting down.
AACGTGAGCACGGACATGAGGCACCACCGGGTGCGCCTGGAGTTCCAGGACGCACCTGTGTTCCGGGGTAGGAAGCCCCGAGGGGAACAGGGCGTCCAGGTGGTGCTAGACCCCGTCCACAGCGTGCGTCTCATTGACTGGTGGCACCCTCAGTTCCCCTCGTCTTCATACTAGTCCTGCTGTCTGCAGCGTCCAGGGGTCGAAGGACATGGCGCTGCCCACAACCACTCTACACCACACTTTCTCTCCCTCTTTGCATTTTAAAGTGCTCCTTTCACACACTAATGTTAATTGAATCCTAGGTTCTCTGATTGGCAGCCAGCCTAACAGGTTTCACTCTCATAGTCTCGGGCTGGGTTTGCTCCTGTGTTCTGGCGTATGGCCTGATTCTTCTTAACCCTAACTGCCGGAAGGGAAAGACTGATTTTCAAATTGCTGAAAGGCACTTGTGATGGGGCACGTGTGCGTTACCTTGAACGTGGTGTCGGCACACAGCGGGCATCTCAGCTTTCATGTTTGTGGAGTCTCTGCTTTGTGTACAGTCCACACGAGCTGTTTCAAATCGTGCTAAACACAATGTATGGGGGAAAAAATCGAACGCAGAAAATCCCAGACATTACCGAAGCGCTTCGTAAAGATACTCCAAAATTGTTAACACATCTAATTCTAGTGTGTGTGTTGCTTTGTAAGGATCCTCCAAGATCAGAACATTCTCCAAAATCAGTACTTTTTAATTTTTTGTATGAAAAAATAGATGATTTAAGAGCAAGTTTGTGCTGTGGCATATGTAACAGTGATGATTATCTGTCTAACTGTTAAAAGATGTTTGCTGTGTTTTCCTCCACCCCTACCAACATTGAAATTGTCTGGGGGGTGTTTTGTTTGTTTTTATCTTTTATTTAAAGACGATGTCTTCTGCAGGATCTTCCTGTGCAGATTTATTGTTTGCCTTCATCACAGATCTGTGAAGCAGTGAAGTTTATGCCTTCAAAAACCCTGGTAAACATTCTTTTTGAAAATGGTAAACACAGTCTCACGCGACCATAAATGTCTAAAAAAAAATGTTTACACATTTTGGATGCACTGCTGCATTTACGATGAGTTAAAAATTCAACATGATCCTAAGATGGACAGTTTTTTCAAGGCTGAAGAACATAAAATGCACATGTGTAGAGGTTTTGAGCTTCTTTCTGTTTTTTTGTCTGGTATTTTGAAGATTTAAATGATCGTGGGAGAAAAAACTTGAACTTGCGCAGTTATAAATAATGGAAGCTCTGAAGATATGTTTTCAATAAAACCATCACACTTAAGCGGCACATTTTTTTGCAGAGCAGTGAAGGTCATAAAATTTGCTTAGTGTGTTTTTGTTTGTTTGTTTGTTTTAAAGCAAGTTATCAAAAGAGGCATGTTCCACTCTGATATATCTGGACAGGATAGTGAGGGACAGACCTGACTGAGCTGCCGGTTGCCTCATGTTTTCCCCTGCCGAGGGGAGGGGAGGGGCAGACAGGCACGTGTCATGTGTTCTGTGTTAAGATGGGTGGAGCAGCTCATGGTGTGTAATGTAAACTAGCTTTTCGCTCTGTTAGTTGTAGTGCTTTAGGGTGAAAGCGGTGGGGGTTTTTTTTGTTTAAGACTCGGCTATTTCATAGAACTGCATGAGTAGAGCTTTTCAATCATGTTTCTCTAATTAAATGGCATGTGGTTGAACTTGGCTGGAAGGATTTTCGTTTTAAGTGTGTTTTTCTTGGACCAGTTGTGTGCTTTGGGCCAAATAGTTTAAAGCAAGTCAGGGTTGTGTTTTTTTTTGTTTTTCTCTTTGATCAACAATGAAGAACCTTGTATGGAAGTGTCGAACATTTTCTTCATATTTTTGTAACCTCAGTGATGGCTTGTAAATTATTTTATGTGAGTGATGGCGCATTGACATGTTTATTGTAATAAAACGATGTGTCCACCTGTAATGTCTGCTCTAACTTGTCACTCATACAGTGGAGGAAGAAACATTACTGCCACCTTGTGGTGTGATTGGGTGAGAGACTATTACAATCTCTAAGTGAACTAAACAATCACTTGGAACCAAAAGTAATTAAAAAGTATCCCCTTGAGGAGGAATTGGTGTCTGAAAAATAAGTTACATTCATGTTATTTAATATCACTCTATAAGTGCACCTAAAGAATTTCCACTAAATATATTTACATAGAAGGGATACTAAATATATAGAGACAAGGTGGGTTTATTTTTTTGTTGCAATGATAAAAGATGTACTTTACTGCAATTGCTTGGCTTTTTACCTGATTAAATGTACAGTAAAGTCCCAGGAGCATAAAACAGCGCATAAAGGTCCAGACAAGTGTAGGAACCCTCTTTGGTCTGTTGGGGGCGATATGGTGCAGTGCTACAGTTGGCCCATAATTTCTGTATTGTAATAGAGTTAATTATTTTGTTATCTTTGGTTTCTAGTGAATTCCTATAGATCTCACCCTAGAAACAAACAAGACCATTTCCCCTGTTTCCCCCGTTTTTGACTGTGCTGGATTTGGAGATAAATTTAACAAGGCTACTTTTGCAAACTAGTCCTAAAGTTTTAGATCCATTTTAGATTTTGCACATTATCGTCAATAGGTGTCGCTATAACGTATAAAAAGGTCTTTCAAAACAGAAAAATAGTGCCGTTGTGTTCAGACAGTGGATACGAAATCAAAATTTAAACTGCAATACTTTTAGAAGACTCACTTTTTTAAAACAATGTTTGGCTTTGGGTTTGCACAAGCCCTCTGTTTTGTTTCAGAACTGAATACTGTTATTTCAGATTTTACCCTGAAAGTTCAGCAGAGTGGGAAAACATTTCAGTTAAAGTTTATTGCAATTTATAAGCTTTTGCACTCACACCCATACAGTTCATGTTCTTCCTTTGTATGTCTGTAACCTCTTACTCTCTCTCAAGAAACACATGCACACACATCCACTGTCCATAGGAACTATATATTTCTCACAGGAAATCATAACTCAGGCCTGACGGGGGATAGATGAAACTAATTTAATGGCCCACTCCTTACAGTTCCCACTGCTCTGTCTGCATAGTTCAGTCTGATACCACCATATGGGGTGAAAAGTGTGTTCACATTCTACAAAATCCATTCACACACCTTCACACAGCTCTGCTCTCCGCAAGCTGTCCTGAAGATCCATTCAGACAGAGGAACCTGGGCCTGCTCCTCTGGAGACTGTGCAGGGCAGAAAGCAACCGGAGGAGATAGTCCAGTTCAGCCTCCAGAGGAGCAGGCCCAGGTTCCTCTGTCTGTTTTTAGTAATAAACAAATATAATCCGGTGTAACAAATGCTATTTTATAAGGCCTGGAATTGTTTGTGTTCTTGTACATGTAATGTTGATGGTGTTGTGTTTCTGCTAACATGTATTTTATTTTTTTAATCAGACAAAGTTTTCTTTCAGTGAAACTGAATTAAAGTTTTTGGGTTAATTCTGATCAGTAAAGTAAATGTTGTGAATATGTTAACATGTTCATGTAACGTATAAATGGTGGGAAAAGACAAGTAAAGGCAATATATGTTTATACATGAATAACAGCAGATGACACTGACATTGGCCAATCATCTTTCAGGCATGTGACAGACTTTATACTGGCCAACCCACATGAAAGTCGAATGGTCTGACCAGTGAGGTACTTTCCTTCAAGCCAAAATAATCATATAATTTCACCACTGGAGGGCAGTATTTCTAAGGTCAATATGAACAAGAAACGCGTGCCTTCTACTGTGCACTTTATCTTAGTGACATGTCATTGTATTCAAGTCATGCATCCAATAGAGAATAACACATTCACTGTGTGTAAATACATTTTTATCAGAGGTAACTTGCAAAGACTTGCTAAAATATGCTTGAATCTGCCAATTGCTGCTTGGGGCTACATTAATACCATGACTGCAATACAGATGAAGTTACATTATCTCTCACAAAAATATACTTTTAATGCACCAATATAAATACACTCTCAAACAGTAACAGTGCATTCCACAAATGGGTCAGTCAACTTTAATACCCACTCCTCACCACAAATGTGTTGTGGGGAAGGGAATCCAGTTTAATCCAGTTTGTGTACTTTCAGTAATATTTATGAGATAGTTTTGAGATCTGTGGTTATTATTCACAAATACGTGCGGGCTGACCTGGTCTCATCGAACGGCTCCAACTGTTAATGTAACCTGAACTTTTCTCAACCTGCCCCAGGTCAGAGCTGGGATGGCAAAGCTCGGTCATCGATTAATAAACCTAGCAGCATCCTGTGACAGTTTGAGAAGCTCCAGGCATGGAAATTCATAGTGGTTATATCAGAATAGAGGCTAAACATTTCAGAATTTTTAATTGCGCATATTCATTTAAATAAAAGGAACTTTGGGGTTGTGAATGTCTGAATAAATTCCACTTCCTAAATTCACACTCATATCTCGCCTTCCAGGAGGTTTTATTTGTGAAGTCAGGTATCAAAAGCTCACCTCATAAACTACGTTCCTACCGATGTTTGTTTGTCCCTCCTCATCAAACCATGTGGACCTCATGTTTATGCACAGACATGCTGCCTTTTGCAGGACGAATCACAGGTTGGAAATGGGATTAATCCTCTCATCTAATACTCTCTAGAACCAACTTTAACTTTAAAAAAAAAAGAAGAGGAAATTTTGCCCAGGACAGAATGATATATCAGAAGACAGATGTTGGTTCACCGCAGAGCTGTAGTATGAAGCAGATATAATTACTGCAGAAATGATGATATATTATGGCTATATTGATAAAAAGCAAGTGTCCACATAAAGCTATAGATTTACAATAAATATACCAACATTACACTGTATGGGCAGTTATTTTGCATTTACTAAAAAAATCAATTTTACACAAATATTACCATAACTGTTTGTGAGTTCAGTTTATTTATAACACTTTTCACTGTTGTTTATTTAACCCGTATATGTAATACTAGGATCATTTGCATGCACCAGTTTAACACAAACAAAGGAAATACATCTCCCACAATGCCGCAAAGCCCTGTCATTGGTGGCTGGAGTTGTCACAAGCGCATACAGGTGACCGGGGTACAGCGAGCTACAGTTAACATCACGCAGAGCAGAAAGAAAACAAATAGCGGACCATTGGGAGTGGGACGCGTCGAAATTATTGAGAACTCGTATAGTGGACTGTTTCTTACAGTTTCACTTCCAGAAGGAACTAATACTAGCGTGGCGTTGCTGTTCGTTCGGCACAGAGCTGTGCGTTTCTAAGACCCGGTTCTAACTTTGTACTTTCTGACCTTCAGCGGGTAAGTGATAGCCTGTTACGTTGAACTTCTGTGTCCAAATACGTCTGAGCATAGTTTGAGATGCATTACTGTGAACTACTAAATTTTAGGCTTACGGGCAAGTTTTACAACATGTTTATCCATTGTTGGTAATCGCTTTATGTCGTTGTGAAAGTCGTTGAATTTGTTATTGCATCAGTTGTCTCATTGGAAAGGAGGAGACAAATCACAAAACAGACAGAAATTATGAAAATTGATAATTTTTTATATTTAAAAGGTCTATGGTACTTTTACGTCTGGATAAGTCTAAATGCTGTCCCAGATGTAGTATAACACATGGTGATTTAGTATTTTCTGATATTTTCATTTCAGCTCACCAGATTATTTCTTTTATTGTACGCGTAATGACAAAAAAATCCCGAGCGCTCGACCAGGCGCACTAAAATGGTTTATTGAAGATACTTGAGCCGTGACTCCATGTTTAGATAGCTTTTGCGATATTCGTTACGTAACGCGAACTTTGCTGGAAAGCTCGGGACTCGAACCTAATAGAGACCTCGTGTGCCTCCGACCCCCAACCATTGGCCTGCCTTACCCCCCCCTGCATTACCAACTCTATTTACACACAATGTGTAACAGAGCGCAAGTTATTTTGGTCTCTGTCAGGCATGCTGTGTGAAAACACTCGACTTGGCGGTGTCGTTGAGAGCCAAGTGAACCGCGGTTGACATATTTGGCACTGTCATCGTAAGGATTGTACATGATGTTTGTGGCCACGCATGTTGTTGATAGCAAAGGGACTGGACCGTGTACCGGTTTTGGACTTTTCTTCAAATAGACATGTTGAGTAATACTTCCACACCCTGGCATGTTAGTTTATGATCGGTTATGATCGGTTATGACCATCTTGAATAATCTGCTCTCTAGATTGCGTTTTGTTGCCGTTGCGGACCTGTTTAATGATCTCACTGTACACTAAACTAGTCGTAGTCCTTGTGTGGAAAAACAACTGGCACTACAATTTATATGTATAAACCATTATTTACTCATGTCGTTTAGCAATAGAATTGAACATCATTTGGGTGTGTATCACCTTGCGCTGTGTTGGCTGATTGGTGAAGGTTTAGACATAATACACTGGTCATTATTACTAATTATCCTCCTCCAGTTACAGACAGAATTCTTAAGTACAAGGAAAGCTTGAGGATATTTATGTAATTTGATTAGTTCAGCAGTACACACGAATGTAGACAAGCCTAATGTTTTTTTTTTCTTTTTTTGAGGGGGGGTTGGTCTTGCACTTTCAAGAATTCTTAAGCAGACGTCGCTCATAATTCGGAACGGGTCGATTAGATCCACGTTAGCTGTGCACGTTTCAGTGAAAGATGCCCCTTCTTCGCGTCATTCAAGATACACACTTTAGACACAGTATTATAGAGACATCGGGGCAAGCTTATCCACGGTAAAGCCTGAGGCCATTTCAGTCACGCATGTTGACAAGTTCAGCTGGAATTCATAATCCCCGCGCAGAACGGAGGACAACCGCATGTCTGGTGATGTGAATGAGTGACTTAAATCAGATCAGAGACGTCGAAACCACAAGCCGAACAAATGAAAGGTAACTAGAGTGCACATGTGTTGCACGCGATGATGCAGACTTCTGTCTCCGTGCTGTGCTGACATTGGATCACAATTTCGGTGAGGTTAAACTACTGCTGGACGATAAAAACTATCTCGAAACAGGATCGCGATAAATTTATGTCGATAACAACGACAAGCTTTTGACATTTTTATTCGATAAGAATCGATGTGACAACCTGTCAAAAAGCAGAAATAAACACGACAACAACCAATCAGTCAGTTCTGACTTGCATGTCAAATAACACTCTTATTTCCTACCGTGAAGCGTTGTCTGACCTACCTCCGCTAAAGTAAACTCTGAAAACTAAAATTAATGGAACAAGCAAATTGCACGAAAGTGAAGTCGCAGTATTCTCCAAAGCTGAGGAAATTATTGATAAAAAAAGACATCAGTAATATGCAAGTGGTTTGGATATCTAAAATCACTGATGCATAAATTAATAATATCTGCAAAATGTTTTGTTGCTCAGTGCAAACCATGGCAGAAACACATCGCAAAAGTGCCATCTCCGTAACCACAGCGACCACAAGAGTTTGAAAATGAGGCCTATGTTGGTCCATTCATTGTTTAGCAGCACTGGGGGGGATCCTGATTGTATTTTAACCATATTGAACTCCTTTCATGGATGAACGTAAACCAAAGATGACACTAAATGTGAAATGGCTCATATCTGGTCATGGGCCCTGGTTCTCCTTATAGAACTGTGTGTCAGACAAACAGTGTAAGATCATGTTTTCTCCTACATTTGATTGACTACATTTTAGACATCTATTTGTCTTTATTCATCTTTTCGTCCCTCAAACATGTGAAGCCAAATAAGAAAGATTGAGGTTTTCAAACCATTTTACAGTCTCTATTTTATATACCATTTTACTGTTGGTTCATGCAAATTAGACTATAAATAACATCAGACTGACTGTGTGTGAATATGAAATGCTCAACTGTTTCTGAACTCCCTCTGTTTGATAAAACTCAGAGTTTCAAACTAGCTGGTGTGAGGTGGCTGTTTACAATATTAAGCACCAATGAGTCACATTGGAGAAGTGGGTGGTGTTGCCCTCTGTTCACACCAGATCTTACCAAAATATGTCCACATAGCCCTGCTTTTGGTTCCCCTGTGGGCAGTTTTGCTCCTGCATGGCAGGCCAATGCTCTTGGCTGAGAAAGAAGGGGGAAGGGAGGAAAGGAGAGAACAGAGAAAGAGAGAGAAGAGGAAGGGAGAAAGAGAAAGAGAAGGGGAGGTAGGGATGATGGGAAAGAAAGAGAGAGAAATACAGAGGAAGAGGGAGTAAGAGAGAGAGAGAGAGAGAGAGAGAGAGAGCTAGAGAACCTTTGTGGTTGTTTTCACCAACACATTATTATGCACTGGATCACTGAAACCTCAACAACACATACAAACACCTTTCCGTTCAAAGCGGAGTGTGTCTATCCCCTAGTGTGAACACTCTGGGTTAGGATCACAGCTTAACAAAGTTGCTCTGACATGCAGTTTGCAGCTTGAAAACCCCGGAGCTTGAAACGCCACGCCCACTCACCCACCAGCAGAGTTCTCAAGGACGCGTTACATGGCCGTCGGTGTTGGCGGCCGACCTCTCCGGCCCTGTGCCGTCCCAGCAGCGGTAATTCTGACCGCAGGCTGCTGGCTGCTGTTAGACCTGCTGGACTTGTTCCGTGGTGAGGGATCTCGGTTCGATGCGTGGCTCACAGAGTGACATCCAGCAGCCTCCGAGCACCAGAGTGGCTGAGGAAGCCGGTTGCTTGAAACAAACAGCCTTAGTCCTACATGTAGTGGTGAATCACCGTTAAAAAACCTATAATACATCCAGTACAACTGCAGAAGTCTTTGTTTCGGATTGTAGTGTACGTGGCCTGCGTAAAGACCATTCGATTAAACACTCATGATTAGCATATTGTTATTAAGATGGCCCAGTGTTTGTGTTGGGGGTGGGGGTGGGGGGTGGTTGCTATGGCAGCATGACCCCATTCAACTATGGCGGATGTTTGGCAAGGCTTCCTCTCTCACTCACGTTTCTTCCTCTCTCACACTCATGTTTCTTCTTTCTCTGCTGCTCCTCTCCTGCGCAGAGCTGTGATTTAGACGCTGAGAAGTGTCTCTCGCCAACTACACTCGTCTGTCTTTTTTATTTTTTTATCCTGGAACAGGTGCACTGATTTTGCACCCTCTCACCTTTGATGGAGCTTTACCTCCGCACCATTCTGACGGTGTGGGGGGTGCTTTCACACACTTCCTTTCAAAGCAGTTTATAAAGTCTTATTGATACGGCATTTGATAAAGTATTTATATTATCTGTGAATTGATGCCCGAACTATTGGTGCATGTGTGAGTAATGACTAGTTGGTTTGTACAGGTATGTGGTTGTATATTGTATATGTACTTTGCCTGCACACAACTCTATGAGGACCTCATGTCTGAAACATGAAACATGCTGTTTCTTTTCATCTTTTACTAATATATATATATATATATATATATATATATATAATTTAATATATATGGAGCCTGTGCTTAGTTACAGCTCTGCAGCTGAGGACTTGAAACCAGTCCACACACACAGGCAGGGTTTAATGTGGAATGCCCTGTGTCCTTTCTTTATCCTCTGACTCAGTTCACGAAGCATTTCTCTTTTTCCTCCCCTCCTGCCAACTGGGCAAAGGTTGGCATGTTGTCGTGGTAGCCATGCACACTCAGGGGCCTTGCTGTGCCTCTGGAGCCAAGCGTAGTGCATCGTCGAGGCAAGACAGGGCCCATCGCGGAAGGGAAACGGGAGCCACCCCTCTGTTCTGCATGCGCCCAGCGCTGCCTGCTGCTCTGGGCTCCATTAGTCAGGCCTGCCAAGCGGATAAGGCTCGATTCTTTCCAGATAGCGCCGGATTGCCGCGTCGTTTTCCCGCCGCGCTCTCTGGCCTCCAGTGCTGCAAATCTCCCCCACCATCTCTCAAAAGCCCTGCCTACACAGAAATATCACAGCAATGCAGTCCAGCCAGTCCCTACCACAGACAACGCGCCGTTTCTGTACTGGCAAGGTGCCAAACTCATAGTATGGGCAAATGGTAATGAGCAAAAAAAATAAAAAATTTGAAAGAAAATTGCATGGTTCGATTGTGTCGTCTCCACGCCTTCCTCTCCCATTTGAATGAACGGGTGGGGCGGGGGGGGGGGGGGTACTAAAAACAGAAATGGAAGACTGGCTTGTTTGTGTATATGAGGACCAGGAATGTCCTGCTCGCACCTCCCCTCCTCATTGGTCGTTGTCAGGAGCACAACAGCTCCTTGGTCCTGAGCACAAGCAGAGGCAGAGGACTCGCTACCTCTCTTCCTGCATCACGGCCGGGTTTATGTGAGCCACATCAAAGTATACCGGAGTGTACTGGAGTATACTGGCCAAAAAAAGTCAAAGTCAGTAGGTCATGGTGTAGTAGTTCATACAATCATACTGTGAAGTGATGTTTGTGGGCAGAATGTACTAGACCTTCTGTGCAGGTTCATTTCCTCGAACAGAGTCAGCAGAGCGTAAGCAAGCAAGTTCTGCTTAACGGGAGTAACTGAGAGTAGCTGATCATGTTTAAAGACAAACCAAAGCAATTTGAACAGCACTTCTCCTACACCGTGGAAACTCAAAATGTAAACATGAACACAGAAGAATAATGAAGCTTAGAATACATAGAGATCTGTCACCTCACATATTAAAATTGAGTTCAATATGATTCATTTAAACAGAAAAGGAACAAAAGGTGATTTTGAACAAAAAGTTGACATAAAGAGAAGTTGATGTAAAACAGATATTAGTAATAAAATATATTAAGTGCATAAAATCAATTTAACAAAAGTTTTGAGGAAAAAAAGATGCAATTAAACACGGAATAAATTAAGAACTAAATGAAAAAGAAAACATTGAAAGTACAGTAATACAAGATTTGAGGGATTTTTGAATATTGTGATTATTGTGCTTTCTGTGATTTTACTTAGCCTTTACAATCTGGATCTGGCTCATCTGACTGGGTAATTTCTTCATTTTGAATTAATCTAGAAACTTAATGAACAAATCTTGTTTTGCAATTTTGCCACCTACTGTATTATGTGTGATGAACAGTAACACTGACTCACCATTAAACTGCCATGTATATTAACTATGTGTCCCATAGTTAATGTCCCATACAACATATTTTAAGGTAGCATGAAAAGAACTCAAATGCTTAGGGCAACTTGACCATTCCTTTCCTTTTGTAACAGTTTGAATATTTCAGAAGAGAATGTTTGGGAAAATTGCCCTGCTTCATGCTGGGAGTAACTCAGATACTACAGCTGGTATCAGGATTAGTAAGATGAGATTCAAGAATCATGAATGTGCTATCAGAAAAGCTCAGTGTTATTGCAGAGGATCAGCCCAGTTTGTCCCAGTCACTGTTTGCTATTTTTACTCTTTTATATTTCTTAAAAATTGCAAATATATTGGAAAGTGGGAAAAAAAACCCTACTATTCATCTATTCAGTATGTTTTCAAGAGACAGTGTGTTGTATGTCCTCCTGTTGTTAAAGGTAATCTACTTTGCCTAGCACCAGTAAAGCATAATGCCTTTCATAATAATAGTTCTAAACAGTATTTATATGGCATTTTTGAACAAGTTAAACGAGTAAACAGACCCAGAGAATGGCAGTGGTCTATGAGTATATCCTGTAAATGAATCTGCTGGATGAGGGAGCCGTTGACAGCCGCCCTGTTCCCCAGGGCCGTGCTTGTCTGTCTGTCTGTCAGTGTTCATGCACAGCTGGCTAAATGTCACCAGATATAAAGGGCAGTTTGTTCTCGTTTAGTTTTCAGAAGGTAAATGATGGCCCAAGGCCTCACAGACTGAGTCAGGCATCACGAAACGCTCTTTTCTTGTAAGTGCCCTTTTAACTTCCTCCTAAAATCACCCTTCCACTCCAAATGTTCTTTTTTCTTTCTTTCTTTTGATGTTTCTTTGCCGTAGGAAGTTCTGAAGGTGTTCTTTGCGTTTGGAGTCTACAGACTTGTACCGAGGTTCCACACCGTGGCTGCTGCCGTGAAACCTTGATTGAATTGTTGCACACGGTTGACCAGTGAATCACTGAATCAGATGACCTCTGAATGAACAAAACAGTTGATGATGTAAGCGTTTTCCTTGAAAAGCATGGAGTGGATTCTTGGAAGTAAAGTTTAGGCCAGCCGATAGCACTGTAGCACAGCTAGTCTTTGTACTACAGCAACATAGTCACTGTATCGCAGCTGGTCTTTGTACTACAGCAGTGTAGCCACTGTCTCACAGTTAGTCTGTACTACAGCAGCGTAGTCACTGTATGACAGCTAGTCTGTATACTACAGCAGCATTACCACTGTATCACAGTTAGTCTGTGTTCTACAGGAGCATAGTCACTGTATGACAGCTAGTCTGTTTACTACAGCAACATAGTCACTGTATCACAGCTAGTCTGTGTTCTACAGCAGCATAGACACTGTATGACAGCTAGTCTGTGTACTACAGCAGCATAGTCTCTATCACAGCTAGTCTGTGTACTATAGCAGCATTGTCACTGTATCACAGCTAGTGTGTGTACTACAGCAGCATTACCACTGTATCACAGCTAGTGTGTGTACCACAGCAGCATAACAGAATTCCTGAAATGTTCTAGCTTTTAGTTTTGCTGTACCACCATGAGATTTTCAGTGGCCCTGTCTGGATACCTCTAGGGGACATTTATGGGGACAATGCTGATTCTTGTGGGACCAGTGTCTGCACTCCCTATGCAAATACATCAGGAGGGTTTTTTTTGGCCTCAGGGGATTTTGGATAACCACTAGAGGGGGACAAAATGCCACTGCTGTCTACTCTGCCATTATTGTTTAAAAAAAGAAAGCGCTACTGTCTCAGTGTCCAAGTAATAATCTGTAGAGAACGATGGCTGTGTGCACTGTTCACTGACCAGGCTCTTTGTGCTGTGGGGGCCAATGGCGAGGATGTGGTGCCATTTCCACGGTGAGACAAGGAGAACCAGAATTTCTATATCATTGTATAAAATGGAACTTAAATAACTGAAGGTACTGAAGTTCACATGGACCTCAACCTCAATATGACATTCATAGGGATCACCACATGTGCTCCTGTGGTAACCCAGCTTCTTGTTTAGTTTTTTTAAACCTTTTTCCAGCTCTGTTTGTTGTACATACGTGAGTCTGGACACGTGAGACCCAGCATGCGCTGATGGTCCATCTTGTCCAGTGATGTTTCTCAGCAGACTCTCACACTCCTCGCACGCACAGCGGTTCCCTGAGATGAGACAAGGCAGTAGGGAAGAAGATAGGAACTAAGGGCTCTTGTTCCTGTTTGCGGCTGGCTAGCGGCACTTGAGTAATTTTAGGGGAAGTGGAGGCGGAGGAAGATGGGAGCATTGGACCACAGGGCTTCATGACTAAGGGTTTCCCTGCAGGGCTCTCCCTCTTTTCTCTCCCCATCTCTCTTTCTCCCTCCTCATCTCTCTCTCTATCTCTCTCTCTCTCTCCACCCGCCACCCCCCACCCGGGTCATGAGCTGCGATGCTTCAGTGCTGTTAAAGACAGCAGCTCCAAGCTCATTCACAACTCTGCACAGACGGCAGGTGAACGTGTCGCGTTCTGAGGACCGGGCGCAAACTTTAGGACTGGATCTCGCCGGCGACTAAGAGCAGTTTACCGGTTGGCGACATTGCCTGAGATCATTCTTCTACTCACCCTGCGTGCGGTTGTGCATTTGTGGATCACTGGATACCACTGCAATTCTCTCTACTGGTTTTATTTATTTATTTATTTATTGGTTTGTGACATATGGATTTATGAGCACATCATTATCAAGACATTTAGGCATACTTTCACATTAAGGACCTACTGGGCTTGTGAATATTAACTTCAGGGCAAGGTAAGATTACCACATTACATTTGCATAAGTTGCTGTCAAGCTTGTAATTAAATGGAAAGGATTTAAGCTTGATGTATTCTGGACATCACTGTCCTGAAGTGGTTTGACGTACTTGTTGAAAGACATGGCTTCTTCAAGTTAGCAAACAGTTAGCAAACTGTCTACGTCTTTTCAAAGTTATACACACGGTTCTTACACGGATTATTATTGTTAGTGGCGTGTTAATTGTGTGTATGCTAATCATGTGTAATTTACATATATATTTACACACAATATGTTAAGATATATATTTGCATGTGGACTGATGTTAATATATGACACACACACACACACACACGCACACACACACACATATATACTCGTATATATATGTAGGCTCTCACAGACGTAGTAAATCACCTGTCTGTGGGGAAAGCAGACCTCCATAAATAAGCAGCATGTTTCCATGCACCTGTTGCCGTCTCTGTGCCGGCGTTCAAACAGGGTTCTGATCACGTAGAGGGTGTGGAGATAGGGCTGTGGCCCGAGTTCAGATATCTGATCCCTGGGGCTCCCCCTGTCTTCAGGGAGGACTCTGCTACCTCCAGCCTCACAGTATAGGTTTGTCTCATGCTTCTCCCGCAGTGGTTTGGCCCGCCGTCGGCCCGGCGCAGGGGGACTGTACACACGGGTTACTTTTCAGCATTTTCTCTGGACAAAGAGGTGATTGTGGCCTTGTCCTCTGAGCTGAGTGAGGCGGGACATAGAAAGTCGCTGAGAAGGCGCCTTTCCGTTGGCCTCGACCGAGCATGCTCAGTTGGGTTCACGGGGCATCCCTGGGGAACGGGCAAGGAGTGGGCGGAGTTCAGCTTTAAACAGGCTAGCAGGGGGCGGAGTTCGGCTTTGAAAAAGAGAGTTCCTATTGGCTCTTGTTTAGGATGTGTGTGTAGGGTGAAGGCAGAGGTAGGTCCAAGGTCATGTATGCTAGGATTAAGGTTCAAGCGTGGAAACTGAAGCTTCTACTGGATGGCTGGTTGGAACGTAATATTCTGGATGGCTGGTTGGAGCGTACTATCTTTATGGGCTATAGGCTTGTACGTGTCACAATGAACTTGTTTGCAAATCTTCTTGGATCTTCTATATCTATTCTATATCTTCCTCTGCACAAACTACACACTGCAGTAAAAATTAACTCAGGATTGTGTCACATAATCTTTGTGTTACTGTGCGAACCTATGAAACCATTCAAAAAACAGTATTTGCCGAGTGGCTTTTCGCTCTGCAGTGATGGTAACAAAAGCCTTTTGATTCGGTGCTGGGAAGTGAAGATATAATAAATGTAGTCATCCATGTTGAAGACAACAGAGGTCAAAAGCAGTTGAAGTGCACTGTAGCAGGGATCAGTCCCCAGCACGAGGACTAGGTCACATCCAGGTCAACTCATTCAAAAACGCATGTTCAGCTACGTAGAGATTATGGTACTTTTGTGAAATCCCAGGTATATGTTTTGATGTCAGTCATAATGACAACAGTGCACATGATAGTGTTTGTTTTTTGCCAATTTTTTTTTTTTTTGCAAAAAACAAACAAACACATGATCAGATTTAATAACAGTTCCATCAGGTTTCCTGATGGCAGAGCTTCTTTTTTGTTTATTCCAAACATTCATAAGATTTTCTTTTTTATATTCTTACTCAGTTTTTCTTTTCCTCAATTCTCCTTAGTTTAGTCATATCAGGTTCCTTCAGATAAAAGTCCCCTGTCACACGGCAGCTGTTACACACTTCCTCCTAAGAACCATGCAGCCAATCAAAATGTTTTCTCGAGCTGCAGCTCGCAGAACCTCAGGGCTGGAGTAACACCTTCAGAGGATGGCACTGTCCATCTTTCTCACTGTCTCACCTGTTTGAGCTCACAGACACCAGTGATTGGCCAGTGTTGCTGTGATTGACAGGTGAGAACATGCTGCTCCTCCCTTCCTGTGAGCACAGCCAATTCACTCCCAGTAACTGATGGTTGTAGGATTATCAGGGCTCAAACTTGTGATCTGCAGACGACAGGACGAACACCGTCCCCATCGCACCCACTCAGGCTGCAGTTACAGTGGTGTCTGCTGAATCAGATGACAATCATCTTATTATCAGCAAGTTAATTGCATGTACACATTTGCATTTGTTTAGCCACATGCACTAAACATTGTTTAAAAACTACTGAATGATAGTCAGCTGAATCAGTCAGAATTACATAATCGGTGCAGTAGATCTCTGTATGGAGTGTTCACCATGGCAGGCAGAACCTCCATGGTTTCAGAAAGTCCCTCAAGTTGCATTTCAGTTCAGCGATGCTTCCTTTCTGTACGCCCAGATGTTTAGACAAAACTGAAACTGGCTGGCTTGCAAAAGAGTAGTTCTTTGTTTTGGTGTGTAAACACCACCAATCCTCTACAAAACTCTTCCGAAAGCAGAAGTCATGAAGATCAGAAGTAATGTGATGTTTATGGTTCTTGAGAGTGGAATATACTTAATAATGAGGTCACTGATGAGCCATGACTGGGGCGCACATGACGATTGCGTCATATGGGGGAATTTTAATCATGGGACATTTCTGAGAACATATTAAAAATCTATGACAGCACATTTTCCATGTTTCCTTCCATCTTCCAGCATGTGTGCTGCCCAAAGCCTAAAGGTCATGTCATTGTGTGATATTCTGGTTTATGTTTGGCTTGGTGTAATCTTTTAAACTTCCCGTTCCTAAGGTTTCTAATCTAAGCCTCACTTGCTTTAAAAATGCAGGACATTTTCAGTACCTGAAGCTACTGGTTAAATTCTACTGAGTGGTATGAAGTAAAGGATCTGCTGGACAGACTCCTGAGTCAGACCTCGTGTAGCACACACTGAAGACCACAGAGTGCTGTGCCCTGAGGGGTAGTCAGAGGCACTTCGGCAGCAAGCTGTGATTCACTGTGATTCCAGGAAGACACAGTCAGTTTCGTTTGCATATTCTCAGAAATTATTACATTTTGCTTATTTACAAACGTATTTACATACACGATATCGTTTAAATCATTTACATGATTTAAACTCCATATGGATTTGGTAGGTCCAGGTTTGGCTGGCCAGTACAGTAGCGTTTCGTTCTCAGCGTCACTGTGGGCTTTTGCTGTGGATGATGTGAAAGAGGAAGGAAACGCAAAGCGTTTGCGTCTGCAGGCAAACGAGCCGCTCGGCCGCCTGGGACCAGCCGCGGTTCTGGGGCTGCGACTCGCCAGGTGTGGGAGCTGTAACAGAGATTTTGGGGCTACCACCACTGTAGCTGAGCGTGTTCTGGCTCCTGGTTAGGGCTGCGTGACACACCAGTGGAACGGAGCGTTCCCTGAAAAGAGGAACAGAAAGTTGGGGGTGGGCTGGGGGGTTGATGTATTTTGGTCTTGCTTGCTTCACTGCTATATTAGATGGGAGGTGTAGATGGAGAAGAGAAGCCAGTCCCTGGGCGGTGGTGTCACGTCGGTCTGGATGCCAGCGGGCAGAAGCTACGGGTCAGGTTGTTTTCAAACTATTTCTTTCTTAGCAAGGGAACTGCTGCTCTCATTTCACCTACAATTCATTTAAGTGCCTCCTCAGATTTGGTGAAAAATTGCCACTCAACATCGAAGTGTGAGCAGAGGAGAAGGACACAGGCAGCTGTGTGTGTGTGTGTGTGTGTGTCACTCTTAACCTCTGCCCTCCCCCTCTCTTACACCACCATGCCAAACAATAAATAATAGCGTTGTTCATTCCTCTCTTTGATGTGGATGTGCTGGGATGTGCTGGACTGCTCTGACAATGCCGGACCTTGTCGGATCTGTGGCGCTCCGAACGCGCTCCCGCACGGTGCCTGCCAAGCTCGGCATTCCGTATGGGCGGAGTGGGGGAGCGACGTGCGACAGACTATCGTCACGTTGGGCGGTGCAGTGCGAAAGCAGACCACGTCAGCACGAAGCCGGTGGACCGGGCGGAGGAGCGAGCTGCTCTCTGCCGCCGCACCACGGGAGGTTCGCATGTCGTTGCTGATTGGTGGAGGTGTGCTCCTTGTTCCAGGACATCTTGAGTCACACCCCACGCTGCTTTAGTGTTTGGAAACATCAGAGATCTGTATCTGTAGGCCTGTATCTGTATGTCAATATCGTCCAGTGTCATTGGTACAAGATGTCACCGGTTTGTTTCTCAGGAAGCACACGTGCTGGTCTTATCGATGATGATGTCCGTCGTTCCGGCTAAGAGCGTCTGTCAAATGCTGAAAATGTAAATAACACTTCTACCACCAACCTGGAGGTCTCTTCTCTTCAGCTGCTTGTTGCTAAATTGAATAGCATTACAGTTTCAACACCATGCTGTCTACACGCCTGACCCCAGGTGGTCCGAGGGTGGACTCTGCTCTGCCGTAAACCAGGCCAGCTGTGCGTCCCCTGTTCCGGCCGGTTCCGGAGCGTCTCTCTGATGGACCGGAGCCAGTTCCCGGCCGCTGCGCCGGTCACAAAGCCCGAGAGTGTCCAGCGGTCGGCCGGCACCACAAAGCCGGCAGTGTGTGGCCCTGGCCGGCCCCTCCCGCCCGCTCAAATGTACACTGTGGACTAAATGCTGCTTCAGTGCTAATCTCAATAGGCGCTGTCTTGCTTATTGTACTCCGCATACAATACGCTTTTCTCCATAGCCAGCCATGCTCTCTCTGCCCTTCTCCTTTCTCACCACGGCCAGGGATGAAGTGCGTGCAAACGTGACTTAGTACATCTTAGCACCTCTCAGAACATCGTTTGCCGCAGACGTCCAGGGCGGCCCGGTCTCCGTCGACACGTTCCTTTCTGTCGTTTCCGCTGCTGAAAACAGCAAAGTCATGCTAGGTTGCATCGGTTTGCCAAAGCGGGGGTGGAAAAGGGGAACTTCTCCTCGCAGGGACTCCCCCGGACCCCAGCAGACACTGGGTGTGGGCCTTTCTGGAGTCAGCTGGGTAGATGGAGGGGGTATATGGCAGAAGGATTTAGGGGTGGTTCCCCAGTCACATGAGTGTTGAACAACACAAGGGCCACATGACTGTCACATGACTTCCCCAACCTGGACACTTGTGATGCTTCACAGTTTGGGTCCTTATTTACTTATTTACTGCACCACTGCACCAATGTACCACTGCACCACTGTACCACTGCACCACTGTACCAATGTACCACTGTACCACTGCACCGTTGCACCACTGTGAAAACCTGATGTTATTCTTCAGCTTATGAATTTTATGATTCACCCAAATAGGTTGTGCCATTATTTAATATGATATAATGTGATTGACAGATAAATCTTATAACTTGTAGATGCTCTATATGCAGATTATAAATCTCATACTTTATGGCTCACGCATAAAACGAGCCACTGCATTTGGCGCTATTTTATCTACACATTTACCAACCTTCCCTCACGCCAGAGGTGGACATTCCAGGTTCAGAAAGTAAAAATCCTTGCCAGGATTTTGCTCAAGCTTCCTAGATGATCTAATTAGCGCAAGGCTGCAGGTAAAATTAGTTCATGGAATCAATGTAATCTAGGATGCTTGAGTAAAATCCTGGTGAGGACTTTTACTTTCTGAACCTGGAATGTCCACCTCTGCCTCACGCTCTCTGACTCTCCAAATCTCTGACTCTCTGATTCTCTGACAAGGACTCACTTCAGCTCCCCTTCGTGTACTACCAGCAGTAG
The DNA here is from genome assembly GCA_025802075.1 of Tenebrosternarchus preto. NCBI lineage: Eukaryota > Metazoa > Chordata > Actinopteri > Gymnotiformes > Apteronotidae > Tenebrosternarchus > Tenebrosternarchus preto. Next base: position 2,061,636 of record JAOYMR010000018.1, on the reverse strand, counting down.
CTGACTTCATCTGAAACCTTATCTCTGTGTGTTCGTGCTCACGCCCCCCTCCCTCTCTCCTTCCTCCCAGGCTCCTCCCCCCCCCACCTCTCGGGCTGGACTGTGCAGCGGCAGCAGCCGCTAGGCCCCCGCGCCCCCCAGCCATGGCGTCCCGGATCGGCCTGCGCCAGCAGCTCATGCGGGACCAGCTGCAGCAGGAAGAGCATCGCGAGCGCCAACAGCGCCAGCAGGTGGCGGCGGCGCTGCACTACATGCAGCAGCGGGCGCCCGGGCCGCCGGCGGCCTCGCCTGCCATCAACGCCCCGATGCCCTACCAGACGCCCATGCAGGTGCCCGTGGAGGTGCTGAAGGTAAATTTCATCGTGTGGGTGATCGCAAATGATGTGGGGGAGTGGGTGACGTAGGGAGTGGGGGAGGTGGTGAGTAGGGGAGGTGGTGGGTAGGGGAGGTGGTGGGTAGGGGAGGTGGTGAGTACCGGAGGTGGTGAGTACGGGAGGTGATGGGTAGGGGAGGTGGTGATGAACAGCGACGAATGTGGGTTGCTTTCCAAAGCAAAACGTTTAAATCGGCTTGGAGATTTGCAGAGAGAGTTGAGTGTGTGCAGGGAGGGGAAGGTGTACTAGGGGGGGGGGATCCTCAGCATGCACCCTCATACAGATCTCTCCAACCCTCCACAAGGCCCACAATAGCACGACTGGAGCATTCAGGGAAACTTCTCGTGTGCTGCTGTGATCTAACCTCCACAGAAAAAAACAGACACAAATCCTTCAAGAAGAATGTGGTGGAACAGCAAGCAGGTCGGAAGAGTAATAGTAGGGTTAAAAAAAACCAAAGCGTTTTGTAATACATTGTGTTCTTACGCTGGCCGTCACGTGCCTGACACGTGAGACACTGGCTGTCTCACGTGTCTGATGCTGGAGATGTGTCTGCTGGTATCAGTTGGTGGAGCTGCAGCAGCCCAGCGTTCAGGATGCGTCAGGAGCGTTTACACGCTCCGAATTTGCACAACTACGAACCGACTCCCGTCCTGTTTTTGTTTTCGCCGTTCGAGGTGCTGCAGGAATCTTCGTGCTGCTACACACCCTGTGCGACACATTTTGGGTGGGTGGGGGTCTCTGACGCGTCTTATGCACTTTCCCGTCAGCTCCAAAGCGGACTGATCTGCTGGAAAATAATTTAAAAAAAAAACTGCCTCTGATCTGGATTGCTCTTGCACTGTTTTTGCAAAAATGTGCAAAAAAGTTTGCAAAAATTTCCACAGCACGTCACTTAAACAGAAGTGCAAATGTGCCCTGGCTTGGTTTGTATGTAGTTCACATTCCTTAGATTATTACTGCTGAACGCTGAATGCTATTGTTTGTAGCCAGAATGGAATTTAACATCTGATACTAATCAGCATCAGTTAGAGTGTGTTAACTTCTTTTAAACAGACAAAAAACAAGATTGCATGATAGACTCTTATCTGCTCAGCTACTTGTCCCTCTGATTGCATAAGCCAGGCGATCACCTTAGCTGACTTTCTAACCCAAGAGGTTTCATGGAAATCACTTGTGCAATATGGCGGGGGGGGGGGGGGGGGGTCAGGCTTTTTCGATAGCCTGAGTTCGATTTCAGGAGAAGAAGGGTACTTGTTGTCTCATTCGCTGGCACTCTGCACATCAGAAACAAGACGTCCCGACTGGTGTGACGTGCTCCACCCGTGCTCCAGCCAGACAAGGAGGAACCAGTGCGGCTGTTCGTCTGCAGTGATCTGTCAGCGCCGCTGACTCAAGGCGCCAGGGGACGGGCAGAGCACATCGCCATCTGGTGCTTCAGGACCCGGGGTTTATACTGATCACTGTGCCTGTTACAGGACCTGCGGTTTAGGCTGATCATTGTGCCAAACTGCAGTACGCTACGTTTTATTCGATGAATGCAAGATTTTTTTCCTTTCTGTTTATGTTTTTGCTGCTAAAGAAGGACATGTTAAATAGTCTTAATTACCCTAGCAGGGTTGAAAGTGGAAGTGCCACTAACCCTGCTAACCCTTTATAACCTTTTGTTATAAAGCACAGACATTTTATTTTGGGGATCTGTTTGTTTACATCACTGTAGGATAATAATGTAGATATGCTGCCATGTCTGGCATACACACATTCCTAAAATTCTATACGCCTGCCCCAATATTAACACGTTAAATTCTGGCTGCATTTGGTTTGCTGCTGGTTACTAAACGATCATATGCGATTAATTTGTCTTTGCAAATGAATACAGTGTTTGATACAGTGTTGATCAGGAGTCTGTGCAGTAATGCAGTCATCATAAAACAGCTGGTTTTGAAACACAGGTCTGAGGCCAGTCTGGTCCAGCATCTCAGTCCTCAGCAGGTGCCTGTGGGAGTTGGGGAACACGTGTAGAGAGTACTGCTGTCAGTATTATAGAAGTGTGTGAGGTGCTGACAGGTGTCTGTCTGGTCCATTTCTGTTCACAGTACAAAAGATCCTGATTGAGTGGCAGAGCCTTTGTGTTGTTGATTCGTTAACATTCACCTCATGTCGTGTTTTACGGTTTTATGGTGTTTTGAGTTGTCATGCCTGGCCATTGCTGTTCCTAATCCTAATCTCTAATATATTCCCCTTTCCTCACCCTCCCTCCCCCCGACAGGTGCAGACTCACCTGGAGAACCCCACCGACTACCACATCCGCCAGTCACAGAGGCAGCAGGTGAAGGAGTACCTTTCCACCACCTTTGCCACCAAGCAGACGGTGCATGCCGTGGCGGGCGTGGTTCAGCCGTCGCCGCCCAGCATGGCCCAGGGCCAACCGACGGCTGCCCTGCCACCCCTGCCCTCGCCACGCACACGCCCTGAGCAGCTCATCACGTCGGCGGGGAACAGCGCCCCCAACAGTCCAATGGCCACGCTCAACATTAGCTGCAGCCATGAGAAAGAGGTACTAAGGACATGAACAGTTCTGTAATGTGTTTGGGTGGGTGTGTGATTGGATGCTAGGGTTAGGCTCACACACACACACACACACATTCTTTTCTCAATACACAGTATAGGGTAATTTGTTTGTTTTAACAGTCCAGTCCTCCATCTCTCGGTCTTATCAGACCAACAGTGGCTTCCCATCCCCCTGCTTCAGGTTCAGCACTTCTAATTGGTTCTCAGCATTCCAAAGTTCAGTGAATGCTATGCCCCGCCCCCCCACTTCCCCATGGTGCATTGTGAGTGGTTTTATGCCACCCACAGGTCAGAGTGTTAACTAACCAAACTCCATCAACACTGTAGCTTAAGTGGTCAATTATAGCCATGGTGGTGTAATTAGGGATTAAAGAGTGACAGACAGAGTAGGAGACACTGGAAAGACCTTTTGAACTTCGCAGACTTTGGTCTGTCACCACATCTTCTCCCATTTACAGCAAAGGGCAGGATGAGTTGATTGCCTGGCCATACTATACTAACAGATTCTGAAGGTGTGTGAGGACCACACTTTGTGCACTGCGTCTCCATGTCTTTGGTGAAAACTGTGAAGAAAACAATGGTTTGAAAGTATGGCATAAATTAATGAATAGACCTTTAAAATTAAGATGTGATTTTTTTTTTTTTTTTGGGGGGGGAGACGACTAACTGTTCTTACTTTATTTATACAACATTTACAGTTGTTTTTTTTTTTGTTTTGTTTTTGTTTTTTTGAAGATGGAGGACGTGATTGATGACATCATCAGTATGCAGTCCAGCTATGATGACATACAGAATTATGTTGACTCTGTGGTACAAATGCCAAACACAGTAAGTAACAGTGATCTCCTAACAGTGATCTCTCCACTTTAATTTCAGCCCTTTTAGGAACATGAATCATACAAATAAATGAATCATGGAAGTTAAGAGGAAAATTCACTGACTAAGCAGTGATTATACACTATACACTACTGGCCTGTGCCACAGCTTCTCAATAGATCTATTTTAGGCCCTTTCAACCCCCCCCCTGTGAGTCAGACGAGCAATTATGCACAGTCATTTGTTGACAAGTTGCTATCAGTCTTAAAGGAAAGAAAAGCATCTTTGTTGATCATCAGAAACACCCCCCGCCTCCCTGAACGCAGCCCCTCAGGCTGTTTTACTGCTATATGAGACCTTCAAAATAACTTATTTCTATTCACGGCAAGCAAGCATTCTGCTTGTGGGTGTTCTCTCTTCATGATACAGTGCAAAACTGAGGGCCTGTGTTGAAACGAAGCCTGGAGGAACTGTTGAGTTGTTAAGTACGAAGTATTTAATCACCTCGATCATTTACGTGATTCCTCCGAGGATTCAGGAGGCACTGTGCGTTCCTTATTATGATCAAGCTTCACTCCACTCTGAATTTAAAACACCTGCTCAACATTAACAATTAAGCTGTAGCCAGTTAGAGTTCAACTTGTTTACAAGAGTTTTGGTTGGGGGGGGGGGGGGGGGTGGCAGAGATAATTACACTTTGTGGAAAGGGGGAGGGGGGGTG
>JAOYMR010000018.1:2023157-2035140 GCA_025802075.1 Tenebrosternarchus preto | reverse complement strand
CCAGAGCCAAGTCTGTTCCAGATACAGGCCCATTCCAGAGCCAAGCCTGTTCCAGATACAGGCCCATTCCAGAGCCAAGCCTGTTCCAGATACAGGGCCCATTCCAGAGCCAAGTCTGTTCCAGATACAGGCCCATTCCAGAGCCAAGCCTGTTCCAGATACAGGCCCATTCCAGAGCCAGGACTGTCTGAGAATCCTGTCCACCAATGCACACAGATGATGCTTGAGGTAAAGTGGTGAATGGGGCCCCACCGCTACCACACACAGAGAGGGGGGTAATGGGCAAAAGGAGCAAACTGAAAGAATAAGATCACACATGTATAAGACATCCAGTGACTCTAACCCTAACCCTAACCCTAACCCCAGCCTTCAGACCAAGGATCACATAAACAGGTAACCAGCTCCCACCACAGGTTTGGTTGTTTATGTCCAGAGGTCAAAGCCTACTGCTGCAGCCTGGTATGAGCTAACATGGCTTTTACACTCCGCTCTCGGTGATTATTAATAGTCGATCATAAAAAGAAACCAAAACGTGACATTTTGCTTGAAGTTATTAACAGAGGTGCCCTCTGTTTGTGTCACTCCCTGGTAGTGGTGGGTGTATTAAAGAGGAGGATTGATGGAGAGCTATTTTCCCAATGATTTACCATCATGAAGCAGATCATCAAAACTGGAGATATGCAAATGTCTCCGCTTTTCTCCAGTGAGACAATGAATGAGGAAATTGGCAGAGAGAAAAAAAAAAAGATAACTTTAAGGTCATTTTGCATTCGGGCACAATATCACAGATGCTGTGGGTCCTTCTGCACTCAGTGACAGCTTGAACTGCTCACCTTTGTAATGTGGGATGAGGACCAATTAATCCTGTGTTACTTGTCTCACTGCTGGGACTACATTTCCCAGCATGCACCGTCCAAACCCGGAGCCTTACACCACATCCACCCATTAGGTTCAATAGGCATCATTCTTTGTTGATTAACAACGGCTGAACCTCGTGCTTTTGTTAATACGGAACTCTCCAACAACACCGGCACCGAGTGGCATTTCACAGTTTTGAGGAAACATTCAGCGATTGTCATCACCAGGATACGTGGATAAAAGACAGAAAGATTCTTGAATGATATACTTTGAGTACATTTTGCGAACATACATACTTGTTAAGTAGGGATTGTTTACAGCATCATATCTAAAATAAATGAGGCAAGCAAACCTAAAATCCTGAAGAGCTCCTAACAGCTAATCTAATAACCATCGTAGAGCCATGACTGCCCTCGTTCTCTTTTATCACGATATTTATCAGGTTCCTATCCAGCCTTTCAGCACGTTCATCATGTTTTCTGTAACGGGCCAGAGAGTTTGGTAGTCGTGCAGGCTGGAGCGAAGGCAAACATCTTTCTCTCTCCCAATCAGTCCAAAATAATTAAAAATCTAATATAACACAAACATTCCATGACCTTTCCATTGTAGTTTCCTGTCTACAGGAACTTCAGTGGTTTGTCTTCCTGCCGTCATTACCAATTTGTTACAGACATTATAACATTTAGGTCTAAAAATAATAACAGCAGCAATAATAATAATAATAATAATAATAATAATAATAATTTTATAATACTTTTATATTCATATTAACTTTTTCCTTTTTTTCTAATTTAATAGAAATAGTAGGACCTTGCGAAAGATAAATTTGTTTGTCAAAACAGCGACAAAACTTTCAGTGATGTCTCATATTGCATTGCGGTAATTCTGGACTCCCAAGATCTGCAAAAGAGAACAAACCTTTCGCACAGAGATTATTTGTTCAGCCGGGTCTCGCTCTGTCTGGAACTCTGTTCAGGCATAAATACGAAGGTAGACAAAGCAAAACACTTAACGGTCTTTACGTCGTACCTCCAGTAATGGGAATTCAGGCTCTGTAGGTGATTTATTTGGCATGTTTCATATACGGGGCAATTTAAAGTGTTTTGCAAATAAAAGTATAAAAGACAATTAATTTTAAATATAGACAATAAAGTTAATTAAAATACGAAACCTGAATAGAAATGTGTAATTAAATACAAGGAAATAAACTGCATAAAATCATGCAACACAGGAGATAAGATAAAAGATTAAAAAAAAATAGAACTGCACTGACAACAGTCCCTAAGAGCTAAAAACAGAATGGGATGAACTTGACCAAAGTCTAGATCGAATAGACCACTTCTCAGTTTTAAAAGGCTTGTAATGATGAGCTGCTTCAAAGACTGTCTGACAGCAGGTTGAATCTGAGGGAAGGACTGAAGGCAGAAGCAGCTTCTCTGTGCTTAGGATTTATCTTAGGTACAATTAATTGATGACTAAAAACAGCTGTAGACTACAAATAGTTGTAGGGACTTAAAACACACCTATTCTCAACAAGCATCCTTGTGGATATAAAATTGAACATTATAGTTGAATGAAATCCAAGTCTATATATAGTTATTTAATTTACTTAACACAAATGCCTTTTTTCCCTTTAATAATCAAATAAATGCACATTAATTTGGTCTGTTTTTGATATTTAGTTTGGGTGTCCCATACATTATTTGTCATGATCACTGTGGCATTTTACAATCATTTATTCAAATTCTAAATTGAAAGACACTAAAAAACACTTTTGTGTATAGCATTTTTTTTTTTCTCTCTCCATGACCTCAAATCTATTCTTAGTGCGCAAAAAATGATGTGTTGCTCTCCCCAATACCAACCCTTTCTGCCTTTGTTAGATTCAGTAACGTTTGAGTGACGGACTGTAAAGCAGAACGCATGAGAGAAGGGTGCAGCCTTCAGAATTCAAATTTACATTTGAATGGGAAAAGATTGTCGTGAGCCATTTTTCCTTGTGACATATTTCTCCAATTACAGCAAATTAAATTCCTTCAATTAGGCCACTAATCCTTCTGCTCTTGTGTTCCCAGTGTTGCGAGCCAATGTGTCAAGATTTTTTTCCCCCCTGTATCACAATGTTTATATTTTTCTCTGACACATATGTATCCTCTCTTTGTGTTCTCATTGTCTTGGTGTCATCAGCTGAGTGTCGACAGAAAAAGAAAAATAAATTATTTCCTACAAACTAAAATATCATATTTTGCTCTGTGCAGTCACTGTCGTATCCAAAGCTATTTATCACTCAAATTTTTTGGTATTGTGCGTAATCAATAAGTCACTGTGTGCATGTACGAATATGCACTTTCATGCACAAATACGTGCATGCATGCAGGGTTCCAGAACGACGTGCACCCTGCCACAGACTTTCTTGCTTTCTCTGTCGAGCACCAGGCTGGGCGCGAGCGGCATTGGCGTCATAAGGGAAGGTCAAGGAGCTGCTGCTGATCGGCCGAAACGAATCGAAGCCCCGAGGGCCAGCGGCTGTAAATGGACTCTCACGTACCTCAGGGATGTTCGCACGAGGATCCCATCCACCCCACTCCAGTTCCACGTGCCCATATGGCCGGAAGCATAAGAATGGAATATGCACTTGCTGCAAAAATTCAATACGCAATGTAATGACGTTATAATCATATTTTAGGAGCTTCTGTATTCTGGCATCGCACAGAATCCACACTCTTTAAATATTATAGTTACATCGCTTTACCCAGTGCAAGGTGAAGTGTGTGTGTGTGTGTGTGTGTGTGTGTGTGTGTGTACAGGGTGCATCAGTTCTAGCAGAGGGGCCCTTCGTGAGGTCTCTGAACTAGAGGGCAGCTCCCCTCTCCAGCCTGCCGCATCCATCCTCTCTCCCTCAGCTCTCCTCTGTGCCACTGGTGATTGGCAGAGATGTTAAGTGCCATTTGACACCCGAGAGGACGAAAATTTGTACGAGTGGGCTGTAATGAATTGGAGACGTCGGTGCAATTAAAATCACTGTTAATTTCTCCAGGGAGATAGGACCACCCCCCCCCACCCACCCCCCGCCCATGAATCATAGGATGGAGGAGGGGATGGAGTGGATAGAATGGTGAAGAGTGAGTCACCGACTTTGCTGGACGGCTAGAGGAGTGCAGAATCAGAAGCCCCCTCCCCCACCCCCGACACACACACACGCACACACACACAGACAGACATATATATGGAAATTAAAGGACAGTGAGAAAGACGAAGGATGACGGGCCCTGTCAGCTGCTGAGCATCTTTGATTAGGAGCCTAATGTTCTTCACTGATTCCCTGCCTCTCATTTTGTGTACATGACGTTGTCATGCAGGATATGTGGCACTGCATCAAGATGAGATCCCAGCATCCATGATATCTTTATCAGTGACTTTTTATCTGCTCTAATGGAGGCATTGTTTCCAAAAGGACGTGCGAACTCGAAACCCTGCCTGTCTCATATCTTGTCTCGTGTTATTTGATCGAGCTGAGTGTTTGCTTGAACACTGGAGTGCTCCACTTCCTGTTAGATTACTAACAGGATGCCAATGGAGCTAACAGGAAGTTTCCTAGCAGATGCTCCTAGAGAACATTCCATCAGATTGGCAAAGACTGACGCTCTACAGTCTGGGGCGGAGTCAAGGGCGGAGCCAGAGTTCATTGGCACAAGTTAAAATCTGTGTTGCCCCTTCAGTGTCCCACTCCTGTTATTCACCACATCAACTGACCAATCAGATGATTTAACAAACAAACAAAAACCCTTCAAACACTGAGGCTCAGGTTTCTAAGGTCCATAATATTGCAAAAGAGCAGATGTGAATAACAATAACAACAAGAGATCACAAAAGAACCAGGCATCCGCACAGCTTCCTGAACTACAAACCACATGGGAAACTTTCTACAGATCACATTTTTTCCAGACAGCGTTTTGTTTCCAGCGTTGTTCTCTAACTTTGGCTAACGTTTCATAAATCACTTTCTGAAGTGTGAGTCCAGCAGAAGCTATATGAATGAATGCCATTGTTGGCTTTCTTGAAATCATACACACAAATGCTTTGTAATCATTTTCATATTAACATTAATGGGGATATGTTTAGACTCGGATATTTTTAAAATAAAAGGGCCAAAAGAAGTTTGGCATCTGTGTCTCCACTATATCAAAGTATGGAAATGTAAAAGATGATAAACAATGATTTGAGTTTACCTCACACGCCTGTTGTAGCTTTTTTATTTGGAATTGCTTTAATTACAAATGAAAAGCTGTTCTCTGTCAATGGTGGAGCTTTACTGAAACCATCCAGCAATGCACTCGCGTCTAATAGTGAGATATGAACAACATTTTAACAATGTCACTAGATTACAGGTCTTATGGGATGTTTGACATTCCTGTGCCCATGAGAGAATTCCCTGGTCATGTGACCGGCCTCCTGTAGTTAAAGTGGTCTTAGTGCGGCCATGACACCCTAGGTCCTGATCAGTGCGTGTCTGTCACCCAACCCTGGTGTTTGACGCCAGCCTTATGTTTAAATTACCCCCCACTGACATTCAAATTGCAACCCCCTATCTCACCGTGTGTGTGTATGTGTGTGTGTGTGTGTGTGTGTGTGTGTGTGTATGTGTGTGTGTGTGTGGGGGGGGGATCTGATGCATGATCACATTAATGCATGCTCCCCTCTGTCACATGAACGCTGGTGCATGTGCCCTTGCACACAGCACCTAACGAGGTACAGGCATCTTCCTCTGGAGCCCCACTGGGTGTACCTGCCAAGTACAAAGGGCCAGATGCTCTATTTTAGGAGCACCTCTTTTAATTTATTTCCTTGATTTGGTGATAATAATAATAATTGTGCTGCAGGTGCTGCATTGAAATTAGCTGCCACTTCCCTGGGCGCTATCTTGGAGCCATCGCCTCTGAGAGGGAGTCATCTCCTCTCCCGTTCATGTGCCTTCGTTTCAGCACCTCCCTCTCCCTCTCTCTCTCTCTCTCTCTCTCTCTCCCTCTCTCTCTTCCCCCAATTCTTCCTCCTCACCTCATATTTTTTTTTTCAGCTTATTCAAATCAGGCGTTTGAAAACTAACCTTGTTTGAATTGTAATGCAGCGACAGCGGGTTTACAATTTACTGATACTGCCGCACAATAGGCAGCCGCGCGGGTCCGAATTCGAAATGAATTAGATTTTTTGCTTGTCTGTATTCTAATCACAGCGTTACATGATAGCTTACAAGAGTGTCTTTGAAACCGCCTCTAACTAAATAAATTTGATTTGGAAGGGTGTGTTTGGCAGATTGGCTTGTGCATATTTTCCACGCACACCAGGTGCTGTCAAGGATAAAGTACCTAGTTTATTGTGCATAATAGGATGCAAGGATTCAAAAATATATTCTATTAGATGGCGCCATGGTAACATGACAAAGCCCAATGGCTGGCTGGAGTGGCCACTGAGGAGCTCCCTGCCTCTCCAAGACGATCGAGATCAATCAGTATGCTAAAGAGGAAATCGATGTCCATGTTGACACTCCACTCTTTTTTTAAGCAGAGTAAAATAACAAAGTGATATTTTGCATCTGACCAAACGTGCTACAAGATAAAAAATATATATATAATATTAATATAAAAATATAAACTCGTTCTTATTTTAACTAAAATTAAAATAAGTACAAGATCAGTATACAAAGTTAACAGTACACCTGAAATCAGTCAAATCTGAGAAAGTTAAAGGTTCATGTAGTTATGGGTAAACCAGAAACTTTTCATATTAACCTCTGTTTGATAGGTCTGCGTTTAGCCGCCTTGCTGGATTGGCCGGGGCGTGTTCTTTGGTTCTTGCCTGATTGAACACGTTTGCTTTCTGCCTCTGTGGCTGAGGTTGTGGAGCTGGTCCAGACCTGCATGGAGGCCTAAGTGCGGCTATCGTTCCCTACGCTCCTGCTCGCCTGATCCAGACGGTTTTCCGTCCAGCTGAGCTCCTAATTATTTGATGGGTTCATTATGGGCTGTAATTGGAGCGGTTCGGCACAGGCGCCTGTGTGCTCAGAAGGAGGGCAATACACTACAGGAGAGAGACCAAGAGGGTGGGGGTGGGGGGTGGTGGATAACTCAGGGACCTTTGCACTCTTACACTGACCCACAGTCTTGTCTGAACAGGGGACAAACAACCACTTGACAATGCAAATGATATTCACATGGATTAGCATAGGCCCTTTTCAATGACTGACCAATTAATGACCCGAGAGCGCTCATGTGACATCTCACCTGGTTAATACCCATGTGACAGGTTCACTGATGCATGCTGGGTGCTCTTATCATTATGGCTACTGGAGGATTATGGGATGTGAAGCAGTGCTTTTAAAAGGCATCAGTAGCTTCCAGATGAATGATGAAACAATGCAACAATCTATGATAACCTTGAACACAAGACATAAAAAGAACAGTAAACATACTGTAAGATTCTAACGAAACTGAAAATAAGCACAAATATACTTTATTGTTTGTATCTAACTATGTATTTTAGGGTCAATTAACAACAAAGAGCAGTGGATACAATTTTTTTTGTGTTCTATGATTAAGCCCCAAAGAAATTAGTGACATAAATATTTATGAGAGTTGCTTGCTTTCTTCTGGAGTCCCAAAACCCTTTTCTTGGTGTCAAATTTCAGCAGATCAAAGAAAACCCTTGAAAAACTCCGTCGTGCTGCCCCTGTCCCACACAGACCCAAACTGTAAACTGAACATAGTCAAGAAAGAAAGAAAGAAAGAAAGAAAGGAAGGAAGGAAGGAAGAATGTGACAGGACTGGGACCAGTGCACGGTCGCTTTAAGATAAAATATTCTATCTTCTACATCATAATTATCTCCTTAAGGTAGAAATATTAGCATATCCTCCAATCTTATTATCTGAGAAATTGCCTCATTAAGTCGTCTGCCTCCCCTTGTGCCCACCTTGCACGCCATTGTCCATATTTCATCAGTGAAGCCATGGAGCTCCAGGCAGCTCTGATTGGCAAGAGGCACATGCCTTAGAACGGGTCTCTATGGGGAGAAGAGGCAGGCCGAAATGCCCGGGTCTGCTTCTCTCTCTCTCTCTCTCTCTCTCTCTCTCTCTCTCTCTCTCTCTCTCTCTCTCTCTCTCTGACTGCGGGCAGATCATCATTAATTTCGCATGCCTCTGCTCCCCATGGCGAACCTGCAAACGAGTGGCCCTCGCTCCGCCTTCTCCTGCCCTCTCCTGCCCCCACCCTTCATCCATCCGTCTCCTCCTGCGCTGTCCTCCACGTTTGAAGGAGCGTGGCCTGCCATAGGAAGTCGGCCCTTTGCAAACGGGGGTCATGTCCCGCGAGACGAGGAGGCCCTGTGGTGAACTCCTCCCATCTGTCAGAATATCAGGTGGTTGTAGTAAATGTGATCACACGTTTGGCCGTGACCGTTTAAGTATGCGGCAGAAGGAGCACCCCGTACCTGTTTGGACAGATGTCTTTCACTACCGGTTTCTGTGTGCCCAAGGACTTTTAAACTATAATCATGTACATTAAACAACTTTCCATCTTTGTTTGCTTTTATTTCCTAAACAATCATTGTCAAATAGAAGAGATCCTACAGCATTCAAACGTCCCCTTTCGGTGCTGCATACATTTAACAAATAATCTAAATAACTGCCTCCACAAATGTCATTTTATTGCTACTAGATATTAATGAGATGCCCTGAAATATCCCTAACGGCTTAATCGGCAAAAATTTAATCCATGAAATGAAATCTGACACCCATGAATCCATAATGAAATCATCACTTTTAATCCTGGCCAGTGGCCTTTCTAATCTTACAGCTTTTGGTAAATGTTACTGCACAGCATGCAGAATGGCAGAGTCCAGAGAGTGAGAATGAGCGCGAGAGAGAGAACAGAGAAAAAATAGAAAGAGACTGAGAGACTGAAGAGAATGTAGAAAATTAGATATTTTATTTATCACAATGAGCAAGTGTTGGTTCCAGAATATGTGCATGACCTTCATACAGTCCCTCCCTATCCCTACAAGAAATAAAAAAGAAATCTAACTGTGGCCTGAACCAATAACAGTACCCTCTCATATGGGCAAGTGGTTTTGTAATTCAGACGTTAATTGAATCTATTGCTCGACTAAATGATTTCAGTGTTCTGTTTTAAATAGTTCCCCTCCAGCACGCCTGCCAGCTGTAATGTTCTGCTCCAGAGCACGTTGGTAAAAGAGCACTCATTTGCCTCTAGATTGATTAACATAATGATAATTTAGTGTTCTTCCGTAATGGAAATTTCCCTCCATTTACGCATTGTTTCATAAAAAAAATTCTGCTTTAACATAATATTCAATTTCACAGGTGTATGAGCTACAATGTATTGGAACTTGTGATATAAACATATGGAGAGATTTATACAAAATACATTTAAATATCAAATGTATAATATATGAAGTAGTGGCACTCATAAACATGCACAAAGCTTCTTACCATGTGAAAGTAAATGGCTGTTCCAAGCTAATAGCAGACAGTACACAAATTGCCTGAAAGTATGAGCAAAGTGTGTGTGGTGGGCTGTGGAGATTCTGTCTGAGCCTGCAGAGCACCTCTGTTTACAATAATTAAAGTGTAAAATGCCATGGGTCACAATTAACTGAGAATGGTGCACTGTTTGTTTAGAGTAAATTAGAAATGTTGCTCTTATCACTGACAGCATCTTTATTTTGTGCATGCTTATTGTGTGTGTGTGTGTGTGTGTGTGTGTGTGGGCCAGGTTGGTCGAGTCCTGATATGCTTAACAGCCAATTTACAAAGGTCAGGTCCTATGGATCAAACCGTTCAGTAAATTGCACCTTCAAACTCATAAATGAGAAACAATCATCTTGCTAAAGGTCACGGAGACAGCACAGCCGATTATAATAATAAAGTAAGCCGCCCTGTTCCTTCACTAATTTACTCTCAAGGAAGCTGGAAGCGGCGGCTGAGCCTCTCCTCTGTGCCTCTGCCTGATGCCTAAACTTAGAGGGAGTCAGAGAAAAAATTCTAATCAGAAGGTGTTTATTAATTTCCACCTTCAGGCGGAAAGGTGATCATTTGGGCAGTACAAATAGTGCCCGTTTCCTGTCACCTACTACACAATATCCTGGAGGAAATGAAACAATATGAGTCCAACTTTTCGAAGGAGAGTCTACCGCATAACTTAACTTTAATGCATGTTTAAACTTAGCTAAATGCATTTTAGACTTCGAATTTGTCAAATGTATCTTCCCCCCAGCTCTCACCATCATATAGCAATGCAGGTTTTATGATATTAAAATGCAATTTTTTGTGTTCAAAACGGATTTAGCATATCTGATTTATTTGTCAGTTACGTAACTACAAACGTGCATCAGAATCTTTTAATGACGAGACGAGGATTTTTTTTTTTCTTCAGAAGAAAAACTTTATGAAATCAACCAACCCACTTAACAAAGCCAAGTGGAAGCTTTGCCTCCCCTACCCAGAGTTCTCTGTAATTGGTGAGCCAGCCGCGTCGCCCTGCCCAAGAGTCTGATCACTCTCACCGTCAGACCTGGTCCATGAAAGCTGGCTGCAGAGGGACCTCATTGGATAACTTTCCAAGGTCTGCTGAACGTGGGTCAGATCTTCCTGCGTCCACACCAATCCAAGCCATGATGAGCCACGTTTCTAAAACTGACCTGGAAACAGAGTTTGGTCGTGTGGAGACAGGGAAGGGAACGTGTGACCGACCTAATTAAGGCTGAGGAAGGCTCTGTATGTCCAGGGTTAGCCAATTACAGCCTCAGCACATGAGTGTGTTAAGAAACTCTCAAGGAACAGCTTGCTAGGAGGTGGTGAGCAAAAGCTCTTACAGGGACCGACAGAGACTGGAGAACAAAGCACAGGTAGTAGATGCTTTATACTAATGCAGCATCCAAGTCATTCATTTATTCATTTATCTTTTTCCCTACCATTTTGTTACAGAACCAAAGCTGGCAATGAAAGACAGGTTCGGTATTTCACATCATCAGTGCAGAATCTTAGGACAGTGTTCAACCTGTGCTTCTCGGTCCAGATTTACAGCGCAGTCTGAGAAGAGCGTGGCAGTAATTGTACTTCTTAATGGCAAGGTCTGAGCCTACATCAGATCCTGTGTGTTAGGGAATTCATTAAACGTGCGTTGCCAGGCGGCTGGGGGGCCGTTTATGAAGTCGATACCAAACGTCACAGAAGTCCTTCTGTTAACAAAAACAGAAGCGCTGCCGCACACCACTGTCCTCGATCACCGTTCAGGCTGGATCTGGAGGATCACACAATCCTCCGATCCTTCAAAAGATCGAAAATCACTTTTTTTTTTTTTTTTGGAAACTCAATGACATGTAGAACATACTAATGGGGAAAAGGTCCTTTATGACGCCGCAGGTACTAACGGGTCTTTTAGCTGCTGCCTCTGCACACGTCCAAAATCCCACAGCCATTTAGATCGGCAGTGGGCAGCGATTTGAATGGGCAGTGCTGGGTTAAAGCAGGCAGAGGAGGTGGTCCCGAGTCGAACGTAACAGGGCCTCGACATTAAAGCCTGCCGCACACACCTCACTAATCACAGGTTTGCTTTACCGAATTCTTCCAATCCCATGTGTTAGGAACACTCATGCATTTCGTTCTTTCTTTCCTTTTCTTGCAAGATTGTTCCTTTATCAATTCTTCCCCTCTCTGTTCAAATGTAACCTAAAATGGTTCTCTGACTGTATCCCTTCACTATTCGCCTCTCGCCTGTCAAATGTGGAAAAAAATATCCAATTGCTCTGTCTATCTCAATGCCCCTGGAAGCTATTTGTACAAATGTTGAAGGAGAAAAGAAACTATTGCTTAGAGTGTGCAGTCATCAGGGGGGTGACATGCAGACAATAGGGTTGGCCAGGGGGGTAATTGCAGCCCGTTGGGGTGTCAGTCTGCTTGACGGAGGCACGTTCACTTGCCCCAGGCATCCCGTAGCGTCCTCCAACATGGGGAGAGAAGCACAGCGCTCTTTCTGTCCCACTTCTTTCAATTTTCTTTCAAGTCAGGAGTAATAATCTGTAGTATTGGGACTTTGAGGGCCATAACTTGAACAC
>JAOYMR010000018.1:2001188-2018447 GCA_025802075.1 Tenebrosternarchus preto | reverse complement strand
CCATGTCTTTATGGACCTTGCTTTGTGCACTGGTGCACAGTCATTTGGATGGGGGAGCGAATACTTTTGGCAATATACTGTAACTATTACATGCTAGTTTCAATTACAGATCCAAAAAAAAAAAAAAAAAAAACGGAACATATTGCCAAGTTTTTAGCATGGATATGTGGATAGATTTCACTGTTTATTCTACATTTTCATTTGTTATAGTCAAAATAAAGCGACCATGTTTATGATCTAGGACACCTCTGAATGCATCAGCAGGAGTGGAATATTAACTTCAAAGGAAGCAGTAAATGTTTTGCCCCGTCATCTGAGGGGAAATTTTCCCAGAATCCCTCAGCCTCTCATGAGAGCCAGAACTTGATAACTTGATGTGTAATGTATTGAGTGCAAACAGAAGCTGAACTACATGTTTTATTGTGTTTATAAAACAATACACTGAACAATATACCCCCCCCACCCCCCTTTGCACATATGCTTTCCTTTGGATGACACCTTCGTGAAAACTATTTGTGCTATGCTCTTTTTGACATACATTTGATCCACCCTTGATCTCCTCCATATGCCCCCCCCCCCCATTCAGGCCATTGCTTGCCCTCTCCATCCCCAGTCTGCACGCCAGACTTCTGAATGCAACCGCCAAGTTCAGTGTACAAAGGCATGAACAGTGCATCAACCCAACTCTCAAAGGAGATCTGTGGGCTTACCTTGGGGAGACCATGCTCCCTGTCTTACTCGAGCACAGCCTAGGAAAGCTCGACATGAACACTGGATTAACTCCTTTGAATTGCTGAGAACAGAGTTTGTCAAGGACTCCTTCTCATATGTGCTTGCTTGAAAAGAAAAAAAAAAAAAAAAAAAAAAGGGGTGGGTGGGTTCGTTCATTCTCTTCCACTCATCGGGCGTTAGTGCCGTCCACTGGCAGCAAGGCGACTTCCGATCCCTGTATGGGAAGGTAGTATTCTGTGTGTATGTTGGTGCTTGTATGTGTATTACCACTGTTGTGTGCAGCTCCTGTCTGGAGGCCTTTGTGTGAAAGTGACAGAGTACTTTAAACAGGGAAAAGTAATGAGAGTGTGAGTATAATGGAATCGGAGGAGAGGCTCAAGGTGCATGATGGAAAGCTTGTGTTGCAATGTGGGACTGTTTTTGAATTCTGGGTAAGTGCAGTGTAAGAGCCTCTCCCCTGTTTAGCTTGGAGAGGTGACAGGAAAATCAATCAATCCATCAATCAATCCAACACACTAATGTTTTGTGACTTACACCTCCATCTTCCTGAATAAACAGCAGTAATACTTTATATTGCATTTTAACTCCCAACACAG
Source organism: Tenebrosternarchus preto (assembly GCA_025802075.1). Taxonomy (NCBI): domain Eukaryota; kingdom Metazoa; phylum Chordata; class Actinopteri; order Gymnotiformes; family Apteronotidae; genus Tenebrosternarchus; species Tenebrosternarchus preto. The sequence goes on along the minus strand of JAOYMR010000018.1, from coordinate 2,017,119 downwards.
AACATTTGGAGGTTTATTTTTGCTGTTCACATTGTCTCATAATTGGGCAACAACGACAGATTCCAAACCGTTATTTATATAAGACATAAACTGAGAGCAAACTGGACGTTTGAAGTGGCACATTCAACAATAAACATTGCAGGAGTTCATTTTAAACTGTAACTTTAGGAACATGAAGTCAAACACCGGAACTGACTTCATTTCTGCCTTTTGCTGAAAAGGTTAGCAGTAGAAGAGCTGGTGAAGACCTCTTGAAGCCGCACAAGTGATTGCTGTATTAATTGCCTTTCTCATCCCTCCACAAGGTCACCCCCTGTCCACGGGAAGATAAGACAAAGCAATTCTTCGGCACTACACAGGAGCGCACCACATCACAAAGTTATTGAGGCCGAACCAACGGGTCTAGGGATGGAGGCTGAATGGTGGAGGAGTGGGGGGTGGGTTGGTTATGGAGAGTCTCACCGCTCACATCTCCTGGTATCTGCGTAATCCGGACCTCATTAAAAACATAGAGAAGCCCTCACTGGTCAGTGTAAACTTCTGGTCAGCCAAGCTGTCACTAAAGGCATTTCACAAATTGCTCTTGAGTGGCACAAGACTACTAGATAATCGTTAAACAAACTATTGAAAACAACTACTATATACATTAAAGATTCAACTCCCTACTTCCACGAATGCAATATTTACTCTTTGCGCGTGTTTTTAATAAACTAGCATTAAAACAAACCAGAAAGGGAGAGCAGACTCACAGACATGGGTATGAAATTCCCATTTAAAATCAGAAGTCTGTACGAGAGAGACAATCACGGGTTCACAATGCCTCTCTCAAGTCATCTGATTTATCTTTCCCTCAGTCTCTACCAGCCGTCAGCGAGAAAAGCTTAATTCCCACCTGACAAAGGGACAAGCTGGACATGTTCTTAGCCCTGCCACAGATAGCGCTGAACAGCTTCGAGTCATTTCGCATGTGAGGATGGACAACGGGGGTCATTACTCATTCCTCTTGAGGACAAACTTGAAGACTTTACCAGAGTTTCGAAGATGGGAGACTACCGAACACTGCAGAGATTTAGACATAACATTCATAGAAAATGAATGAGGGCAAAATGACTGCTTAAAATGAGGATACATATGAGACGTGGCACTGATCAGAAAATATGTCAGTTCAGTGTCATTTACTGTACTGTCTGCATTACCTCACTGTTTGAGTGTTAGTGTCCTTTGAAGGTCTGTCTATTTTGAAGTTTATTTAAGTAATTTAAGCGATTTTCTAGTCTGCTCCGTCAGCCAGAAACGACATACGGGGCCCCTTTCCCTCCAGTTTAACAAGGTGTTGTATGGCCCTAGTCCTCCATACTGAAAGAATATTTGACTCTCCATTGACAAAACGATTTCCTGGTCCTCCCACATCTGGCTTGGCAGCATTATCCAAAACTGCACCACCGCAGCAACAACAGATATAGGACAAGAAAATATCAAGTTGCATTTTAATTCGGAGAATGTTCCGTCTCTCTGGCCGGTGCACAATAGGCCTACTCTACAACTTACTGCTTGTGCCAACAGCAGCATGCTGGTGAGGAGTGTTTGCAACATCTGGATTTTAATCCAGATCGTGATGATTCTAATCCAGATTATGACTGAGATCAGTGTGTGCAGGATGATCTGATGTTCCAGTCAAACACCAGAAAAGCCAAAAGGACCAGCCATTGTGTGTTAGGATCAAAACTGGACTCTTATTTCAGTTATATATGAGTAGCACAATCCTGCTGGCCTCCCTCTTCCGATAGGTACTAAAACGCAGGCGAAGGCTGACTTTTGCAGTTCATTACATTTTATTGGTACTTTTAGAATAATTTTCATTAGCTTTGTTCTAAATCTTTTTAAATAATGTTATTCATTTTATCTCCCCTTCTCTCACTATGCTTTGTTAAAATATTTGTCTTTTTTCATCATGCTTGTACAGCACTTTTAGCTGGATATGAAATGTACAAAAAGTGCTATATAAACAGAGTTTTTTTAAATTATTATTATTACGCTCTTGCGTTCTCCTACAACCCAAGGGAGGGGAAAAACTCTCACAAAAATGAATGATTAAATGCTGAGCGTCTTTGCAGACAGATTACATCTGGAATGAGAATTTAGGGCATCACAGGCTGTTCACACTTTTAGAGCCCGTCAGTGCCAGTGGAGAAAATGCTAAGTTGCCCTGTGTTTACATTTGCTCCTCTAATAACCTGATTTTCCCACAAAAGTGCTTCTTATTCACACTTTGACCAGGGCTCTTCATCTGCTGCAGTGGGAGTCATGATAAACTGGTGGATAACAGATCATTGCTCTGCTCTTCTAAAAGTGCAACCGTCTTAAACTTTTAAAAAGAGCTCACTGCTTCTACGAAAGCTGTAAACTCAGACTTACCACAGAGACTTACTGACTTACCGTTCTGTAATATTTCAATTATAAATGACAGCTAATTTAATGTCAAGTAATTACAGTATTCATTTTCCATTACTGCTTTGCATATGTGCCCTACTGGTATATGTGCTCACTTACTGGAAAACAAAGGGATGTCAGCAGGTGTTTGTGAGTTAGAATGAGAACGGATGCGCTCTGTGCTCTCGCTGGCAGCGAGGATGTTGTGACCTAAACAGCTGAGGTCTCCCAGCAGCCTTGTAAATCTGTGTGAAACGAGAAGGATAAAGCGAAGATTTCAGCGTAAAGAAAAGACTTGGAAATCATGAAGAGCCTCTCATTTCTCACAGCTGCCCCCGAAGGACTGTAATCCAGCTTGGGGGTCATTTTGCCTGAGGATTTTTGCACACGCAGACACACACACACACACACACACACACACACACACACAAACACACTCAAACACACACACACACACACACAAAAAAAACACTAGAAGCAAACAATATACCCTGTGTTTGAGCATTATATGAGAAGGCTGAGAGGCTAATAAATAAATAAGATAAACAAAAACCACAACAAATACACACACAAAACCAAAGTCCCAGAAGTGTTTGTGCAGATGGGTGGTTTCTTCCCACAGTGGTCCTGAGGGCTCCAGGGTGCCATGGTTACAATGTCACTGCTGTCTTTTTGATCCCCTCTGACCACACCTGCACACAGGAAGACGAGCCCTGACCACACCTTTGGCTCAAGACTCCGCCTTTCTTCCCACCCTCTTCCCGCCCACCTCCGTCCTCGGGGCACCAACCAGCGCTGCTGATCTGTAAGACATCTTCACCAAGCTGTTTAAATACACTCTTCGTTCATGACCCGCGCAGGGGCTCAGATGCTGGAAGTCTGTCGGAAATCGAGCTGCTCTCGCCATTCCAGAATCAATACCCGGCGCTCCAGTTAGCATTCCGGCCTGGGCTCCGGACCGGCCGTCTGGCCGTTAATGTGATTCACCTGGACCTGGTCCCTGCACACTCCACATCACACCGCCGAACGGCGTGGGTTCCTTTCACAGTGAGGGGTTTCAAATCAAGCAAGAGCAAATATTAGAGGAGACAAAGTTCTCCAAATGTTTAAGATGAGCTAAAGAACGGGGTGAAATCGGAGAGGCGCGCCGCTCCAAGGAAATGTTTACATGTGGCAAAGCCCAGGAACGGGGACAGCCGCACCACTACAAAGCTACGGTCTGTTCAGTGTTTGCCTAAGGAGTTATGAGCGGGTTAACAGCAGCCTGGACTTGCACGGTCTGCCAAGGGCTCGCTTGACATTTACTTCAGATGCACAAAATACGGAGAGTTATTTTGCTGAATGACTCATAATGCACACATTTAAGAAGAGGGATTTGGAAACTCGACTCGGACATTAGAATATTGCATAAACCAGGACCTTGTTCATACCCTCCTAGGTTCATGAGCCTTACCAGACAATCTACAAGGCATTTTTTTCCTAGTTAAAATGCTTTCTCACTGCTTGCTCACTTAAAATGTACTATTATTCCGTCACTTACCAGCTGAGCGATGCACAGAGAGCCAGACTATAATAATAACCGGTGATTTTTATTTGTATGTGGTAAATAACGTAAGTGCCACATACTGCTCCAGTTGACAGCTAAGGCAGAAAAGTGACATTTATGATTTTTATTTAGAAGAAGCTTGAGAAGTGTTCAGCCTTATAAGCAGGAATGTTAACACAAGGCGCCATAAACTGAAGATCAACCCAGACAGGCTGAAACTCCGCCAGAGTTCATCTGTCCACAAATAAAAATGCTTATTTGTTTTTTTAAAAAACAAAACAATGGACTATTTCTTTCAGTTTTTCTAAAGGACAACCTTGAAGGCCAGGAATGTCATATAATCCATTTAGCTGTGCCAAACGTCCAATCCATCACCAAATTATCAGCTCGGTTAATTTTAATTTTTAATTTTTTTTTTTTAAGATTAAGAAATACACTTCATGACCATTTGTGAGGGAAGATACTCAAAATAAATCAGTGGAACCAGATTTATGTGCCTCCCACAACCAAGTCCAATTTTTCCCTCCTATTTAAAATGTTTTTTCAGTGGAATTACTGAAACTGAGTAAAGAGTCGCAAAAATCAGGTTTGAGAGGTTCATGTCCTTTTCACGTCCTTTGAGAGGCTCGTGTCCATGAGTAGGACTGTCTAAAGACACGTTATTTGCCACACTGTAGTGAGACCTACCCCCCGGGGGGGGGGGGGGGGGGTTGAACAGGCATATCAATTATTAAAAGATTAGATGCTAAGTTCCCTAGTTTCAACCAGGTAGAAACGAATCTTTACGGCTTTCATGGAACGCTTGTGTGTCCTGGATTATTGAGCTGCAGGACACCTTGCCTTCTACCCACATACCGTAAACATACACGCGCCACGTTACCACGTCTACCGTCGGGGCGAGACACTCCTAAAACCCGTCCAGCCATCCAGCAGTTGCATAGCAGCGTAGGTGTAAAAACTGCACAGCGATTTCTTCCTTCCCCTCCAACGACGAGGCAGTCCGGCAGGCTCCACGGCCAGGGAGCGGCCCCACGCTCCGGGCAGCCGAGGCCCCTCGGCCTTGCGACGGAAAGCTCCCACACGGCTAGATCTCTGCCCGCTTTCACGCGCCATCCTTTCTTCATAAGCATGTTTCAGAGAGACACTCGAGCTGACCCTCGAGACGTTGGTTCGCGGGAGAAGCAGGACTGAATGCCAAGTGCTTTATACTCCCACAGAGGCCCGGCGCTACAACGTTATTCAGCTGAGCTAAGAATTCGTAAAAAGAGTTTCTCTAAACTAACTAAATAAATAAAGACATTCCTGTATGGAAGAGTTATACAAGAGTCTGCTTTTCAGAAGCTGTTGTGAGATTCCCCTTGACTTGTACAGGTGCCACAACACCTTCTGACATCTTTCTAATACGTTTATAACCGTATCTACATTAAAATTGTATTCTTCATTTACGTAGTTACTTTATAAGTGTACTGAAATACCTTTTAGGCATTTCCATGCATCTCCTGTTGCATGAAATGTGCGTGAATAAGTAGAAATGGCATTACCAAACTCAATAGGTTTACCTTTGAGACAGCATTGACTACACTCAGTACTGCACAGGGCTCTGCTCTCTGCACATGTGGCAGGTTCATTATAAAAGCCTGCAGTACTATCTCCACCATCTTTTAATTTTTCCCTATTTAATTTCTCTCTTTCCCTCTCTCTTCCTCCGAGACACATCTTTGATTAAATAAGAAGCCTGGGGGGTGGATGTGGCCACTAATTGTGTGAGGCGATGCCTGGGTCTGAACCAACACCACGAGGGGGTCATTAAGTGCCTCGGAGTCTGCCTCACCTCTGTTTGTCATGGCCCTGCTTCTAGCTACCCCCCACATCTGTTGTGCAAATTCTGCCTTTAATTTAACTTTGCCCGAGTTGGTTGCTGCAATCCACTGGAAATAATCTTCTCCCTTCATCTTCAAACCACCATTATCCTCCGTGCCTTCATTGTGTAGTCGCACGGAGCCATTGTCCACCCACCAAACTTCAATTAAAAAGAGAGGAATATATCTAGACATTCATCGATTGATTCATTATTCTGCAATCCGTCTTCCACCAAAGATATTTGGATAGGTTGATTAATCTTTCTGTCATGCATCTATGAAGATGTATGATGATTACTTTAAAAAAATAAAAAAAATTGGGAAAAGGGAGAAAAAAGAAGCTGTACTGTCATCCACAGTTTGATGATAACCCTTTTGCAGGACTGCACTCTACAAGAACCATTCCAATTTGAAATGGGTCATTTAAGTCATCTTACAAATTAAAGGGGGGGGGGGGGAAATACAGCTCGTTATCTCTGATTATGGTTCTTGCCGAAAATCATGTAGGATTAAACACCCGCATCTCTCCTGTTCCATACAGCATTCCGCCCCACTCACTGTGCAGGGTGGCACTATATCTGGAGCGCTAACGGTTGAAGCAGGTGAGTTGGAGGGTCTTTTTCAGCAGCTGGTGGATCTACACAGAGGAACTCTGCTCAACACACGTTACTCAAGGTCTCCATGCAGGAGTGCAGTTTTTCGCCATGATCAGTAGGACGGGTCAGTGCTAAAAGAGTCATTTAATTATTTTGTGGACTGTATTGGTCAGGCAAACAGCCACATTTCCTCGTTTCTCTTTTGAGGACAACCTGTGTTCACACAGGGAAAAAAAAAAAAAAAATCAGCTTTCAAATGTGAATTTCTGTATTTAGTGGACGGCTTTTGTTGTGTTTTATATACTGCGTTCTCAGTTATAAGTGGAGCTGGGATGCTTTCCCAGGGCAGCGCTCCACACTGTTCTCATAGTCGTCTCAAGCCTGGTTTTGCTTTTGCTTCCGTGAGACAGGAGCAGTAACAAATCAAAGCAAGCCAAATATTTTTTTATGTTTTTTGTCCAACAACCATTGGAGAGCTTGTGCTCGCCTTACGATTGGTCCATCCTGAGTGCCAAGAAATTGCCTGCAAAGCACTAACTGAAGATATGCATTCTGATGACAACTCCAAACTTGTTGGCTTGCAGCATATTTGGAGTGTTGGTTCCACATGGAAAGCATTGAAAAACAATATTATATATGATCATTTGGACGAAGCGTGATGGATTACTCATGTCTTTTCATACTCACTCCATTCAGCTGCTGCTGAAACTAGTCATCACAGATCAGAGCGACAGTTGGCCCGATTGATTCGGCTCGTCTCCCATAACTAATGTGGATTACCAGATTACCAAATTACTGCAAGATCATAAAACCAACATGCCTTCTTTGCTTGGCCCATGGCCAATACCACGAACAGCCGTTTTGATTGACTCCAACCCTCACTGTAAAAATGATTTAAACAGGTGATTGGAAAGAGAATCTGTCTTTTTAGTTAGAGAAATTGGCACTGAGGGGAGAGAAAACAGTAAATAGCTCGTCCTCCTGGCAGAAACGGGATTGTGTCAGCTGTCACGAGCAAGGTTCCCTGGTTTTAAACTCCTACATAAATAACTAGTACTGTCTCCAACAATAGCCTGTGGCTCCGTGGAAGACGGATCGCTGTGCCCTAATCCAGCTGGACAATTGTTGCATTCCAGGTCCAAAACCAAGAAGAGAGGAAATGAGAAAGTTTCAACTCTGACTCGTTTTCACTCCGATATAAAGCTAGAGATGAGAGCTTCCACCGCCTACCAATCTTATCTGCTCTGAGAAACCTTCAGCAGACCACAGAGCTATTCCTTAGTTGTTGTTTCTATCTCAATTGCAAAGTTAATCTGGAACACATTTGTGTGGTCTGGCATGACTGTGAGTGCATGCACTGCAGGTTGTGCACATATGGTGTGTGTGTGTGTGTGGGGTGGTTAAGGCAGAGATACTAGGATGGCCCAGGAACAGGCCTTGCAGTGAAGCTCAGTACAGCTGTTCTCCTTTTTAATGTGGGAAGATGTTTGGTTGTAGAGGGAGACTGACTCCTATCCCACAGTCCCTGTGACACATTAAGACTCTGATCTGCATGTTTGTGTGTGTGTGTGTGTGTGTGTGTGTTTAGAGTACAGAACCCACAAAATGAGGAAGAAACCACTAAATATGTTGGAGCTTGCATATTAGAAAAACAGCAGAAGATTGACTACAGTCCCCATTTACAAAAACCAAAGAAATTCACCTAATGTTTCTCCCTTTATACTGCTTGAAGGGAAAGAGTCTTTATAGGAGTGAATAAGACTCTCTTTTCCACGACTCATCATTTTGGAAAGAACTCATGCATGTCCTTCAAATCTACTGCAAAATGGCCCCAGACTGCTCTAAAACGCTTTAAAAATGCCGTGGCGACCAGCAACACTTCAAACACCTCTTATCGTTATTCGCGTTTCTTGAAGGTTATGGTTGACTTTCCACTTCCAAGCCTGATGCCCTTACAGGGTGTACTGGATTACTTGAAAAACAACAGCTCTATGGCCACCATTGCTCCCTCTTGAACCCTGCATTAATAAGACAGAGGATATATCTTCTGTTTGGTTTTTTTTTTTTTTACTTGAGGAAAGAGAAGTTGAATTTCTCTGTGCCAAAGGCAAGTCGTGTTTTATGTCAGGAGTATTAATTTATGATTTTCATCACAGTCAGTGACCCCTTCACCTCTATTAAAATGCAGGCTTTGTAATTTCATGGTTAATATTCAATAGCCACTTGTCCTCTGTTGCTGAAGTGTGAGAATATGAGAATATCTTGAGGGGATTGTTGGAAAGTCTGTGTGTGTGTGTGTGTGTGTGTGCGCCCGCATTGTGTTTGAGGACACTGGACTCATCGAACAACATGCAGATGTCCAAAGATGTGCTTGTTAACCACTCCTGCAAAGTGGAAGCCCTTGATGGAAAAGAATGGAAGCTGTGTGTACGCTGGACAATCCCAGTTTGGTACAGCCGGCGGGACTAAAACACTGGAGGCCTTATCTGCACATGCTGGAATAAAGCCGAGCAAAGAGCCTACACCAGTGCCATGTGCTAAAGAGCCAACACCAGTGCCATGTGCTAAAGAGCCAACACCAGTGCCATGTGCTAAAGCTGAAACTAGTGTTTAAACTTTGAGATTCAAAACTCCGAGAGTGAGAGAGAGAGAAAAAAAGAGAGAGAGAGAGAAAGAACGAACAAACAATCCCCCCTTCATCACAAATTGCAGAATTGGCTTGGAGAGGCATTTCTTCTCAACGACTTTGGCAGCCCTTAAAGAACCTATTAAACCAAACTGTTCTCTGTTTCACAACAAAGCCATGCAGATCTGAGAAAGGGGAAATCGATTCCCAGCAGCTCTCTCTCTCCCCCCACTCTGAAATACAGCCATGGATGTCTGCCGCTCCAAGACAACACATTCAGGAATGACGATGATCTATAACAAGCCGTATTAAAATAATGAAATGAATGATGCAATGTTTGAGCTGGCTGTAGTTATAGATACAGTGCCACATTTCTTAATACTGGTTACATGCCTCCACGTCTGAACAGCATTTAGCAGCACCGCTAATGAGCTCTTGAATGTATGTGGTGGCTGCAAGTACAACTAGGAAATGTGTTGTAGATCAGGTACTTTTAACAATGTCAGAGGTTAAATGAAAAATACTGCAGCGAATAAATGCAAAAAGTCCACACAAACCCTTCCCAGTTTGGTTCAGGACACCATTATCTTCACAGCGGAAATCAGACCGTCAAAACAAAAGCCCCACAAAGAGCACTGATTTCAGACAATTGTTTTATTCCACAGAATGATCATGGACTTTTTTTCCCCCTCCTCTCGTCATCAAGTTATTTATTTATTATCTTTTATTTATTTATTCTCCAGTTTCTGTTTCCAAACATTTCCGCCAAGACATCTACAGGATGTAAACATTGTAGAAGAAGGTTACTGACTGTATTTGCCACATTCACATTACAAGCCACATTGTTCGAATCCGATTTTTCACTCGGGCTGCGTTCACATTACAAACCACATTCAGATTTTTTTTGCTCAGATGGAATGAGATGTTTATGGTTTACATTCATAATTGCAAGTGACCATTATCTGTATTGGGTACCCGTATCTGTCTGCGTTGAGAATACATCCGTCCTCCCCTACAGCAAAAGCATGTGTGTTGTGTTTTTGCACAAAATCACGTGCATCACCAAGAACAAAAAAATGTCGCATTTGTGAGATGACTCTTGTTATTAAAACTGGCAAAACTTAAATGCCAGTGGTTCATGCGTGCATCACGGTTTTCTCTGAAGGATGGCGAACAGTTCGTCAGGTTTTCATGATCTTCAGGAGAAGGTGAAAAAGCCTGTGGGTTTTGCGGTTTAGTGTCGTCAGTAACTGTTGCTCTCTCCTCTGTGGCTGTGTTGCCGCGGTGTTGATGCTGGGTGATGAAGACAGGGCTGAGCACGTACAGGCTAAAAGCCACACAGATTCCCGCATAACCGCTCTCACTATCTTTACATGACCACGGTCTGGACACGCATCAAATCTAGGACCACATACAAGGTCTGATTTGAAAAGATGTGCGTCTCTACACAGCCCTGGAAAATAAGATCAGATCTGGGTCCTATAAGGCAAAAAAATAAAAATAAAAATCACTTGATTGGAGTCACTTGAATGTGAACATAGTCCAAGCTAGTTAGTGTCTGTTAGTTCTGTTATGTAATCGATTAGACACAAAGCACACAACACAAAACCGAATACATTATCTGATAATCTGCTGTTATTGACCTTTGGCAAAAAAGGGGAAAAAGCCCCATCAGTGATGAGTATGCTATGACTATAATTAGTACTTTTGTTTGTTCGAAATTGATAAGGAGACTAAATCTAAATTCACACATAAATTCAAAAAGAAAGCTGAAAAATATCTGAGTTACAAACAAAAAGAACAAACCTATATGTGAAGTTGAGATGTTTGGTACTGTATTAGTAAATACACAAGGACAATTGACCATTACTAATCAAACACAGAAATGTATATCATTTTCATAATTCTCTCTTGTTGGCTATACTATGGAACTTAAAACTTTAAACCAATACATACTTTGCTGATGATAAACAGCCTATTCAATCCATAAATAATTGCATAAAACAAATTTAAAGCGACGAGAGGTTATAAAGCACACCAACACTGAAAGTGGCTGAGGTGTAATCTCTATTGGAACAAGTAGGGTAAGAATGCAGGCACCATCTCCACCAGTTTGCCAAGAGAACCATAAAACCATTCGTGCAACAACACAAACAGCCCAGACTAGACGAATCTTTTCCCAGCGGCTCCTGGTTAGGGGCTTTTAGCAACACTCCAGCATTTTGGAAAAGTTGGATATCAAAGAACTTGGTAATAGGTGAATGAGTAAAAATGAAAGGAATAAAATCACAGGATGGATGTAGAGAGTAGGAAGCCTCTCTATTCACATACATGAGTAAACACTCCAGAACTGTGCGTCGTGTCAAACGTTAAATAAACACAGCTCTTTCTCCAGCTCACACACACACACACACACACACACACACACACACACACACACACACACACACACACACACACACACGTCTTGAACTCACAGTTTATGGCTTAAGAAATCCTGATCACTGTTGCTAAAGACAAGAGAGTGCCCCTGATGGCCGGAGGACTACAGCAGTGTACTACAGTAACTGTGCATATTCAGAGATAACCATTGGCTTTACAATGTGTTGAGCTATGTTTAAGCAAAGAGAATGTTGTCAGCATTAGCCAAACCACTGAAACAGAATCTGATCTTTGGTTGCATTTTCTTGGAGAACATGAATTTAAAGGTTCTTTGAAGACATGACGACACATTTCAAAAAGGCGCTGAATTGTAATCCAAGCATGGTTGTGGTTCCCATTACTGAAGATTCTTAAGCCACAAAGAAACACTACAGATTTTTTTTTTCTTCAAAATGGTCTTTGGTAGCAAAAAATAAAACCATTCGAGCCCAAGGACTGTCCAAATCAAACCTCCCACCATTTTAGAGTAGAAAGCCTAACTCTGTCTTTTCATGAACCTCCTCCCATGGTATGATTTCTGTTTCAGATACGAGTGGAGTGAGTCTCTCCATTGCTTCCGTGATAATGGAATGCGTTGTCACGGAGATGCGTTGGTACCGAGATGCAAGGCGATTGCAGACTACAAACGTAGGAAGAATATTCCAGGTTTACCCCCAACCTGAGTGCGAGCACAGAGATGGCCAGCTAACGTGACGACGGAGTTCAGAAAAACGCAACTCGAACTCGACGAGGAACGCTCCGTGGGGCTGTCGCCTGCGACGAGGCCGGTAGCGGGTCCGTGGGAACTGCATGAGCCTCACCTCGCCTTGTGCCTGTGTCCTACCTGTCCCAGTCTACTCCCGCTTCTCTCTGCCCTCCACGCGTGGAAGTCCTGTGTGAACGACACGGCGCCCTCTGGTGGAGCGGAGGCTCAGGAGGAGAAGCAGAGGCCGCAGCACTCCATGCAGATCTCCAGGCAGTCGGCGGATTCGCAGCAGGCGTCCACGATGCCGCAGTCCATGTCGCAGGGCAGGTCGCAGTCGCCGCACTCCTCCGACGCGCAGCAGCAGCAGAAGCAAGAGTCGTCCGACGCGCACGACCCGCAGGTGGCGCAGTCGAGCACGATGTTGCACAGCGTCAGGAACTCGCAGAAGAGGCAGGCAAGGATGCAGTGCACGCAGCAGTCTAAAAACACAAACACAGACACAGACACACACACAAGAAATAACATTATGGAATTTCCTAAAAGTCAAAACAGGGCTGGAGCTTGGTGATACAGGATGCTCTTGTAACACTCCCTGCAGATGGTCTGAATCAATAACACGGCTTCCAACTGCATCGAAACAGCTAAAACAACAAAACTGAATAGAAATCGATACATAAATAAAGCAAGTATCTAATCTCGTCCAAACATGCTTCCCCCACCTGCCTTTAATTCTCCCGACCACAAACCTCCTGTTTCTATGCAATATCACCCCCTTCCCCTCTGCTCCTTGTGGTGCTGTGCCTCCCTGGCTTGGGGGTGGGGTTCACCCACCGTCCTGGGCCTCCGTGGGGATCTGGGAGCCGTTGGACTTGGAGCTTTCCTTGCTCCTCTGGCTGGTGAGCGACGGGTTCGACTGCAGCTTTTTGGGTCCCTTGTGAGGCAGGGGCGAAGGCGAGGACGTGGAGGCGGCCCGCAGGAGGGGGGGGCGTGGCCCCGTCTTCCCGCCGATGGCGTGGTTTCTCGCCGACGCGGTCCACTCCGCCGAGTCGTTCGGATGCGGCCTGGCCTGGGGCTGACCTGCAGGGAGAGGCTTGGGTAAATGAGACGTTGGCAGAATCAGCTGTGCACAACCACCAGGCCATCATTCATGCAATTATCCTCCCCAAATTGCAAACTCATGCCAAGAGCTACGTAGTTGTGGACCGGAACCTCATCTGGTATCTGACTTCAGTTATTCAGTCCCTCATGCAGACTCATCACTGCACTAAAAACATGCCCCAAAGCATCAGGTGCTTTCCTGTGGAATACCAATGAGCAGTGTGAATGAGTTACTAAGTGTTTTGCTGACAGCCAGGCCCCTCTGCTTGGAGGAAAAGCAGAGGAGAGGACGGGAGTCTACACGGACTTCCTTGGAATATTTTCCCTGTGAGCCCCTCACAAGTTTCCTAAGTGAAAGCCGTCAACCAAACACACCGTATCACGGATACCCTGCAACGTCTACCTTCAAGCGCCGAGAGATTAAGCCCAGGCGCACAGTTGCACACCCGCAGGGGGGGAGGGGATCAGGACCTTGGAGATTTACACCAGTTCTGGGAAAGGGCCTTCAGCTTTCAGTAAGGACGGGGAGTCTTGATGAGAAGCACCCGTGTGTTTCCAATATCCGGCCGACACCATCTAGCTGGTCGTGAGCGCGGGGTATCAAGACTGCTGCGCAATAGCAGATCGGAGAGCAGGAACAGCTTCCGCACTCCTTCTGTTTTTATTCATTTGTTTTAGCTTCATGTCCTTCTCGCTTGAGGAAAGTCGGACTGTTTTTCAGCGACACAAGGAGCCAAGGAGAGCCAACAAAATAAAAACAAATAACTGAACAAACAGGAATTAATAAAACAAAATCATGAGACATGAATGGATTAGCATATCATGAATGGATTAGCATATCATTAGTTAAGAACTGGGGAAGCATTTAGATAAACAATGGAACAAATAAACAACAGCTCTGAGAATTTAAATCACATTCAACATGCCGTTATTCTTTCCCTGAAGGACACAAACACAGACCAACAAACAACTCTTTCAGAGAATACCAATAAAACGCAGCACAAAGGAATCAAGAACTTGAAAATGAAGCGAACGATGGTGGCTCAGAATCTTAGAAACATGGCTGCAGAAAAAAAAAGAAAAACTGCTTTCACTGTGTTTCAAAGGACAGTTTCAAGAGTCCATCTCCTTTGATTCTCTAGAAAATCAAGTCTAAAATGCAGTTCTAACAAGAGCTGATATGGCAGTGAACAGAGCTACGCTTTTTGCTGCATGTTTCAATGAAGATCATTTCTCCACCCAACATGAACATGAGTATTTTAAAGCCAGTCAAAAAAGCAAAAATAAGTTTAAAAAAAAAAAAAAAAAAAAAGCCTTTGTTTTGGACTGAAGTTCTAATAAAGCAAATACTCAATTAAATTCCGGCCACAATGTACTGGACAAGCATTTAAATGGACCATGCAGTGTGAATACTAAGATTATGTACAGGCATATTTTATACCTCCAAATACAGTCGTATTTTATAGCCATTTTATACCTCCAAATGTACCTCCACATACTTCCAAATCTAGGCAACAAAAATAACGCAAAGGCCATCACTCTGGTTCTGACCCGTATTAAGAAGGGGGTTTTCACGACCAGGTTCTTTTGGTCATATTCTGAAGTTCAGATAGTCTCCCCATGAGATTACGGCCTACAAATGTTCTAGTGTTCCTCCACAAACCACTGCTTTTGGCAGCTCATGGCAAGCACTTCGTATATTTTACTCTCGAGTGCCACGAAACGCTAATTATGCTGGAAGAAAGAAAATCTAGGCAAAAATGTACACCTCCAGTGCCAAAGAAAATACCTCCTCACGCTAAAAAAAGAGAGAAAAAGTCAAACGGGACTTTAGCTAAGACTTGTGTGTGTTATGATAATACTTAATACCATCCTTTTGCTGCCCTGAACTCTTTTGTGACCTCGGCACCAGCATTTTGGGGTAAAAACGGAGAGAGACCCAAGAGCTGAGAAATTTTGGCTTCGCTAGACGAGATGCGCTGGTCGTTTTGCTCCTGCTGCAGTACGAGAGAAAGACGCACAAACACGCCTCATACAAGGAGAACAGAAAACAGCATACATCAGGCAAAAAGTGGAAGAGCCACACAGACGGCTGCACCGTGCTGCTCTTGGAAGGAATCCAAGGTCACGCAGCGAGTGATCTAGTGTGATCGAATAATTTTTCATCTTTTCAAACCATCGCTCCAGATGTTTGGATAGTTAGAAAAAAAAAAAATGGAGTGTTTTTCATTTACATGTCAAATCTCTAATACGTGCAAAAAAAAAGCCACAGTGAGTTGAAGAATGAACAAAATACCATGAGTTCATGAGCGAAAACATCACTTAGATATTCCGACTTGTGTGTTGTGATACTGGTAGATGGCCACCTCACCCGGTTCACAAAACTAGCCGATAAAACCAGAATTCTGATGCACACATATCTCGGTTAGCCAGGTTTATACACATGAAAGTTCACAAGCCGTAGAGTGGGAGAACGGGGGGGGGGGGGGGGGGGGGTAGAACAAAAAAAAAGAAAGAAAGAAAAAAAAAAAAAAGATTTATGAGCTACAATATAGTATTTCATGAGGCTATTTAAGCCCAGTCAGGTCAGGTTCTTGGAAGGCTACTCTGCAAAACTCCCCAAACTTGCCAGGTATGATATAGAATGAA
>JAOYMR010000018.1:1977760-1995700 GCA_025802075.1 Tenebrosternarchus preto | reverse complement strand
TGATCACATTCCACATGCCTCTGCCTCGAAGTGTCGTATTAAGTGCCAGCTCTCACAACTTTTCAACTCTGTGAATGGAATTCTTATAAATTAACTGTTGCAGAACCATGACACTCATAACCATGACGACTCTTTCAGGCAGCAGTTTGGTGGGCCGCGTCGGCCTGGACGAGGGACCCTTCAGCGATGCTTGGCGGAGAGAAACGCTGCGTTTTTGCTCCTGGTGGTTACATGGCCAATGATCGGTGCTGTCAGGTAAAGGTGGAGAGTTATGAGCGAGTGAACGGTTAGTGGCAGTGGTGTGTAGACCACCAGCACACACCACAGGCAGAACATGACCACACCATGCAGGCAGGAGCTTCCTGGTGGTCTGTTCCAAACTTTCGCACACACACACACACACACACACACACACACACTGTGTGCATGTTAGTATAGCAATTGGCCATAACATTAAAACCACTTTCCTAATATTGTATAGGTTATCCATGTGCTGCCAAAACAACTTTGACCCCTGAAGGGGTCCTGCAGTATCTGGCACCAAGACGTTTGGAGCAAATTCGTAAAGTGCAAGCTGTGATGTCGAGCCCTCCGTGGATTGATCTAATTTTCTAGCACATCCCACAGATGCTTGATCAGAGCAAGATCTAGGAAAACTGAAGACAAGGTTTCCCAGCAGAACATCTCCCAGAGCATCACAATGCCTCGTCCTGGTAGAGCATCTCATCACCATTCTGACCCTGGTCATAGTCACTCAGATCCTTATGCTTGAGTGGTTTTTCCTGCTTCCAACACACTGAGTTCAAGAGCTGATTGGTCACTTGCTGCCTAATATATTCCACCCCTTGACAGGTGCCGTTGTAAGGAGATAATCAAATGTTATTCACTTCACTCACCTGTCAGTGGCTTTAATATTATTATATATATATATATGTTACACACACACACACACACACACACACGTATATGAGCATGTGTGCATGTATAATTCATACGTTTGTGTAGGAGTCAAAAGTAAGATTAAGCTTTCAATATTATAACATATCACAATGCTACAAGGATACATAACCAAGAATACACTTAAAACTAATACTAAGGAACAAACACACAAGTGCTACAGTGGAGTTGATTTATTAGTTTCAGGAGCAAATGACCCTGACATCCCACTGCAAATACCAGCACGCACACACACACACACACACACACACACGGTCACTGCAGTCCAATTGCACACACTCATTGCAGTCCAACTGCAAATACAAGCACACAGTTCAACTGTATATACAACTTACTGAAGTCCCACTGGAAATACAAATACACAGTCCCACCACAAAAACAAGAGCTCACACACACACACACACACACACACACTGCAGTCCCACCACAAATACAAGCGCACACACACACACTGCAGTTTGCAGTTCCACTGCAAATACAAGCACACACACACACTGCAGTCCCACCACAAATACAAGCGCACACACACACTGCAGTTCCACCGCAAATACAAGCACACACACACACACACACACACACACACACACACACTCTCACACTCTCACTGCAGTCCCACATTTCTGTGCATTACTTTGTTCTGCATGGCTTGAAATCAGAAGTGCTGCCAATAACCATTATGAGCTCCCAGGAATCTTCTACGAATCACAAATCCTGAATGAACAACCTTGTAAGTAGTATCATGTGACTGAATGTGACCCAAACCTGTACACTGCTGGTTCAAATCCAATCACACAGACAAACTATAAATCCATAGTAACATAAGCTCCCACTTCATAGGCCACAGTGAAGAGTGAAAATTCAAGGCCAACAATAATGTAGTAGTAGTAATAATAATAATAATAATAATAATAATAATAATAATAATAATAATGTAATAATAATCTTTAGAAAGAGGAGCTAGTATCTTAGACACCTGCCAATAGCACAACACTGAGAGCCATCGTCGAGGCAAAATCCTAACAATGGCAGTTACCACCTTAAAAACATTCGCTCTTGATTTTTCAGAGAAAGTGAAGGTGAGATGTTTGTACAGCCCTGCAGTGTTGGACAGGGCTCTCAAACTCTTCGGCCCCCCTGAGACTGACGTGCGAGGCGAAGCTCCGAGCCCGAGACAGGGAGGTCCAGGACCGATTGGCCGTAGGATTTTCCTTTATTTTGGTTTGCGGTAATGGATATATGCCTTGTGTATGCATGTGTGAAATTCCATCATGAGCGCCTTTATAAAAAACACCTGACAGTCAGAGGTGCACAGTGAGAGGTGCACAGAGTCCATGACCCACATATTGCTATGTGGAGTCTGTGTTAACCACTCCCTTTCCCTCACCAGTGGCTGGCTCTGGATCACAGGGCTGCAGGCCGTGTGTTTTTGTTCAGTGGTCCATGCTCAAGCCAGTGAAACTAAAAACAAAAACAAACAAACAAAAAACAGCACCACTGCCATGTCTGATGAGCTCTGGGCACTAGCACGGCAGGCTGGGTCCTGTGTTGAAGACAGTCTTCCATAAAGTTCTGCCATATGACATCATATCTGCACCATAGGAGTCCAGCGGTGGAGGACTGACCAGTGATGAAGGGGTAAAGGGAGGCGAACAGTCTATAGCTGCACACAGAAACTCACAAGATACATTTACCTAATACAGAGTTATACATACACAATATATTGTGAAGGTGTGTGTGTTCCTGTCCTGAGGTGGGTGGATGTGTTGGTGTTGCATGACTCAGTACTGTAGCCATACCCACCACCCACCGTTTAGTCAGTGTTTAGTCATGGTCTGCTGCAGGCCTTCACACACACACACACACACACACACACACACACACACACACACACTCTCTCTCTCTCTAACAGATACCAGGTTACAAAAGGTACCAGGGTAAAATCAGGGCTAAATACATAACATTTGGAGGTAATTTTAGCCTGGCACAATATAGTATTTGTTTGGTTTTGTGCTTAATTTTACAAGGGCAGCAAGAAACTGCATCTTGCTCATGCAAGAAATCAGCGCATTAGGACAGACGCACGGACAGGCAGACGCACGGACAGACATACAGACAGACATACAGAGGCACGCATTCTCCATAACTACGATCCAGACCACACAGTAAACAAGGACCAGATTTGGACCAGGCCTCTCTCTCTCTCTCTCTCTCTCTCTCTCTCTCTCTCTCTCGCCCCGTTGGACCCTCCAGGTCCTTTGCTTCACCCTCATCGTGCCCTCATCTGTGAATCAACAACGGCGAAGGAAAAAGTTCACCCTCGTCGATACTGGTCAGGCCGTCCTTACGGCCGTCCGTCAGACTCGTCCTCCGCTTTGGACGCGATCCCACCGTCTCTCCAACCACCGCAGATCGTCGCCACACCCAGAAGTGTCCTCAGTCACCCCGGGCTAAACTCACAGGTGGACGCACTGACCTGATCCTTTTTTTTTTTTTTTTTATAACCCAAGCCAGTCCAAATACACAAAGGCCTACTGTGAGAGGGCGTGCCTAGAGCTGCAGTGCTGCAGTGTGAGCCACGTGCTTACATGTGATGTTCTTCCTGAGAGGGTCCCTCAGGTCGGCCTGGGACAGGCCGTAGTTGTCGCCGTCGTCGTTGTTGTTCCCGTCGCCTGCTTCTCCCGGCGTCTCTGCGCTGAGGGGCGTGGCCTCCCGGAGTGCCGGCCCACTGCCGCCGCGACCGCCTGAAGGTGAAAAGACGCGGAAGAGCAGGCACCGTTATGAACACACCTGATGTACCCGCTTCAGGTAAACACAAGACAGAGTGGAAATAGCTGCACTGGACTGCATGGGTTTTTACTATTTGTTTGGCTCTGTGCTTAATTTTGCAAGAAATCTTTGCAACATGTTTGTGGGCACAGTGTGCACTTATATGTATGTGTGTGTGTGTGTGTGTGTGTGTGTGTGTGTATGCACGCCTGCCTGTGTTTTATACGCAAAATCTGGAGCCAAGCGGTCTTATTATGCGGCTTGGTAATTGCACAGGGCTGTCTGAGAGAGCCCGAGTAGGGCAGACTTCAAAGCCAGGCAGGTTTGGGCCTCGTCACCAAGAGAAGAACACAGCCATGGATCGGAGGGGAGGAGAGGGAAGGGGTGTAGAGTAGAGAGGAGGGGAGGGGAGGGGAGTAGAGAGGAGGGGAGGGAAGGGGAGAAGAGAGTGTAAAAAATGAGAGGAGCTCTAAGCAGAGGGGGAGAGGGAAGGACAGGCCTGACCGCGTTAAGCTGCCCCGTGTTCAGTGGCCTCTCTCTCCACTGCTCTCTGCTCAAATGGGAGCCAGCTGGGCTGTATTTGCTGTCTGATAAACACACTGCATCGGTCCGTCACAGCACCACCACTCTCCTCTCTGGTTATTTTCTTTAGCCGCTCGCTCTCGTCGTCTCCTGTTTTTCTTTGCTTTGCCCTTGGCAGCCTTCAATTGCATTTCTACATTTTTTTTTTTTAAATCTTTTTTGGGGAATTTGTTTGTTTCTCCACTTTTTTTCCCTCTTTTTTCCTCGAAGCTCTTGACAGGAAGGACACTTTTTTAAAGCAGTGACAAGAGCACAGGAGAGGGTTCAGAGAGGGGGGGGGGGGGTCTTAAAGAAAGAGTCTTAAAGAATAATGACCAGACAGACTCAGCTGATGACAGCATGATAACCAGACACCAGAAACTATCCCCCTTCTCCACCATTTTCCCCCCTCAAGCCATTTTCACCTTTCAGCAGACACGAATAGCCTGTTACCAAGACAACTCATGATGGGCTTCCTCCCCCGTTTCCTCTACGGAGAGCGCGGCAGCAGCCGCACTGTGCAAAACTTAGTTCATCGTTGTTCATTCCTCGGTGACCCCTGGAAACGTCTCTGCTCCACTATGACGGTAGGGACGGCAAAACGAGTTTTACTAGTTACCCCAGCATTTCAAAGAATGGGTAGACATTTGCGGGGGAGCCTGTGGTGGTTTGTGTGTGTCCTTGGCATGTTTGTGGTGTAATTAGGGAAGTGTCACTGTGTCTGGCTCCTGTTGTGATGTTCATGACTGACAGTTGGTGGGTGTATCACACCACCGTGTCGAAGTTCAAATGCTTTCCACCCTTGAACTTGCCCCCCCACCCTCTCTCCTCGTTTCTCTCCCTCTCATTTTTGGCAAATAAAAAGCATCTCAACCCGATACCCAAAATCGTTTTCTAATTACGTGTAAATCTGAACGCAAGGTCAGCACAAGCCATGCTGGGAGACTGCAAGAGTGAATGAAACAGACACAGAGAGTTCAAATTTTTACCCATAATCCCAGGTTACTTATGTCCCCTTGTGTCCTCTTGCCCCCCCGGAACTGAATTAGCATGGAAATCTTCCCCTATGAAATGCGATGAAGCCTTCAAGCACCCAATAGGTCATTGGTAGTCACCGACTGCTTTTACATACTCCTGAGTTTTTGCCAGAGATTTCCATGGTGCCGTTCTTTAGCTGTGGTCATATCTCTGGCGTGGGCTACAGGCTTCCTTTTCAATGCTGTCCGCGGTTGTCATTCACAACTTCAATTTCATGTATCAGTCAGTCACCAACTTAAAAAAAAAAAATAATGAAACAGTCATTAGCAAACGCCAAGTGGTGCCCCGTGGGCATCCATGCCTGTCTGCATTGAGATTAGGATATCCTTGCTGATGGACCAGCTACATTTTGGACATTATAAGCTTTTAAAAAGGAAATGTGGCATGAAAATATGCCACAATCCAGGACTGTGATGCACATACCAGAACTAAAATGGAAAGTTAGATACCAAGACAGAAAAGCTTACTAACTTTATTCTCCTTATGAGGAAATGGAACATGATGCATCAAAATAAAACCAAACTAAAAAATAATGGTTAATTTTATATCTTTAATATCAGAGAAATGTTTCTCTACAATTCTACAATTTACATTTACAATTTCATCAGTTGTATTTAAAATTCATAACAGCGTGCTTGGAGTGTGTCTCTGAAAAAGCACCGTCCTTCACCCCTAGATGTGAGTGTGAAAACAGAGCAGTAAGGGCCACATGGACGAGAAGTGAAGGAGAACCGTAAAAAGAGTGAGAAAACTCAAAAAGCTCCTAAAAGTGGATGAACGTAAGGCGTCTTCCGCCGTTTACGGTGGTGTGGGTGGAGCGAGGCTATGCGCATGGGTGGGGTTACGTTCACCATCACAGGGCCTGCTGGCACGCTCCGGTTCAGAGGACGGCAGCGTCTGGAGCTGGGCCGTTATCCTACAACACACCAGGACGCACGATCCACATCATGTTAACGGCACAAGCCAGAGAAATCCCACGGATCAGTCCTGCCCCCACACCTGGACCCTTCCACCATCATCTAGACAAAAGTGACCATGATTAAACCTTAAAAACACGCGTGCGAGACCCGTTTGAGACGGTCTGCAAAAAAACGCTTGCCGGGAGCGAAGCTCTGAACAGCAACGGCAGGTTTACAGCTGTCAGCTTCCTCTCGCCTGTCTCCAGAAAGGTGCAGAGCTAATTGGACTGGCGGCAGACGACAGGTTTAGAACGGTGCGTGAGCAAGCTACACGTGTACAACCCGGAGGCAAAAAACCTGTGGACGTTTTACTCGGCTAGTAAACACAGCTCTTACAGTTCCCAATAAAAAAAGAAGTATAGGAATAAAAATATAGCGTTATAGCTGCTGTTAATAAAAACCCAGCAACACAAAAGCAGGATCACGTTTGTGGCAGTGCAGTTGTGTGGGGGTGGGTGAGGGATTAAGGCTGCCCTCGAACTTTTAGTATGTATTTTTCCACAATAACAAAAATGGCCTAAGGCACTTAGAGCAGCTAGGAAACAATAAAACACTGATTCAGAAATGTCCATCTCTCCCTTTATACCAAGATGCAATGGCTTACACTTACAACCTCTGGACTGCAGGATACTGGAAACCCAGCACATATCTGCTGAGTGAAGGTTCTGAGCGATCTAGGGTATCGGCCTGGAAATGCTTCTGGAGTTAAATCAAGGTGGATTACTGAGTGGATGAATCCGTTAAAGGGGGTTTGGACCTGGTTTATATGAAGTTACACTGAAAATGTGTTTCAATGAGTCTAAATGTTTATAGCTGTGTGCATTTCTATTACGGTAGTAATACTGCACTTTATCAATGTTCTTTATTGTTTCAGATGTAAGAGCAACCATGCAAATAACAAACATACTGATGCAAATAAATAAATAAATAACTTAGGAACAACATATGTGGTAATGACTGATACCTGTCTATGATCTTAAAACAGACAGTGGCTAACACTCTTTCCCTCTCTCTCCCTCTCTCTCTCTCCTCTTTTCCTTGCTTACCCTCTGTCTCTTTGACTTTACACCTGCAGGGAGTGTTCCCTTATTTACTCTCTGGAGGCCTGTGAGAGCACAGCCAGTCTTTCAGGAGCTTAGAGCAGGCAGGTATGAGGTATTAGAGGTGGAGGAGCCTTGTGGCTTTACAGGGACACTTTGAAATTCTGCCAGCCCTCCCCACCCCCCTTTTTTGTGTCAGAGTTACTCTGTCTCCTAACAGCCCCTCACTAATACCCTGCTCAGAAGTCAGCCCATGGAGTGAAAGAGAAGAGAGATCATTGGTTTAGATGTTTCGACTCCGGAGAGAGAGAGAGAGAAAAAAAACCTGACAAGAGACTTAGGGATGTTTTCCACCCCCTCCGTCCCGATGGAGCAGCTGAAACACAGAGCCTGGCAAGAACGAGACGCTTACATCAAAAAAACTTTCTCAGACTCTCACCGACACAAAACTTTTCCTTCAACCTCGTGAGTCTCTTCTTACAGCAGTGCAGCGATTACCCAACATTTTTGCTTTTAATGGAACGCAATCACTCACGCCACTTTAAATCTCTTATGGTTTTACCTCCATGAAAAGCAAAAAAAACCCCCAAAAACCCAAACATGCATCTGCTGTTTCCAAGCCAGCAACAATAAATAAAATGCCCAATTTTACTCCAAGTAGTGAAAAGAAGGCAAACCTTTGCCCGAACGAAGCCGTGGGCCTCGAACACCAAACCCACCTTTGCTCTGAACTTCATTCCCTTGAACCATTGAGTCCATCTCTCTTTAGAACCTACGGAGGGGCAAAAAAAAAAACTAGGAGAAGGAGATAAAAAATAATGAGTGAAACGCGTAATGGTGTGGCCTGATATTCTCAGCTATCAGGGATGGCAAGGCCGGCAAACTCTGGAGGAAGTGGTCAGCAGGACCCAGAAGCACGGAGCACCGATACGGCAGAGAGCATGCAGCAACGTGGGGTAAAAGACGAGAACTACGACTTCCACAAGCAGCTTGTGTTTACTTCTGACAAACGGTTCCGTTTTTGTGACCGTGGGTCAACGAAGTATTTGGGAGTTGCGGAGACTCTGCACGCAGGCGCACGTCACGCGAAGCGTGTGATTCGCGAGGTGTGCGTGAGCTGCTCGTGTGCAGGAGTGCGTGTGAACTAGGACGTAGGGCTGAGATTTCGGAGGAGGTGGGGGGTTAGAGAGGACGGAAGAGCGTGGCGACCGTAGAGGTATGCTGGTATGGGTTTGTTTGTGGGTGTGATCACATGGGAAGGGAAAGCAGTGAATGAATGGACAGAAAACACCAATCAATGCAGGAGGAAGGGGCCCCTAATGCCCACAGACCTCTCTCACACACACACACTTCATTCCATCTCTCTATTCATCCATTGAAAAATCATCACCACGTGTAACCATGGAGCAGAGTCCCGTAATCCAGCCCTGGTTTCTCTTCTCTAACGTTACCCCCCCCCCTCCCTGGAGCCCACTAATGGATGCTGGGTAATGTGCTACCAAGGCCGTCATCAAAACATCCCCGTTTCTAACAGTCAGTGCCCATCTTATGAATACCACCTAGTCGTAGCTTTATAAAGACATTACTTGGACAAAATGTCTCAAGTGGATCAAAACCAAGACAATTCCAGATGTTTTCAGACCCATTTTCATATTCAGTCCACAGCTGTTTTATGCAGAGATGGGTGGAGACACAGTGAAGGGCGAGAATTTAAGAGATGAAAAAGAAAATAATGTACTTCCATCCATGACAAGAGATGCACTGATAACTCTGGCAACATCTTCACTAAACCTGGTTCAACAATGATGGGCTTGGAGCTCATACACGAGCCAACAGTGAAAACAGATACTCAGTGAGAGGCTTCAAAGCCCTGTGCTGGAGTCTGTCCAAATACACAGATTATTTAAGGAAAAGAAGAGAGATGGGGAGGGAGCTGTGTAAGCTCATTACAAGAGAAAATGTGGTATTTAACAGGTATTAGAGGGATTTAATTGAGCTACAACTTGTGTTTGAAAGTTGAGGAGAGATGGCCAAGAGAGGTTTCATGAAGCAAATCTTGGGGATGGGGTGGGAGATGTTTCTGCCTATAAGCAGGCCCAGTTGCAGATTCGTATTGTTCTTACAAAATAACAACGTGTGCTAGTGAACCCAGCTGGCCTGGGACAATCCAGAGGAAGTCAAAGAAGAAAAAGCCACATAGGTCACCACTGATCATACGTCCCCGCTTGCCACAACACCCCCCCCCCCCAAATCTACAAAGTATAAACTCAGCTTAACAGTAGCTTGAGAGTGCCACCTTCCTCTGAGAGCAAAGCTAGTGAGAGAAGACTTTAGGCACCCCTGACTTCTTTGCCACTCCAAGATTCACTCCTCAACTCAGAGATCACTGAATTCCTCCCCAGAGGATCTCGACAATGACAGAAAACCATCAGCTAGGCATCAAAGACAGACCCCACAGTCTCAGACGATGAAACGTTGTAATCTTTTCCCACACAAAGAAGATGGGAGCAGACATACATGAGATGGCACAAGAATCACAAACACACACCAGGTGACATAGGGGACCAAGCATCACAAATAATAATGACAAGCATAATTACTGTATGTGTCAAGAACACCGACACTTTTATGAAAGTGTTCAGCGTGTTCTGTAGTTAAGTGAAGTGCTCCATCGGTTAAAAACACTGCCAAAAAGGATTCAGTGAAAATGATCATTTAATTCTGCAAAGCAGACTTGATGATCCACCAGGCATCGGTACTGAACCGAATTCCTTTCATGCATGTGTACCATCTTTCCATTGTTCCCAAGCTTTTACAGCGAAAACAAAGTTCGGCTTTTTTCAGAGGCCAAAATCACTAGATCTGCTGCCACCCTGCATACTGTGTGACCTGCTTCTTAAAAAAAGACCAAGTCAAAAAAAAGAGAGAAAGAGAGAGAGAGAGAGAGAGAGAGAGAGAGAGAGAGAGAGAGAGAGAGAGAGAGAGAGAGAGAGAGAGAGAGAGATGAATGATTATGACCCTGCAGGAGTTAAAGTTCCATGTCCAGAACTCGCTTCATCTTCACAGCCGGTGCAACAAGAAATGACTCCCATCTACCTGTTGCTGGGAGACAGGGATTCGGGCCGGGCCAGGCCGGGCGAGCACTGCGCAGCTGACCCAAAGTCTCTCCAGGCCTTTCCATGCATGAACATCTCTGGAGCTTTAGTCCACCTTACAGATGATCAGTGCACCACTTTGTCTTGCATAGCCGAAAAACACTGTAGAACCCCCGCAGACTCAGTCAGGTATGGAAAAGTTACGTAAGTGGGACATCACCCTTGGGTAATCACTGTGAGGGTAATGCGTGCTGGAAATTCTTGTCTCATCGTATAAAGCCTCTAGTGCCTGGAGCTTCTATGTTTTCAGCAGTGCCCTTACATGCTGGAAGGAGCTTATTCCCAGACTGCAAAGATAGCTGGTATGATAACTGTAGAACAAACCAATGAAGCATCATTACTTCTGCACCTGCTTGACACAGATCCCAACAACAAAAATTACAAAATTAAGTAAGTAGTGTTCATTCATATCTTCCAGCACTAAAACACAGCAGGGCAGGGCTGTGCAACCCCCCCCCCACACACACACACACACACGATCCTACCTTTAATTAACCAGATGGGACTGACAAATAAAGATTCACTTTAGCCTCAATGTTCTCATCATCCTTAGTCTTCAGAGGATTAGAGCCAGTGTTAAATTAACTCCTATAATAATATAAAAGTTGGGGCTATTCACACATAGTTGAATAAGATTTGTGAACCACTATGGTGTCGCTATGGTGACACTATGGACAAAAAAAAGCAAGCAGCTGACTCATGACTCAACAACCCAGAAGAATCAGGGAGTGTCACACTGCAGCTCTGTGTCCAGAGTGGCTCAGTGTCCGTCTTCTCTACCGACATCTCAGTCCGTCTCCTCGACCGACATCTCAGTTCATCCAGCAGACAACAGCTGTGGTGCAGGGTGTGTGCCAGCGGAGTGGGCGGAGTCAGTGGAATGGGCGGAGTCTGTGCCGACTGGGAACAAGCCCCATGTTCCCAGTCAGGTTGTACTTAATGCGGTCAAGCAGCACTAGGCTCAGACCTGCACCACGGCTAATCTGGGATCAGTTCCTCTACGTGCTGCCTGGTCCGAGCCGCAGCAAAGCCGCACGACAAACGCACGGACACAAAAATAACGCACCCATGAAGACACTGGCAGAAGCGGCGTGGGGTGGCACCAGCGCAGGCGCGCGTGTTCAGACAGAGGCAAAGAAACAATGCATAGCTAAATTCATACCTCAGGGTAATTATCAAACGCAGGGCAGACCAGAACACGGCCCGATGGTCTAATTTTGACTGCGGTTGGGTTGCCATGGCTCCTTGCTTGTGGCAGCCAAGCAGGAACTGACACGCTGGGCTCTATCTGCGAGTGGGGAGGGAGGGGAGGGGAGGGGAGGGGAGGGGGGCAGCACAGGCTGCATCTTGCCTGTTTGCGGGACGAACACTCAGGGCGCTGAAGCACACGTTCGAAGCTGCTTCGGACAAGAGTCACCAGCACACGGCGCCACACGCTAGGTGTGCACAACGTATCGTGTTAATCCAGAAGGCTTCAACACGCATATGATCTTGCTGACACGTCAAACTTTTTTTTTTTTTTTTTTCTGTGCACTGAGCATCCTGCCGATTCTCAGACATTCCAGAGGATGAATAAATGAATTGAAAGTTACATTTATATAATGCCCGTCTCAAAACCCAAGGACGGAGCAATGTTCATGGGTGTTTTGAAGAATTACAAGCTTTATATAAAAAAGCTTAATTAATTTAGGTCAAAGTATTTGATCGCATACGTGACAAACACTTCGGTCATGTCACTTCAACACATATCACATTCTTTACATTTTCACAACATTTTTCTTCATATCCTATGACTACAGTTCTTGCACACACGCTCCCGTGCACCTGCCTGACGGGCTAGCACGTAGAATAACACTAAAGCACAGTTTACAGAGCAGGTCGGAAAATAGCAGAACAAATCAGAAACTTTGACCTACTGAAACTAAGACAACACTGACGATCATGTTATTTTCAAGTGGTCTATTCTATGGAATTCTGATACCATGTAAATCTACTGCTCACTCCACCAAACTACCCTGAACCACAGACCAATGGAGTAGTACCAGGCGACACTAGTGAGCATAACGCATCCCTCTCCAGCAACAGCTCTGGAGACCTTCAGAAAACAAAATATTTATCTGCTGCCAATTATAATCCTGATTCACCCGTTTCCCTCCGGAAGGAGCGAGTATAAAACATTAGTAATGCTGAGTGAGGCAAGCATGACGGCCTTGGCATGATTGAGATCATATGCAGAACCCCGGAGGTCCGCATGTGTCCTCCACAAGCTCGAGATGGTCTCGTCCGTGTCTGTTCTGAGGTCAGCTTCCGGAGGTACACACATCTCCTCCACATGCTCGGGACGGTCTGGTCCGTGTCTGATCTGAGGCCAGCTCTCACGCACGAGCGGTGCCATGGTGAAGGATCCGGGACCACGCACATCTGAAACCAGGTCGGTTAATAAAGCGCCGTGGGATATTTAGAGCGCCCTGCCGAAAACATGGACATCAGCATTTTGCTGAAATGCAAAAAAGTGATTAACTTGGAGCACTCTCACAAACGCACGTGTTTGCATGTCCAATACTCCTCGCGTGCAACCATGCAACAGGAAAAAGAAGACAACGGAAAAACACAACCAGATGTCAATGGGAGCTGGTAGTGAGATGATAACATCTTTTGCATCAATACTAGGACTGGAACTCTGCTAAGAACTGAATAATGTAATTCCACTTTCATAGCCTTCAGCTGTGAAGTATTCTTCAGTACTATACTCGGGAAAGGCTGTCGAACCAGTTTCATTTATTAATTAACAGAAATTTTGCTGTGAAAAGAATCCATAGCTCGAAGGAACCAAGTTTGCAATGACTAATGTGTTGCAAACTCTTACTTAGACAGTTGAAGTGCACGTTTACATTCCCTCATACACATGGGCTATGAACGTCTGCATACAACACCCACGATCCCCCCCAGAATGATTTCAGTGCCATATTACGTATATACCATGCTTACCAGTTAACTGAGAATTGCACTGCTGGAGGCGTGTCCATCTCATAACCCGCCCCTGTGCACCGTTACTATTACATGTTTTGCTAAATCCATGAATTAAGCAAGTAAAATATGTCCAGCACCACTGATTATAATCCATAATTAGGCCTGTCAGAAATTTCTGTAAAAAGGCAACCATTAGAGTCATATTTCATGATCTGTAAATAGGATGTTCACCAGGCATGGGGTGGGGGGAGTGGGGTTAGGGGGGTTAAAACCACAGTTACTGTAACCCTAAGTGTCATGACATGACAGCACAGACCGTAACGTGCAGCAGGTAGTGTGTCGGATCGACGGCCGCCGTACCTGTGCCAGAAGCTGCACAGGGCCCGGTGGGGGGATTCTCTGGGCCAGGACACGCCCCATCTGGAGGTTCAGGCAGGCTGGCACCAGGACTGGGTTCCTCCCCCTGCATCTGTTCTGGAGCTGGGAGCCAGGTGACCAGAAAGTTACCTGGAGACACAGCCAAGAAAAAGGAACATGGCTCCAAAGTGACCCATCAATAATGACAGTGAACGTCCTCCCCACTGTGACTGTCGCTGGACATTTCTCACATGCTTGAAGCAATTAAGAGACTCAATGGCACACAACTGTCATGGCAGTAAAGGAGATGGGCATAAACTGAGGAAAAAGTTTAGTCATATAGTAGATTACTTCGTCGAGAGAATTATGAGTCCCTGTAGCAGACTGACATCACTTGATGTAGACAAATCTCTTTTCTGACGATCACACTTTACATAAAATTATGTTGTAAAGTAGTTGGACGCTCGGTCATATTTGCGTGCAACTTTTTTTGTTCTTTTTTTTCGGTATAAGAAGAAAGCACAGAAGTGCTGACTTCTTAAAAATTCAGCAGGCTTCAAATAAACTTTCCTAAAGTATATGTATAATTTATAAGTATAAAAAGTACTAACAGCACATAATTATACACATCGCATAAATGTGCATCCCTGTTTTACAAAAACACATAATTCTGCGCCTACTGTTTGCGGCACGTATCGGCTGTCCTCTAACGAGTCGAAGCACGTTCAAATTAAAAGTTGACTGAAAACCTGTTGAACACGTCCATGCCCGGAAAAAGTATAACATACCAAAATCAAGTCGAAAAGCACGCTTTTTAAAAAAAAGCTTACCTTGAAGATATAAAGATGTTTACCGTTGTTTCAACAGCGCATTCTGTCTCTGCACTGACTTTAAGTAGCACTTAAAAACACTTTCGGAACGAGGAGTCTTATCTTCTTTTACTCCCTTCATACGTGTCTCAACTTTCTCACAAGTTACCTCACCACAGGCTGTTACACACGTTGCCACTTCGTCTATCCAATTGAAAGACGTTACTCTACATGAGTGCTTTGTCTTCAGCTGGACACCTACAGTACTTCAAAAGAGTAAACAGCACTCTCGATACAACAAACTTCCTCGGAGCAGTTCCAGTCACTCCCAGGAAAAGGGGGGGAAAGGTAGTACAACAAACAAAAATCTCCAAATCCAGTTGAACTGCTCAGAACCTTTACAACCATCTAAGTTCTCGCTCGGTTCGTCTCCCTATTTTCTAAGTCTCAACTTGAATTTCTAACGGCAGTCCCTCAGACAGCTCGAGACTTCTACAGGAAATTGCATTCGAGACTAATTACTATGCTCCCTTCAGGCAAGAAACACAGAGCTCGTGTTTTACTCGATTCTAATCTATGAATATTCAAAAACGTACACACGTTAGTCCTGTGTAAACAGGAATAATAGTAATAATGATTATGACGATTATTATTATTATTATTATTATTATTGTTGTTATTATTATTATTGTCATCATCACTATCTCTCAATGTATGTGGTTTCAGTGGTTGCAAAGATATAACAATTGCGTCATCTTTTCAAACTTGTTTAAGTTCAACAGATGTCAGTCACGTGTGTAATTGACGGGAAGAGAAATAGCAAACGCTTCGTGAATCATAAATCAGTTTTAGATACTGTCTGCTAACGGAGGTGATGTAGGTGATTTTATGCACTCCGATTTATGTGCGGCGTGTTAATTTTAATTCTGAATTTCTCTACGCTTTGACTATCATAGTTGTAATGCATGTTGGGGCTTGCAACAAATTCATGACAAATGTGGTCCATACATTTAAAAAATGTATGCACACCCTTGTAGCATTTGGAAACGTTATTAAATTCAAACGTGGCTTAAATGTGCTAACAGTGTTAAAGATGGTTGCACTGATAAATTATTTGGCCTCCTGTGTATAACGACTGGATGTGGAAATAAACAAACTCCTTTTAACTGGGAAATAAATTAATTAGGTGATATGGACAAATGGTGAAGCTATCATGATTGCATGTAACTCTGTATTAAAGCTAAGACTGATAAAAAAGAAAAACAAACCAAAACATCCCTTGTTTCCAAGTACGCTTCTATTTGTGAGTGAGTATTTTATAGCAACTGATGAGTGTTTAGCAAAAACTGTATACCTTGGTCTGGATCCATAAATATGACCGTCATTTATATTCATTTATGGTTTGACAAAGCAGAGAGAGAGAGAGAGAGAGGGGGAGAGAGAGAGAGAGAGAGAGAGGGAGGGAGACAGCAAGACCACAGTGCTTTCACCTCATAATCCATTCCATTGGTACAGTTCATCAATTAGCAATGCATTTTCCAGGTATTTGACATTTTCCTGCTGTGGTTACAGTTTTGCTGGAGCATGGCCTGAGACTACAGCTCTGAAGACCTCATCTTTAGGTACTGTTGCATGGAGACAGTGGACTGTTATTCATCCCCCAAGCTCAGTTTAATAAAATAATGTGCCCCAGACCAGACCTAACAGTGCTTGGCCAACCATAGAACATAGGTACATAGAAGCCCATCCTTTATACTATGGATGACTGGCAATGTGAAATGGACGTAACGTTTGTCTCGAGCTCGGTTGGTGTCTCTCGAGATGCTGTTAGGTAATATGCTTCCACTGGAGAAATCGATAGGCAAAAGCTAGGTGGTAAGACCCTGTGGTTCTATTTTATTTGGAAGAAAGGATGGTGAAACACAGACTCGTCTCTGATGAATATGGTCAGTGGTGGAGAACAGAGAGATGGAGAGAGAAGAGTGTTCAGTACAAACAAAGTGATACTGTCAGAGAAAGCTATGGTATAGGAGAGGATAATCACGAGTAGGCCAGTCTGAAAAAAAGATGCACCACACCACAGATATCTACTGGGGCTTTTTAAGTATCAGTTTAAACTTTTGATGCCAATTGTTTTTGGTGAGTTTGAATGGTTTGGAATGGCTTGGGGGAGAAAAAAGGAAGGAGGTGCATGAAAATGTGGTTCCAATCACTCACAAAGATGCTTTTGTTCTCGGCCCGTAGGCCTGAGCGTGCCAGCGAACTGGCCCGGCCCAGCCCTGCTCTCTGAAGCTGCTTAATTAGCGTCATTAGAGAAAGGATGCGCACTGGTCTTCTCGCACGTAGCAGCCAGAAGGTGATGTGGCCATTTGCTCCACAGATTTTAACAGCCTTAGTGTAAACCGTTCGAAGGCAGCGGCCAACAGTCTAGCGGGAATGTTGGCCAGTACAAGTTCAGAAGAAATTAAAGGGGTCTGTTTTTATATTGATGTAGGTCTACAAAATATTAAGACTGAAGCGCCATATTGACTTTCCTGTAGTGTTGGGAAAAGTGGACTTTTGTATTCTGTTCAGATTTTACCTTGTTGACTCTGTGCCTCTGGACATGTTTGCTCCCGTACTGCTTCACACGTTACCAGAGCTCCTTAAAGTGGCCCCTGAACCTGACAACCCAGGTCCACTTCCTGTCTGATGAACCGCATCAATGAAATACAAATCAAACTTTTCTAAAAACATTTCCAGCTTTTGTGCGTGTGTGTGTGTGTGTTTGTTTGTCTTTGTGGCGACACCTTGTAAGGGATGGCATGTTCTTCTTCTTCTTCTTCCGAGAGCATTTCACAAACATACCGACATATGGGAGGTGGAAATGAATCCTTTCGTGAGTCACGAGTTCTTAGCTGCGTGTGCACAGATGTGTCTCGGTGTGAGGTTTTCTCAGGTGTGTGAGGCTGACTGGGCCTGTCCTTCTGGCTTTTTTTCCTTTCTAACTTTCCTCACCTCGTCTTACTGGGTTTTCAATCGGTTTATTTACCCCTCCTGGTGGACGGAACTTGTAGCACAGCAGCTGAATGGCCATCGGGCACCGCGTGTGTGCGCGCCGCTCTACAACTCTGCGACGGGGCACGTCGGAGGCTGAGCCTTACCCTCCCCCCCCCCCCACAACATTGTGTTGTCCATCTGTGCCAAAGCAAGTTTTTGCACGTGCATTTTCACTCTAGAAATTGGAGTCTCTCACACACAAATATGATGTTGCTTTGTTTCCCAAATGTCCAAACCTACATTTATAACTCGCACCTGGAGAGGAGGAGGGAGGTGGTCACCTGGAGAG
>JAOYMR010000018.1:1877223-1888704 GCA_025802075.1 Tenebrosternarchus preto | reverse complement strand
CGTGGGGTGGTGTGGTGTCTTTCTTGTGCTGTTTTGGTGGTCTTTCTTTTTGGTGTGGTGGGGGGGGGGGGGGGGGGGGGGGGCGGCGGCCCCCCACAAGCTGGGGCTGTGTTTTGGAAATTAGCCGTGGAAGGGTGCGGGGGAGGGGTTACTCCAGGGCCCCCGGGGTGAGAGAGCAGGAGAGGGGTTACTCCAGGGCCCCCGGGGTGAAAGAACAGGAGAGGGGTTACTCCAGGGCCCCCGGGGTGAGAGCGTGGCAGCCTTGTGCCGCAGATGCCCCCACCCCGGCCAGGGAGTTCTGGAAACTTCTCCATAAAGTCCTGTCGCATAGTCGGCAAACTCAGGCAGGCAACAAAAATGCCAGCTTCCTTCTGTGATTCACCATTACCCCCCCCCCTCCCCCCGGGGTCATACCCTCCCCACTCTGAAAACCATCATAACGAGGAAAAAATAAATTACAAACTAAATCAATTATGTATCAGGAAAAAGGACAGTGTCCTTCAGTGTTACTGTTCATGTGATTTATTTTGCTCAACACACTGATATTGTGAGGTTTGTTTTTAAAGTTCTAAATCCTGTTAGTCCTTGATGAAAAGCTACTTTTCACTTTTCTATTATTGACAGATTACACACGTTTCAAAAGAAACCGCACAGCGAAGAGAAAGAGGAACAAATGAGTATGTGTGCAATGATTGAAAATGCTGGGTAAGTATGGTGATACTAATGTAGTGAGTCTTTGTTAAAGAGTTTCAACAGATTTCCTTTGCCCTGAATATCATGCTTGTATACGGAGCCACCAAATTTCAAAAACACTCTCCAAACAAAACATTTAGCAATTTTCAAAATTCCAGACAAGCATAACACAAACACTAATATATTTCTATCATATGCAAACATTTCAAATATTCAGACATTTATATAAAAACTAAAGCAAACTGAATTATTTTTTGCAGCAAGAATTGTTATTATCAGCATTTTATTCATTTTTTCTGATTGGGGAAAAAGTTTTGGTACAGGAAAGATTTCTCGATAGATTGTTAAAATGAAGCATAATTGTAACACCTTATAAGTACAGAGTTATCTGCAAATTTTATCATTTAAGTTCTTTTAATAAAATGTGGTCATAATGTCATGTGAAAAACGTAATTTAAATGGAAAGTAGGGACTCTGAAGAAACGCCATCTCATTCTGATCCATAAAAACTGCACTGAAAAGAATAAAATAAATAAATAAAATAAAGAACATGAATTTGGTTGTCAGTCGTGCTTTAATTAAGACATTCAGTCTCCTTTCATAGTGGGTTCAAGGAAGCCAGGATACTAATTAATTTGAAAAGGTAAAGATGTCTTGACACAAACGTCTTCCGTCATAGAGAGAGAGAGAAAAAAAACTTGTAATAATAAAAAGGAATGAAGTGATGGGAAAAGACAAAGGAGGAGAAGTGAGTCACTTCAAGCTGCCTGGTGATTTAAGATACGGTGGCGATGAAGTGATCAGTGGGGGCTGAGAAAAGAACACTATGCTCAGCCCCCGAACGGCAACGCTGGAAACTAACGGAGCTCTGCTGCTCCGGTGTTCTGGTGCTGGCCGTAGCCGAACTGGAAACCACCTCCTCAGTGTGGGTACCGGAGAGGGAGAGTCCATTTGGGTAAAGCTAGAGGATTTCACCAGAGAGAGATCTGAGCTCCACACACACACACACACACACACACACACACACACACACTACTCACGCACACACATTACTCACTCACTCACTTTCTCTCTCTCTTTCTCTCTCTCTCTCTCTCACACACACACACACAAAGACAAAAACACTTTGGGATTACTAAAGCAGAAATAACGCGTCTTTCTTCATGCTGAGTGAGAGAAAACAGGATAGAAGAAAGAAAGAAAGAAAGAAAGAAAGAAAGAAAGAAAGAAAGAAAGAAAGAGTGCATCTGCTGTTGGGCACACACATAATAAGAAAAAAAAATTAAAAAGTGGCTTAATTACAGTCAAACGTGTTGCCAATAACAACAGTCATGTCAGAAAGCACAGAACCCATAAACTTGTGCAAGTCTGGTCAATGACAATATCTGCTTGGGGATTAACTGTAGTTAAACCAGCAAAGAGACAGGGACTGCCATCAAAACGGGGGGAGAGTCGGTTTTATTTAATGCAAACTGATGTTTCCACCAATGCACGTCCTTCACCTCCTCTATAGCAGCTCAGGAACACAACACACACACCCAGAAGAAGGCAGACCAAGACCAAGAGGATGTGCTATAAGTCCCTCCTGGGTAAGAGGAGGGATGGACAGGTCAGGCAATCCTCTGGGTTTAGGGTTACGTTATTTCCGCAGGAAGAGGGGGCTACCTGTGCAAAAAATAAAAAAATAAATAAAAATAGATATATATATATATAACCTTCTCTAAATGTCACACGACGCATGGCAAGGAAAGGGGCATGAATCCCAGCCTTCAGCTCCATGGCTGGAGCACAGAGAACTGTGGCCTGTCACCTCACAGCCCAACCTGGAGAGCTACACTACCCCAGCCCCCCCCCGCCCACAGTGCGGAAACCAGTGTGTGTGTGTGTGTGTGTGTGTGTGTGCGGGGGGGGGGGTATTACACAATTATGCAGATAACAGCTGGGGATAATATAGTGGCAGATGTCCCTCAGTCAACAATGCAGCAGGAGAGCAAAAGGCAACGGAACAGTTACTGGATCTCACACACACACACACACACACAGACAGCCTTTTATAATAAATTAAAAAAAAAAGGAAAAGAAAAAAGGATGATGCAGAAAGAGAAAATAATGAAAATGAAAAGATTTTATGAAAAGATTTATTAAATTAAAGGAAGTACCACAGAAATTAGTGTTAAAAGGCCCTTTTTCTAACAAACTGTTTATAAAGAATAAATCAACTGTACACCTGGTAAACTTTATTATTATTCATTCTTTTTTGTAATTTTCAACTACAACGGTAGCAGAGGTAGTTTTCTGAGGTGTGACACACACTCCATACTGGGGTTACTGGAGGAGTGGGGACCCGCTGCCTGACGACCCTAACGAGCAGCTCCTGCCTGTGTCCCCTGGCCCTCGGGGGCTGAGGGAAACACTAACTGGAAGGAAACACACACTTTCCTTCTGCTGAGCTTCAGTGCAAGTCTCTCTCTACTGTTCTGTAGAGTCAATCACACACACACACACACACAAGCAAGCACACACACGCACGCACACACGCTTCACCGTGAAAGCTGCCCAAAGAAAAGAGAGGAGGCAGAAAAAATTAACGTCTCATTTTCAGGACACATACACACACATACACACACACACACACACACACAACCAGTTTGCAACAGAACCTCAAACTTCTGCATGTCAGAGGAGATTATTTATTTTTGAACACATGGCTGTGATCCAAACAACAAGTGAGATATTTTATATAAACATGAACCAGCAAATGGAGCACAAGAACATGAGAGGACAGTTGAGCAGCTACATCAAGCACACACAGGTGAATCCGATCGGGGTTTACATGTTAGGAGATAATGGTGTTAGAACATCCATCGCACTTGTCTGGTACAAACGTGAAATAACCAGGCCTCCTCTGTAAGTCAATGGCTAATGCTGTAAAGGAAAGACCACCATGTGCTGAAGATCAACTAATGAAAATGACACACATTTGTATTGTTATTACTTATACAGTCTCTCAGCGGGGGACAGGACCGTTGTGTACAGCGCAGGTTCAAAGACGACCGACCCCTCCCTCCGCACCGCAAAACAAACCCAAGAGGGTGAGAGGGTGTCGGGGAAGGCCTTCCGCCGGTGCCCGCCCTCGCCCAAACGCCCGCCTGCGGTTTCGCCAATCGGCACCTTGCCGTCACCGGGCTTCCCGTACGCGTGCGCCGAGCCGCCGATGCCGAGAGAAAAGGCGTTAAAACGATGTACGCAAACGCCGCTCTGTTCAGACTTTACGAACCGCATTAAAATGCTCTGGCAAGAGCTCAGCAACACAGCTGTCATTTACCCATCAGCCCCGTGGCTTTTAGGGTGGCATTAAAACCTGCTGAAAGTTTTGCTCACTCACTCCCACTTTTTGGGGTTTTTTTTTTCGCTTCTCTCTCTCTTTCTCTCTCTCTCTCTTTCTCTCTCTCTCTCTCTCTCCCTCCCTCCCTCTCCCCTCTTCAAGCCGAGAAGCTTAACTGATATGTATGCTTGCTTGCACTGTGTTTGATGGACATGATGGTTTGTCAGTCTTTAACTAGGGTTTTCAAAATATACAGAGTGCCGAGTTATAAGGACCGTCGTAAAGGGGGCGGCTGTGGCGGGTGGAGGGGGGGTTACGAGAAAATCCATAACCCAAATACAGCTGTCAAACGGAATGCAAACTTAGCAGAGACACTGGGACTAGGAGAGCAGGAGGGGGAGGGGGCGGGGCCGACGGGAGGGGGCGGGGCCGACGGGGTCGAGCGGCGCACGCCGCGTTCGGATGCCGTCTCGGCCCAGTCGACGGCACGTGCCATTCCCAACGTGTCGCTGGAGCTCGCGGGGAGGGCAGAAGGATCTTGTAGCCTAAAGCATGCCCGGAGACTATCGCCCCGGAGACCATCGCCCCGGAGACCACCGCCCCTTAGACCGAGCAACTCGGCGGAACTGACAGCGTCATCCTCCCTTGCCAACCCGCCTGGGCCTCCGCCTTTCTCTTCTCTCCCGACTCCTTACTCTCGTTTGATCCATACACTCTTACTTGTGTGCGCACGCACACACACAAACACACACACGCGTGTGCACCCACTCCCTCACACACTCACCCTGCTCTCTCCAGGGATGGCTGGAGACCGGAGCAGCTCGTGGAAGTGTTTTCCGAGGGCTCAGCTTTCCGCCGGCGTGTGCAGCTCTGAACACCAATAGCAGGCTGTAAAGCCCCACCCCTCCTGGGACACTTCACTAATGGACGCTGAAGACTAACGCCTCGCACCTCTGCCTCCGACACTGTCGTTTCCGTCCAGTGGACAGCTTGGCTTCCTCTCCGTGACTCTCGCCAGCCTCACCGGAAGCCGGCATTCCTCTCAGGTCCAGAACACACCCGGTCCAGAATACGTCCGGCACAGAGCTTACCACCCCCCCCCCCCTCCATCCCTTCAAAAGAGGACCGCGGGACTCCCGCCACCAGGTCAAGACTCCAAAGGGCCTCTGTCCATGATATTTAAGACCCATGCCCAAGAGTCAAAGATCATCCTGAAAGCTCAGATCAGGAGGTGCAGGCAGCCGGAGACGGCCGTACCTGCCACGCCGCCTGGTTCCTCCCAAAACAGACCTGGTTCATGCCTGCTCTGCACAACACCAGGCCAGAACTAATCACATCAACTGTGTCATCTGGAAAACATCCCTCCCTTTCCACTAGAATTTTTTTTTATTATTTTAATACTGATTCACAGATGGGCAAGATGCTAAAGTTGGTAAAATTGACTTTAAAGGAGTACAGTTTAACTCAGCACCCCAGAATTTTTTCCCTTTTTGTTTTTTTTGTTTTTATTCAAGGAGAAAATGACAGCAACTCTCCAAGTTGTAATAAGAACAAACCTCGCTGTCTAAAAACGCACGTAATTTATTATTCACACAAGAAAACGCCTGGACTCGCAGC
The DNA here is from genome assembly GCA_025802075.1 of Tenebrosternarchus preto. Lineage (NCBI taxonomy): Eukaryota > Metazoa > Chordata > Actinopteri > Gymnotiformes > Apteronotidae > Tenebrosternarchus > Tenebrosternarchus preto. Next base: position 1,883,069 of record JAOYMR010000018.1, on the reverse strand, counting down.
TCTGCTCAATAACATCTTCAATTAAAACCACATGTTTAATCGGCATTTACTGGCACTGCTGTTCACTCGCCGGTCAGCGGTGGAGGTGTGACACGCTCACGCAGGCAAAGGCCTGCAGCAGCCCAACCTGCTCCTCCAATCACGGCCTGACAAAAAGTACGAAAAGAGCAAACTTAAATCACTGCGCTTAAAACACGGTTCGACGTAAAAACACGCATCAGAGCGCAGGAGAGAAGGGAACCAAAGTGCCACCCAAGGTCAGTGCATCCATTTTGAAGAAAATAAATAAATAAATGAAGTATCCCCTCAATTACAGATGGGTAGGAATTACTCTTCAAAAACACTTTGATCTGGGGGGGAAAAGGCACTTGTGCAAAAACTAACATTATTTTTGGAACAGTAAAAGTGTTTAATGGTCGTAGAGCTGACAAGTGAAGGAGAATGCTTCACGAAATCAAAGGTGCTTGATATAGATTTAAGTTTTCAATCTCTGCAGTCCTCGAAACAATAACACTTGACTGTAGCTCATCTGAATTTGGAGTGAGCAGAGAGCTGCATGCATGCAGGCGAACACACTCACACACACACACACACACACACACACACACACACACACACACTCACACACACACACACACACAGAAAGAATCTTGTGCTTTTTGTGCAAAACACCAAATGTTATCAAAGCATCCACATTCGTTCAAAACCCGACACAGACTGCGAGCTGCCAAGGCAAATATTCCCCCTTTATACAGACAAACCTGAGCGACACACACCAGTTCAGACTTCAACATCTTTTATACCTCTGCCACCTACACACACACACACACACACACACACACCCGTCAACCACTTGACATCTCCACTAAACAAAAACAAAACTACTCAATACCACCGCACCCCCCCCCAACACAATCTGAAAACACCCCTATCACACGCTCGTCCGCACCACAGATTTGATTGAACACATTTTCACTCCCAATTAAAAGACGCAGTACAGAGCCTGGGGCTCACAGTGTCAAAGTAAAGAACCACCCCCCCACTTCCCCGTGGAGCTAAAGCTAAAGCGTATGGCATGGGTCAGCCTTGCTACTTCGGGTGTACGAATGGAGAGACCGCGGGTGCGAACTGTGGGCTGAAGCGGGGCTCGAGGCTCCTGTGGGCTGAAGCGGGGCTCGAGTCGCTCCAGGCTCCTGAGGCGACACGAGTCCACAACACCTACAGCTGTGGCTCTTCAAAATCATCCTCAATTCTATCGCTTGTATTTGGAAAGAAAAAAAGAAAAAGATGGCCATTCAGTATCTGGTAGGGCTTCACGCTGAACTGCCTCTTTCAACCGTGACTGAAAACTAAAATGCAGAAAGGAGAGAAAGTGTAACTGAAACTTTCGTTCCTCCTCCTCCCCTACCACCCCCTCATTTTATTCTCAATATTTCCACAGAAAGAAAAAAAAAAACCACTATGGAATATTAAGGAAAGAAACAATTTTAAAATATATATAGTCCTCTCAAAAGAGACTCCCTAATTGAGACTGTTCACGTTAAGTTTCATTTAAATAATGTCCCAGATTCTTCTTATTAATATTCCTGCAAAACAACAGATTTATCTCTGCTGAAACTATTAGTAATTTTATTAAAAAGTTAAGTAGCTTTTTGTGCCCTACAGAGTGGCCAAGCTCAACACGAAAGTAGGTAACTGCCTTTTCCATTAGCTCATAAAATTAGCATAATGTATAAAATCTATAAAAATGCACAGAAATCTCAGTCACCATATCAACAAACAGAAAATGCATCTTTACAAGCCTTAGGCCTGTGATTCTTTTGGAATTCCACTCGCAGGTTAAATTAAAAGTACGTCTTGTGCTGTTAATGGCAACAGGCAGGAAAAGCATCATCTTCCTTACCCACTGCAATGACAGGAATGCCAGGTGAAAACAGGGTTAGAGCCTGCTAAATAAAATTAATTACGCCCAAAGCTCTATCCGCCATCAATCAACTCATAATAACACCCGTGTCACACGTAATGCCATGTCGTGTTTTTTTTTTTCCTGTCAAAGAAAAATGTGGCACACGCGGCACTGCTTAGATGTCACTATTATTTAGTTTGTGATTGTGGAGATTTATTCCGCCAGAAACACGTAGTCAGAATTTTAGAAATCATTCTTCACTTAAATGTAGGCATAACTCTCTCTTCTTTCTTTTTCTGTCATCAGCACTCTGGAAAAATGACATCTTTTTATCTTTTCCTTTAATATATCACTCGAGTGCAAACGAAAAGTATCAAAATCTTGACAGAAAAAATAGCCTACACTATCACGGCGATTATGCGTAGAAAAGTTACATATATTTTTTTTTTCCGAAAAGACGCATTTATCTTTCATTGGTTTAATCTTTTTCCTTTAATAAATTACACATTTTTGTACAATTTTTAAAATTAATCTTAAGTGAAAAACATTTGTAGAATAGTAATTACATTATTGTAAGCGTGATTGCACATTCCGTGAGTTTGAGTAAAACGCGCTAGTATATTCTAGATTAAAAGGAGTGGAAAACCTGCTATGTGTAATTCCCAAACCTGCTATGTGTAATTCCCAAACCTGCTATGTGTAATTCCCAAATTGATTCATTTTACTGTAGTCCATTTAAATGGATTTGGTCTTAATCTATTACAGAATCACAGAAAGATTAGCGTAGAGTAAATATGTTTGTGCATATCAGAGTTACCAAACAATGACACTGGTAAAAGTTAACATTTCAGGTTTTCATTTTCTTGGAAGCTGGGCGACATTTATAAATAGGCCTAGATCGGCTATCCCACGCTGATCGTGGCCTTTGTATATGTGCAAATCAATAAACATATGTCATTCTTCACATTCTCCCTGTGAGTACTATACTGGTCCAACGGGTTCTGCGGAGAAAACTGGAAGACTTAAAAACACGCCACGCTTGGAATTGTTTATTGAACTGCTAGGGTTATTAATTTAGTTTGTGGTTTGGTGTTTTTTTTTAATACGTTTGGATTTCTAAATTGAGGTTTGTGTGTTAAGCGCATTAGATTAGTATCTGCATGCTTGCTTGGGAAGTAAACTTAAACCCTACGAATAACCGAGCCTATTACAACACATGCATGGTCTTCTGAAGAGAATAGCTAGGTGAACGAAGAAAATTAAACAAATTGTACAAAAGTCTTATGCATATACTATTCAATAATTTAAGGTTTGTTTACAAAAGTATGGGATTAAACAGATAACTCAGCCAACTAATAAAGTCGAGTTAAGTCAAGTGCACTGTTAGGCCTTTGAAACTAATCATTTTCTTGCGTCTGCTACCGAGATTATCCTCTTATTGTAGTATAGCCCGACAAAGCCCATCAGTGGTGACCGTAAACGAAATCTGTTAGCTTATTAAATAAAACGTCTGCAAATGGTACGGACTAACTTGTCAAAAAATAAAGTTAGACTCTACTATCTTTCACTTTTGAGAATTGGTGTTTGAAGGATTAGAGATTAAAAATTTGCCTGTAATTTAATTTATCGCATTTCTTCTTCCTGATCTGTTACGAGACCGGACAAAAAGCAAGAATTAACGGTCACATTAGAAGGGTAAACATGAACTTTAATTAAGGCGTTCATTAAGTTGCTTTTTTTTAATGTGAAACATTTTACATTTTCTGACACTACTCAACACGGAACAGGGTAGTGATCCAATAACGTACACACACAGAGAAGAGTGCTTTTTAGGACTAACTTTTTCAGTTGTGGAAAAATCTAATGTCAGTGGCGTACGGTATTTTACTAAATACAGCTAATTCCCCGTCACTCTGTGGTCGTAAGAATTATGTTTCATTTAACAAAAATTAGCCTTACGCGATGAGCAAAAATCCACGGATTTGACGTTGCTTTTTACTGATCTGTAGAATGACACGCTTCTGCAAGCACGGGCTTCTGTTCAAAGACGAACTACCCAAAATCACCCGTTTTAATTTTAGACAACAACAAGTGAATCATGCGTGGAGCAAAAGAGAGGAAGAGAAAAGAAAAAATAAAGAAGTAGGATATCAACCTGTTCGAATATTTTGAAGAAGTCAACTTTCACGCTACGGGCTGGACCATGTGGATATCTCGCTTCCAGGTTTGGTGAAATGTCCCAGCGATTCCAAAACCGTTGAGAAAAGCAACGCAGGAGGAAAAAAAAAACTTGATCTAAGGTTGATATCGTAGGACCATTACTTTCAAAGGCAATTGTCTTTGTTAGTCCTTCCTTTTGCTTTTATTAGCTTCCTCTCTCAAACTAATCACTCAGTTGGGTGATAAGTCGAAACAATAACCGCGCGCTAGCTCAAAGGCTGCATGGTCACCCCTCTTGAAAGTTCGTGAAGAAAAAGCACGCCGCTTTAATGCGTCTTCGTGGCTTCTCCCCGGCTGTTGCTGGTCCTTCCTCTAACCCTAACCCTCTGCTGCTCACGGCGTAACCTCTTCTGAAGTCCCAGTAATGCTTCTCGCTCGAGTTTTTGGCATCTCGTCTGTCCCTCGCTCATTCGTAGAGAAATCAGTGTTGAATTACTCTGCTTGTGTCTAGTGTTGGCGATATGTTAGGGACAATTTAGTCTACCGTAATACATCTAAAACAGGTGCGCATCCATATTTCGCTGTCTACCGATTGCTGAGGCTCAGTAACAAACCCGCGCAGCCGGAACGCAGTGGCATGCGCGCGCTCTGCTCCGAGGCTACGATCTTTTCACATCCTCGCGCATCGTGGGCTTAATTTTGCCTTTGTGGGGGCCAACACGCAACAGATGTTAGTCAAAAACAAATAAACCATGGAAACCGTTAACAACTTTTCAGGAAATAACAGATCTGTTTCTTGCACTAAAACGCCATAATCCATCTCACAGTCTGTTTTATATAAACGTTTTGTATACATGCTGGAGAGAGTAGTCTGTTATGTTCAAGTGCAATAATATACCATACGCATTGAATCAAAACCATTAAATGATTAATTCTGACTAAAAGGATCTCCCCATCACACCTTTCCTAATAAAAAACCTGTTATGTCATCAGACCTTCAAACTAATAATTTAATTTATGGTCAAAGGAAACTTTCCACTCTTAAGTGATCTCTCTTTCACTGGATCTGTCAAAAAGAAAAGATGACATTCACTGAGATGTCCATCAGACTGTATGACCCGGATCAATCGCAGCCAATTACAGAAATCAATACCATTAAAACGAAGTCTGACCGGATAAGCCCCGAGCCACCTTAAAATTAAAAGGAGCCGCAAACTCATAAAACAATGCTGACTTCACTCTAAGGTCCAGGCAGTTCAGACTCCTGAATTCCGGCCAACCAAATCTCAGCTGATTGCAATCTGTAATAAAAAATCTGGTTTGTGATTTATCATGATGCATGTTCTTCTTTTTTTTCTTCTTTTGTTAATGTGAAGCAGTTCCTGCTCTATTAACTGTTCTGGGAGTGGTATTTTTGAGCTGTCTTAGGTGCATATGAGCAGTACCTAATGGTTCTGTTTTCCAGCACCCACACACACACACACACACACACACACACACACTCAGTTATTTTCCTACACACACATAGCCAAGAATGACTAAAAGAGACACGTTGACCCTGCAGAAAGACAAAGCTGGAGTCTGAGGTCAAGCTCGTCCACTATTATCACGGGGTTAAGATTAAAGCCGCTCTTCTCCCTGTCTCTGACTAATGAGACAGCAGCCCCACTGCACAATGGATTAAGAGAAGAACTTTAAGTATTTGCTGATTCTCACCCTAAAACTCGCTCAGTCCCGTGGGGGGGGGGGGGGGGGGGGGGGGGGGGGGGGGGGGGGGGGG
>JAOYMR010000018.1:1794056-1832566 GCA_025802075.1 Tenebrosternarchus preto | reverse complement strand
AGGGTTATTCATGATGTTATTCTCATTATTATCTGAAGCTCAAAATGTGAAAAAACTGTGGCAATATTGTATAATCATCCCAATCGATTTGATTGTGAAAGAGAGATAGGGAGGGAGAGAGAGGGAGGGAGAGAGAGAGAGAGAGAGAGGGAGGGAGAGAGAGGGAGGGAGAGAGAGAGAGAGAGAGAGAGAGGGAGAAAGAAAAAGAGTGTGAGGAAGAGAACGAGTCAGAGATTGTGAAAGAGAGGGAGCAAGAGAAAGACTGAGAGAATGGGAGAACCAGAGGGAGACAAGGCCAGGCTGTTTGCCACTGTGTGGAAGATACAGGCTCTTATTCATTGCCTATCACTGCCTGCAAGGCGTACACTGATAGAACTGTCAAGAGTGGACAGGTGTCAGGCAGAGATGCCTGATAGGCACTTATCACACTAACGCACACAGGGAAGCCCTTTACACTACCTGCATCCATGTAACTCCAGCACCATTGGGGTGGGATGCTAATATCATAGCAAAGTTTTCAAAGCAGTCAACATCACATAAAATGGTAAAGACAAAACAAGAGCGCGTGTGTATGTGTGTGTGTGTGTGTGAGACAAGCACAGAAATTGTCCACCTGAAGTCTGGTGGTGAAGTTAAGGTCTTGGTAGAACAATCCTGTGCCGAGAATGTATCAGATTAGCAGATAAGTGCGGCATGCTAACTCAATTGTAGCCTGTCAGGCTGGGTCGGAGATGAGGCTCAGGTGACAGGCGTTTACATGCCTTACAGGCTTCACCATGCATCTTATCAGAGTGACACATTAACGTCAGCTGTAGAAGCTCCCCCTACCCCTGCGATAAGCATCTGAATATCAATACAGCTCACACACACACTGCACACAAACACACCCACTGCATAATGCCAGCCGACAACTAGGATGTTGAGCCTCTGAATAAAACATATTTAACACCTATCAAATCTTTTCGTCTCGTGCTCTTACACACACACACACACACACACACACACACACACACGCTTTTACATAATATTCACCTTTTCTGCTTTGAGTTACTAAGAAGTCTTGGGTGCCATAATCAGGAATAAATAATGCAGTGTGTAAAGCTACAGAGCTACAAACAAACAGCAAACGAAACAGTTGTTCCGCACACCTACGTGGCTGTGAGCTTTATGACAGGCAGCCCTGGGACTCACCGCTCTGTAATCATGCATAACCACAGGCCTAAGCTGTACAGTAACACATCTGATTTACACGGTCGTCGGCTTGGCTTCCCATTGGCTTAAACCCGGGTCCGTTACCTAATCATGTGACACAGAACAACGCTGGCCCTAACGAACTGTTGTTCGCGTGACGAAAATCCCCTGGGCCAGCGCACCTCTGTTAAAACTTGCAGCTGAGAGCAAGTTGTTTTCCGGTTGGGTTGATTTGTTTTTCAGAGTGAAAGCTAGGAACTGTTTACTAGGTCACCTTACCCCTCTCTCTCCTTGTGCTCCACCCTGCATTCCCCCAACAGGTCAAAGCTACACTCCCTCGCTCTCTCTCCCTCTCTCTCTCTCTCTCCCTCTCTCTCTCTCTCTCTCTCTCTCCCTCTCTCTCTCTCTCTCTCCCTCTCTCTCTCTCTCTCTCCCCCACTCATGCTATTTATTGAGTGTTCTGCTTGTTTTTCTCATAAACAGCCATTTCATCTCATCTTTTTTCCGTGCGTGAGTGTTTATGAGCTGCTGATGTCAGCACTCCACCGGACACTAAAAGCGCCGATGGTTTCCCTCACAGAGAGCAACAGAGAGAGAAAGAAAGGGAGAGAGAGTGAATGGATAAATGGACTTTTCCATGAATGGATAAACGTGTACTCCAACACACCTGCCGCACTCCCAGCTGGACAAAATGAGCCACACAGTCGCATTTGAAGGCACCTTTACAGGGACTCACAGCTCCGCCCCACCCCATCCTGTCCCGACCCGACCCCTCGAGGAACATCCGGCCATGCAGAGCGTCTCTCCTGGGGCACGGTCCATGATGTCACTGCCGAGATCTCCTCTGGACCTGCGAAAACAAACAACAGAACATTTACCGATTTCCACATAAAAACAAACACGGAAATAAGATTACAGAGCTTCGTGTTTTGGGTGAGCTGCATTAATAATTGAACGAGAGGAAACGGATGCTATTGTGTAGATACCGCATGTAAGATAATAAAATAGAACTTTTCTGAAAAGAGGTCATAAAAAAAAGCATGTGACAAATCTTGTATCCGATTTCATCCAGAGCATAACTGCAGTCTACTGACATTGATGTATAGAGCATGTGGCGGCCTGCGTTTTGGGTGAGTCATTGCCTCTGTACTGTTTGTTTCCCGTAGTGTCATGTGAACAAGTGTTGGCCTTTGTGTGTTTCTGGGGACAGTCAGTGCTGTTCTACTGCAGGGGAGCTTCACGGGTCACGCAGGCCGTTTTAATCCAGAGACCCGGAGAATGGCGGCTGATTCGCTAATTCGGCAATTTGCCAGAGATTAATCGCAATCGCTCGCCGTTATCAGAGAAGAAGAAGAAAAGACAGAACGAACAGGAAGAGGTGGAGGAGGGGTAGGAGTGGAGAGTGATTAGGGAACAGAGGGATCAGGAGGGCCCGGAAGAGAAACCTGCTGTTACTGCCCCGCTGTCCTTCTTTTTCTATTCCACAGGGCCACTTCATTTGCCCTGCAACTGGCCAAAGCCCCGCCCCCCCCACACAGCCCCGCCCCCATCCCCACACATGTCCACATAATCGGTCCACCAATGCAGGGAACAGTCAGAGGCTGTAAAGGCAAGTAATACAAGGCTTCACATCCACAAACGCAAACTGTTACATCGTAATATGAGCCAAGTGTGAAAGCAACGTGTGGAATCCTTTGAGACGATGTGTGAGTGTGTGTCTGTATGAGACGCATTCTGACAGAAACACTGGACTAAGTCACAGGAGATTCTTGACCCATCTCCTAGGCCATTCAATAGACGCATCTCAGAGAACAGAAGCAATTGGTCAGTAAACCAGCTGTTTGGCCAAGGAGTGCTTAGCTGGAGTCTGACACAGAGAGGCCAAGCGACGTCACTATGTCTTGCGTAACCACCTTTAGCCCAGCGCCCCACAAGGCAAAGGGCAGGCTGTGTCTCTCACGCTGGAAATACGCTCACAGAAGAGGTGCACGGGTGGTACAGGGGGCTTCAGGCAAGGCTTCTAAACAGATTCAGGAAATTTCTGTGCTTTGGACATAATGTTTATCATCTCTTGCTGTGCCTGTCAGTGAGTCTTTCTCATAATGAACTTAAGTGAGAAATCTGCTGCATATTTGTGAAAGTACTTTGTTGGCTCTAAGGATTTTATTTTTAATTTTTTGGTAAAAGTCATGAAATAGGTAAATGAACAGTGCATATATGCGTATTTTTGCAAGATGGACAGAATGTTTAGAAATTATCAGATGACAATAACATGGCCATTGTTAATTCATTTAGAACATGGTGATTGAGCATTAATAATTCATAGCACCTTTCCCCTATGACTCATTAAAAAGCATGTTTGAGAGGCCCTCCTCTGAGTAGTAATAATAAAAGTGACTGATTTGAATGGATGGCTTTATAAATCTCTAGCACATGGGAAGAAACCAGGGGTGAAAGAGAGAGAGAGAGAAAAAAAAAAAGATGGAAATGCCTTCCCTCCTGCTCTCTCCCTACCTCCTTCCCTGCTTTTCTTTCTCTCTCCCCTCTCTCGCTCTCTCTCCCTCTTTCGCTCCCTTTCACTCCATTTCTCTCATTCCCTACTGCACCCTGTCTTCAGTAGTTTTACAGAGTGCTATAAGACTGACCTGAGAGAAAGAAAGAGAGACAGAGAGACAGAGAGAGACAGAGAGAGAGAGAGAGAGAGAGAGAGAGAGAATAAAGAAAGAAAGAAAGAAGAAGGGATTCGCTGAAGGGTGGAGGAGGTCTTTAAAACAGAGAGGGGAAAATAAGAGGAAGAGAAAGAATGGGAGAATAACAGGCATTAAGACCCAAATGCTAATTTGGGTTTGTGTTAATGAGTGCCAGAGCTGTGTAATGAGAGTCCATCTGACCAGAAAAGAGAAGGGGGTTTATCATATGCTATTCATACTCACCCTCCTCACCTGCTAGTCTGCGGAGTTGCCACACGTGACACGTGCACACACACACACACACACACACAAAAACAAAGGCCCACATTATTGCCTGTCGCTGCCTTACAAACAGCTCAAATTAAACCTCTTACATATGCAAGAGATAATGGTAACTAAACCTTTTTTTGCCTTTAAAGAGATTAGTGAAGCTGATGAAATTAACAGTGATGATCTTTATCTCACACACACACACATGCAAATACACATTTGTGCAATTTTACATTTGTGTTTTCTTGTGTGTGTGTGTGTGTGTGTGTGTGTGCATTAAGCCTAGCACACTGATGTACAGACTGGGCTAAACTGAGCCATGCTCTGTTTATTTTTATGTGGGCCCTCAGTCTTCCTCAGAGCAGCTTGTACACTAACGAATGGGGCGCTGCCTTCAGTCACCTCCCAGACCAGAACCTTATCAGCAGACACATAAAGGCCCACAGAGGAAACAAACAGGCAGTGGAGAAAAGACAGACCTCCTCTCTCTCTGTGTGTGTGTGTCAGAAACACACACGCACACACACACACACACACATAACATACACAGTTGATGAGGAATGTTGGTCTTGTGAGTGTGATATTGAACTCTGCTCACCTCTCTTTGGGTGGGGGAGGTAAAGTCCTTGTCTGAGTGTGTGTGTGTGTGTGTGTGTGTGTGTGTGTGCTACAGACATTCCAGCCAAAGTTAACACAAAAATAATTTGTTCAGTAAATACGAACGCACATAATTTATAATAAAGCAAGCAACTAGGATTTATGAGAGGAAATCGTGCGAGATGGCAACCTTAATTTCTTCTGTGTACATGAGCAGTGATGAAGACTGGGGCCACAGGCACTAATGCCAGGGTTAGCTGCTCCATTTCGCTTTGCCAGGCTTCCTCTTCCTCTTCTTCAGGTGAAGAACCTGCTGTGGAAGGAGGCTGTTATATGTGCAAGCTGTATGACTAGATTATATTACTACACTTATATATTACTATTATATTATATACTTAATATTACTATATTAAGCACTCAGTGGCACACAAAGCCTAGGGACTAATCTTAGCCACCAGCTAACGTTGACTTAGCTTTCTGGCTAGCTAGTTTGACTAGCGAACAGTTGTGCATGAAATGACCTCAGTGAAATGACCTCAGTGTTAGAAGGAAGTCAAATGTATTTCAAATGTATTTTTATGTCTTTTTAATCACCCGCGAACTTACGTTAGTTAGATAACTACATACGAAAAGTAGCCTATAAAGTTAGTTATCTAAGTAAGCTAACTAGACTGCTAGGGGCGGGACTGATTGATGGAATGGATAATCCTAACAATTATCTAGCTAGTTAGCATTAAAACGAAAGAACAGCACTGTTTTGTTTTCTGTGCAGTCAATGGCATGTACATTTAATTATGATAACACAGATAGAGATTTGTACGTTTTCATTCATTTATCGCACAGCGTGTGCCGTAAATATTGCACGTATTATCTTTAGTGGCTAATAGTGGCATTTGGTCATACGGATCAAATACTTTCTATCTCCAGTGACCAGTAGGACTGAGGAATGAGGAATTTGTAGGTGGAAATCCAATAGACATGCGTGGATGAGCCCTAAACCAGTCCCTCACTGCAGCTGTGTGACGGGATGTAACATTGTCCCGTACGACTGCATAACGCCGGCTGCTGATCCGTCTTGTTTCACTCAGTCTCTCTGGCCTTGGTCCTGTCTGTCTTGTTCCACTGTGTGTTTAGAGTAAAACCACTTAACCGCCAAACCCTTTGATATTGTGTTAGCATCTGTTGATTGGTTTAGAGTTAGATTTGCAGGCAGTGGTTAAGCAATTTCAAGTGCGGCCCAAGTTAAGGAAGTGTTTTGGGATCGTTAATTAGCAGCTGCAGCCGTTGTGTTGTGGTTTCAGACGCTTTCATGTGATTTTTGTGTTACCAAATGATCACTGTGCCTCTACTGTTTTGCAAAAAAAAAAAAAGAAGGGGGGCACCACTAGGAATAGTGTTCATGGCTGAGCAAAAATGTTTGCTGTTTGGCTCATATGTACTTAACAACATGCACTGTTGGCATGACAACATGGCTTGAGTTTAGTTTAGCACTTTAGAAAAACCAAGTTGAACAGTTGTGAAACTATTTTTTTAAGCATGTGCAAAATGTGGCTGTGAATATACTGATATATACTGTAATTAAACTGAGTTCTGTTTGAGTGAGGAAAGTAGATATTGAATGTATTTTGTGCGAAAACAATGTTACATGAGCCACAGTTTAGTCTACTTAGCCCTCTTAAAAGTCCACTTAGACTAGTGTCCACTGTGTGAACAATTTTGAAAAATATTTAGAACTGAAAAATGCATGTAACCAGTTGTCACTGTAAGTCATCACTTTGTTGTAGCGCATAACCCCACCGAAGGTGGAAACACACTGCTTAACACACTTGACATTATGAAACACACTTAACACCCTTAACATTATGAAAATCTGGACTTGTCTTTATTTACCTCAAAAATGTTTCTCTCTCTCTCTCTCTCTCTCTCTCTCTCTCTCTATGTCTCTCTCTCTCTCTCTATGTCTCTAAAATCAAATCAAATGTGCTTTATTGGCATGACAGTAAAATCTAAAAAAAAAACGAAGGTAAATTTGTCGGTACTATGTAAACAAATAAAATTAGCTTATGGAGGGGAAAAAATGCATTTTAAGATGAGATAAAACTTATATTTCTGGCATGAGCAGAAATAAAATATGAAGCAATGATAAGAGTGAATAAAAAAGGACATTCAATTCTACACTAAATTATTGTGCACCTTTCACTCTCTCACACCTTCTGTCTGTTTCTCTGTCACACACTCACCATCTGTTTCTCTGTCACACACACTCTCACTCTTTTTCAAAGACGCTATGGTTCACAACAGTTCAATCTGCAAGCAAATCAAGGACTCACAGATTTGTTTACCCACAGTGCAATATTTCATGAAAACATTTATTTAATGACACAATTCTTTGTCTCAACAGCTGACTACAGAAAAGCACCTACAGCCGTGCATTGTATACTTTGCGGTAGAAAGAAAGAGAGCTGATTTCTTATTTCCATGTCCTTTTTTCCTATTGCTGTGATTTAAAAAAAAAAACTGGCATCTTTGGATATGGCTCTGAATATGTTCAAGGTACTCAGGTATGTGGATGTGGGTGAATATGTTCAATCAGTTGCATTAATCCATTTAGTGTATCAAAACAATGTGGCAACAGAGTAACAATGAAATTTTAACCCTACCACATGGGACAAGACAGAGGTCACCTGACCCGACTTGCGATGTGTTATAAACAGGTCTGAATAACTGGCAGAGATTCTTCATTCTTCTTCTTTCCTCACAAGGGCAGATTTTGCCACACAAATGGATTTAGTGGTGGAATCCATCCTGTGGTCAGAAGAGGTCCTTCACCTACAAACTCTTTCTAATAAAGTCATGTTTTGAATTGCATGGCTGCTAAAAGACATTACAGTTGAGCCTAGAAACAAACCTTAGAAAAAATTCCTCAAATCGAAAGAATATTGCAGACCTGTTTCCCCCTCCGTTACCATTAGGTTTGGATAGAGCTGAACACCCCCTGACACACATGTCCCGCCCCCAACACCCCACCCCACCACAACCTGCATTTAAGCCAATTAGCCTATAGCAGAGGCTAACACCTTGAGAACTCAGAGGTGGCAGCAAAATCAATGGAAGTTAAACCTTAAGTTCAGATATAAACAGCTGGATAAGTTGAGATCAATAGAGTTGGATCCCAGAGCGACTGGTCAATATTTCATCACTTCAGACGCAGGGGAAGCCGCCGCTTGTGAACAGACGCCCCCGGCAGGAGCGGGTGTAGCTCCCGTGTGAAGAGGCGTTGTTAATGACCACTGCACAGCGACCTCGGGCCGATAAACTGATAGCAGCCCAGTGCTGATTCGATAGCCCTGGCCCTAATGAAAAAGTACTACTTTGTCCGTATCGATTTTTTCCCCTCCTTTTGTTTGATTCTTTCCGGGAGCTAATTCACTTGTTGCCGACTAACACAGACATCACAAGTCAGTCTGGACAGCACGGAGTGCCTCCCTGAAAAAACTGCATTTATTACTGTAGTTCACTCCACCTGCTCCAAACACACACACACACACACACACACACACAGAGAAATACACACACACACACACACACACACTTTTTCCTGATGAGCTGGTTTCTCCCCTACATGTTTGTATTCTTGTTCTCTTCTTCCTTTTCTCTTATACACACACACACACACACACATAGCTCCAGACTGTGCATGTGTTTGTGCTGGCCCAAGACTGTTGCATAAATTATTTACAAGAACACAGATTCACATACTGTTCTGTGGGCTGTGTGCGGGGGAGAGTATTTATTGGAACTTGTCAGATGATTCACCCAGAGCTTCTGCCTGTGCACGGTCTCTACACCAGGAGGTAAACCACAAGCCTGGCTACTCGCTATAAACAATTAATACATCCGAAAATAAACACAGGACATGAGCTGGGTCTGTTGTATCTCTGTGGAAAACACAAAAAAGATCCATGCAGCTTCTTCCCATTTATGTCAACCTACAATGTTCCTTGGCTGCTGAATCCATAAGCGCAAGCTTGTTGTGACATCACATTTAAGTCTGGCTAGCTGTGCTTCTGGAATGTAATGATGTCTAGAATTAACCCATGTGCTGAACCCTTAGAGGATGCCAGAAATCTCTTTTTCCCTCCATTATTCCCACATGGCCGTGCTTCGGACCCCGTGCAGCCGGGAGGGATGAAGCGAATGCCAAGCTACGCCCGCAGCCGGGTCGCGGGCCGGTCGGGAAGGTGACGGCTTTCTCAGTGGCTCCCTGGGTGCTTTGGGAAGAGGGAGAGAGGAGAAGAGAACAGCTGGCCTTCATACAACAACTCACCACAGCAGACAGAGTCTGGAATGAACCAGGTGACATCAGCCAGGTGACATCAGCCAGGTGACATCATCCAGGACTCTGACAGGCTGAATATGCTTAGTTTAAAGATGAAAACAAAGATTAATATGTGATGGAAATATTAAATATTGTCCTGTGCAGTAAAACAGTGCCAAAGTAAACAGTTTTGGGGCTGTTGACGACTGTAGTGGTGGTGCGGATTGGGGGTGTGGCCAACTGTACAGGTGGTGCAGATTGGGGGTGTGGCCAACTGTACAGGTGGTGCAGATTGGGGGTGTGGCCAACTGTACAGGTGGTGACTTGGAGCCAGAGAGGTAACCTGGCCTGCATGTGCTGATGGCATGCATGTGCTAGTGGCCTGCATGTGCAGTACAACATGGAGAGTATTAGGAATAGCATGCCCTGCCGTGTCATCTTGCCTAAGCTTCCAGTTCACCTTCCTCAGTGACAAGAGTCTCCAGTTCACATTCCTCAGAGACAAGAGTCTCCAGTTCACCTTCCTGGGAGACAAGTGTCTAGGTCAGCTACCTCAGAGACCACAGAGGGGTGTGTGACAGAGGTGTGTCTCCAGTTGACCTACCACAGAGCATCCAGTTCACCTACCACAGAGCACCCAGTTCACCTACCACAGAGCCCAGAGCCGTCAGACACTGCAGACACTGGTGGAGACGTTTTCACATCTGGGCTGAATCGAGTGGAACAGAAAATGGAAGCCAAAAGAGAATGAGAGAAGGAATGAAGAGAGAAAGCTGGGAGAGGTTGGGAGGGTGTAACTGATGAAGGAATGAAACAGTGTAAGGGTTACAGGACAGGGTAGAGAGTGAGGCCATGCCTACACACACACACACACACACACACACGTACACAGAGGGAAAGTGAGCTCCTGACTCCACTGAAGGGTGGGTGTAGAAGTTATAGAGCATTACAGTGGTCTACTACATGAACGGGAGCATGTGTGGACATGCATATACAGGCCGCACACAAAAACAAACACACTGGGTGGGGAGGTCCTGTAGACACAACGCGTGGAGGAGGGCAGGGAGTGTGGAGGTTCGCCCTGAGCGTGAAGACCAAACAGGCCAGATGAAGTGGTGAATGTAATGGAAAACACAGTGCCCATATTTTGTGTGTGTGTGTGTGTGTTTGTGTGCGTGCGCATGTGTGCACGGCACATGACTGTGAGTCTGCATGCATTCTTATGAAATTACAACTGCATCCACCACTCCATCTAGTACCTTCATAATAGGCATTTAGTGTCAAATCATTATATCAAATATATAATATACAATTAATTAAACACTATATAAGTAAATAAATGTGTTTTCTATTCATTTTCAAGTGAAAGCATGCATTTGGAAACGTGGATTTATAGGCCCCCAGTGACGACTTGTGACTTGCTGAAGTGCTTCTTAAAGGGGTTGTCTCTACCATTTACCGTCCATCAGACCTAAATTGCCCTTTAACGCTGCAGTTCTGTAGAAGGGTCCTTTTCTGCTCTCCCCGGAGGCAGACTGCTGTGCGGAGGCAGAAGGACATGCAGCCCTGACTCCTGTCCTCCCCGCTCAACCTCAGAGGTTCCCCTCTGTCACCCAGGCAGCCCCTCCTTCCTTAATGCCAGGGAACAATTAATATGCGCTCATACATTTTTAACACTAAACTCGATTAGGGCGAGAATGGGAAAACACGGCCATGGGAGAGGCGTCTGCTGTGGTGCCAGGGGTGACATTTGCGCTAATGAAGTTTGGACCGCAACTTGAGTAGCATCAATCAGCAGCACGGGTGCCACCGAAACAAGGGTGCGTGTGTGGTGACGAGGGAGTGATGGGGGGGGGGGGGGGAGTGCTGCAGCACGTTGGGAGGCATCAAGAAGAGGAACCTGGACAAACAAAGCAGCACCTTTGCTCCACGTGGTGTCACAGTGTCAGCACGTGCAGGCACGCTCACCCACGACCGTGGTCTGAACACCTTTACTCTCTATGTCACGCTGACGTTCGGGTGGTGTTAGGGTGGTGCTAGCCGAAAACGCTGATTTCCAACCACATGCACGACACGGGTCGATCTTGTGATCATGCCCGAGGACAGAACTAAACAGGATCATCGTGCTCAACAGAAATGTTTGCTTGTCGAGTTTTGTCATTTTCCATATTACCCCCCAGCATAGCAGATTACCCCCATCATAGCAGATTAGCATCTTTTCAAAGCTCTGGACGAAGATGACCTTCTCCAGATCTTCCGTGTGAATCCTCCACATGGAACGTGCCTTCCTGCTGACTGTCTAATTGTTTCTAACACGGTATCCCACGCATAATCAAGCAATGCTTGTGCCATTCGGAGAATTCCCGGGCAACGGGCCTCGTAATTTGCTGGCACAGTTAAAATCTGACACCTTTCTTTGGCTATAACCAGACTAATGCACAAGCCTAATTAAATGATCACATCAGTCCAGCAGGAAGCTTTTTTTTAACATCCTATTGCATGCTGTAGATGGACAGAAAGTGCTGGATGGAGGAGATGTAGGTAGTGGATGTGTGAGAGGAGGTGTGACAGTGGGGTGGGAGGGTGGAGGGGGTGGAGTAAGGTCGTTAATTACCACATAAGAAGCTTTAATGACTCACTTCACCTCCATCTCTTAGAGAAAAGGTCACACAAACAGTATTTGTCATTAATCTTGCCGAATGTGGACACACAGAGCAATTGGAGCAGAGTGCTACTGGATCGAAGAGCCATTGAAAAGAAATCCAAATTCAAAACATTTTCTCTCTTCAATAATACATGCTTCTAATATTTTCTGTTATATGTAAGGCTTATGAGAACAGACCCGTGTGTGTCCATTCCATCAAAATCAAATGATTTCACACCACATTTGCATCTTCCTAACAATGTTTCAGGATCAACTCTGCCGTAATGCAAAAACATATTACATCATAAAACATTTCAAATATGACAAACTCTTTTAGGAATGCGCAAAATGTTTAAAAAGATTAAAGCATATAGAAAGGAAACAACAAAACTGGAGGTTTTATAGAGGTTTTATAACTGACCTCTCCAGGGTCATCTAGTGGATGACCTCTGACACGGAGGAAAGGCTCTCTGCTGCAGTCCTGTCCTACAAAAACCTGCAAGTACAGAGAACCAGTGCATTTCAGGCCCAGAGGATCTGGAGTTTCAGATATGGTACAACAATGAAAAGGCAAGAAGCCTCATTCTCATCCAAGGCTTTGCTATGGGGCTTAGGGTGCCATTCAGAATTCAACCATGCATGATAGAAATAAATCAGCTTTCCCAAATCCTTAGGATATGTGATGGATACATTCATATGTGGATATATCGATAGATTGACACCATGATACATTGATACAATGATATAGTGATAAAACAGTACTCATCATTGCAGTGACCAATGTCAGACCAAGTACAAAAGCAGCCTCTCTCTCTCTCTCTCACTCTCCCCCTATGTCTCTCTACATATATATCTCTCTCTGCTTATTTTAACAGAACTGTCTTTTTCACAACCTACCCAGATTCCAACCATTCTTAAACTTCAAAACACATCAAGTGTTACAGCTCACTCTGTCTACACAACTCTAATAAGTCATAAGTCTTGTCATAAAATGGTAAAAGCTCTGGAAGGTTAGTTTAAGATAACTGCAGATTGGACTACTGGTCATAGTACAAAAAGATTGGTCATAAAATGGCTGGATTACACTTCATTACTGCCTGGCCGAATGTAATTAAAGCACAACTCTGCATCGTGGATTAATCATTGTTTTATCTTCCCCACTCATTCTTTTGTCTGTCTCACTCAGTAAGAAATACTGTGAAAATCACAGTAAAGTCATAATCCCATAATCTACAGTACTATTTTATTTGGAAGCAAACTAAACACATTTCAAACTCAAACATTTCATTGCCTGTTGCAGATAACATACCATTTGCTCCCTGATGTCTGGGTAGGGCTTTTATTTTGGAGAGAGGCCGTGAATTTTTTTATTTATTTTTTTGTCTTTTCCACAGTGGTACAAAACAAATGTGGCCTCTCAAGAACTCATTTCCTTAGAGACCTCCAATTCAAATGTAAGACTATATCTCCCCAACTATGACAGCTCAAGGTCTGTCAGTGTATATGAATGTTTGAAAAGGAATGTAAACTAGAGCAATGTCATATCCTGTTGTATGATAAAGTGCAGACTGTCAGTATCACATCTATAGATGGTATTAAGACAGCATGGGAGGAGTAATTAGGTACTCAGATATGTTATGATACCTGGCAGGATGGCTTACATTTGGTTTCTTTTAATGCCTGATGTCTAATGCAGTTTAAACACTTGCATATATTGCCAATACAAAATTGCAAGACAGCAAATATTTTCTGATGTCTCCCACATACGGTGAGTATAAATCTACAGAAGCAGCCCTTCTCCATGGTCTTGTACAACACAGCTGGATGGAGATGGGTAGACCAGTGTGGGTTTTTAGAGGTTCGGCTGTGTCTTACAGTGTAATACTGGTAAACAAACACACAAACAAAAATGAACCATAACATTTAAGTTATGCCTGTCTCAATCGCCTGATACATACACAGCCCTAGAAACTCTGCAGATGCATTCTTCGAATCCCCATGAGAGAGAGAGAGAGTGAGAGAGAGAGAGATTTGCCATGACTTCTTGACAAAGTACCTTCTATGAAATATTAAAGCCCAATGGTTTGTAAAATTGTTTACTGTAAACCTGTTTATAATACAGAAGTGTCACAGTGCAAGAACATTTTTATTGAGCATTGACATGCCACGCTGTATTTAAACCTTTCTGCTTCTAAATCAGCGAATCACGCAGATGAGATTTAAGGCCTCTGTCTTACGTGACCCATTAGCATGCTAATAACTGGCCGCCTGCTATAGTAAAATTCAGATGCATGCTGTTGCATATTCAAGAGTATTACTGGTCCCAGTTATGCTCATTAAACTTCATTTGAAATATGGGGTTGCGACACAGTTTTGTTTACAGTAAAATTATGCACGAATCACAGAATAGGGTTTTTAATGAGACTGAAACAGGCATAATTAATTTCAGTGCTTTAAACTTGTGTGGTAAAGCGGTTCTAACTGCTGTTACCCAAACGGACAAGACAGAGAACCGCAAACAGGCCGTTTGGTTTGTACACTCCGGCGAGGTCGCTCACCGCTTGTAAAGTGGGTGCTGAATTATTTATTTCTCAAAGCTAAAGCAAGTATATCTGGTGCCAGAAATCAGTTTTCATCTCCCATTTCAAATAAGAGAGACGGAGGAAAGTGATGTGGCAACGCTACCTAAGTAAATTTGCCCCTGACCCTGTCCATCTCCACTCTCTCTGTTAACTTTCATTTGATTGGTGAATGCATGTGCGGGTCACATGTTCGTACTGCCCTAATTACCACTGCACATTAATCTGTTCCTAAATGACAAGATCACAATTCTCATCTTCCAATCTGACATTTCAAGACATTTTCTTATTCTGTCTTATCACCATGTTTCAGCATTATTTAGATACATTATGCCTTATGCATATTAATGACGGGCACTGGAAATTTAAATATATTGGGAGGGGTTTAACGTTTGGTAGATGGCTAGGGTTCGGTAGGATGGCGTGTTCTCTGGGGTAAGCAGGCCTTGGTTGAGACGTGTTGGCATTCAGACCGTTGTGTAAAAGAAAACCCTTTTGTCTTTTAAATACAGAAATCCTAAACATTAAGGGAAGTACATGGAGAATGAAAAGAGGCAAAATCTCGGCTGTATGAGATTCCTCAGTTCAGAGGATATCCTGCGCGCGCGCAAACCGCACGGCCACGTTTTCTCATCAGACCGTTCCAATCGCCTCCTCCGCATGAGCCATAAAAGTGCGATTTAACAAGGCGCAATTACCACTGCCTCCCAAACTGCTTTTAATTACGTGCTTATTCACGCCATCTAACAGAGAGGTGTTTATCTCATAAAGCGACCGCGTGAAGCCGCGGCACACACTGTGCCGGAGGGGAGCGCTTGTTGTTGTTTTTCCCGTGTTTTGGCCGTTCTTCCGTGCCCTCCTCTTACGCGTGCACCCAGCAGGGTCATTCGGCGCAAGCTCATTATCGCAGACCCCGGCAATAAAGCAAGCGCGACCTCAAAGCGGGGGAAAAAAACAGAATCGGGATTTTATTTGCCAGGATATGACATTTGGCTCTGCAAAATGGACTAATAAGGAAGAGAGCTGCAAAACAAATAATAACTCCCGAAATTTATAAATGAGACTCGAGTGCTAGCGGAACACATGCGCGACTGATCCGCTACAGAAGCTGTGGTTCTTCAGAGCACAGAGACACGGCTGTGGTTCTTCAGAGCACGCGCTGACGGCGGATTTTTAAAGAGTTGAAAAACGAGATCAAGCGGTGCTTGCACGCGCCACAGTAAACGATGCCGAGAGAATGACTTTGGCGCCCTACTGGAAATAGTCATATTAAGCACTGGGCAATGGAGGACGGATGACTGGTGTATGGGAAGGTGTTACAGTGTGCGAAGGAGGTTGTTGCTAAATTCGTCGCCACTAAAATGAATACAATGTCGGTGTAAAATGAATGGGCCACTGTTGGGAATTAGAACAGATGCCAGCGTGGAGAGGCAGTCAGGATGCCCGTGCCAGTTACACAAGGAACTCTTTGAAACAGCTCAGATCCCAGAGCAACCTGAAATCGCAGGAATTCTTACAACAGGCTCCCACAGATTAAAGAAATACCACAGCCTCTTAAATAGTATACCAGTTAAACAGTATTTCAGGGACTACAATCATTTTGTTTCTTCGAAACCAAGGAAGAAACAAATGTCGGCTTCTGTTTAATTGCTTTATGACTGATGTTCAAATTCTAGCCATAGCCCAGTGTTACTATAGATTTAGAGCATAACTCTTCTACATTAAAGGGAATTTTGTGTTTGTCAGCAAATGTAGAAACAGTGTCTCTGCGCCAACTGCCTCCTCTCACTTAGTTGTTTTAATGAAAAGGGGACAGCAAAAACTTATTTGGTATTTCAAAAGGTGTAGATGAGAAGTGTGTGTGTGTGTGTGTGTGATTTATTTCCTGATGGGCAGGAAAGAATTGAGATAGAGAAAACTAAAGGAAATCATTCTACCTGCAGGGCTCACTCACAGTGGGAAAAGGTAAAACTGACAGCATCTAATGGGTAGGAGCACTGTGCAGGAATCACGCTCCTGGAGTGGCCCTAGTCAATAAGTCAGCCAATTTACTGGAACGTCATTCCCAAATAACAGTTTGTGCCACTCTGGTAGGAAGATGGGATGTAAGAAAACCACAAACCCCGAAGAAACTAATTTCTGCTTCGGTATAATTGTATTTTGACAGATGTACAGTTTGTACAGCATCAGTTTTTAAAATCCTGGTTATAATCCAGTGTTCCAGTAGATTGTCATTTAGAACATGATTCATCTAAACTGCAGGGGATTGTGTTTTGTAAAGTCACAAATCTATTAAACAGCACTGTATGTAACACATTCTAAAGGAGCTACTTGTGATCACTTAGTAGCTAATGAAAGCTAATGGAGTATGGCTATTTCTCCTGCTATGTATCCTTTTATCAGATGATCACACACTGAAAGCAAGACAACCCTCCTTTGAGAACTTCTAGCGTGTGTTCTTGTCTTTTTCCTTCTCTTTCTCTCTCTCTCTCTCTCTCTCTCACTATATCTCTCTCTTTCTTTATTACTGCTGAGTGACAGCTTCAGAAGTGCCTCAAGGAATGACTTTTCACTCACACAATAGCCAGGACTGCTGTTTAATTTGCAGTTGAAGGGCACTAAAAGATAATACATTAATTTAGTAAATCTCACAAAAGCCTGCCATCTTTGCTTGGCTGGCTTGAGACAGGTCGTGCTTTTGTCTTAAGTTGGGTAATGTTCGTTTCTTTTCCTTAATTAATAATTTCTCTTTTAATTATCATTTTAATCATTCATTTAGCAATTGGATGTTACTGCTATTTTTTATCCAGATGCTGATTCTCCACTAAAATGAATCCAACCCACTGGAAAATACTAAGACAAGTCAGGGTGCTCTTAGACTGTCTAATTATGAAAAATTATTGAATTGGTGAAAGGAGAGAGAGAGAGAGAGAGAGAGAGAGAGAGGCAGGAAGAGAGAAGCCTGACTCCTGCTGTGATCGGTACAGTGTTCTTCTTCCGGTTCTTGCTCGCTCTCAGTTTGCCTGTGTCTCAGCTCAGGCAGTGTGGAAGAAGCAAAGCATGCCGATGGCACTTTGCCCATTGAACTAACAACTGCTTGCTGTTTTGTTCCTCTCTATTGTTGTTCCTGCCTCATGTTGCTGGCTCGCCCTCCAAAAAACACACAGGAAGCAAAAAAACCGCCAAGACAAAAAAAAAAACAAACAAAAAAAAAACCAAGCAAAAACACAACGCAATTCCTCACATTTTTCCCTCTAATGGCCTTTTCTTTGGCACTGATGACCCACCCAATTGAATGCTTTCACAGTTACGCAGTTTATTGGTCAGGATGCAGCACATATGTCAGTCACAATGCTTTATACATACAGCAGATCTGCCCAAAACAAAAAAAGAGCAGGGGGTGGGGGCAAATTGGCTTTCTGGGAAAACAATAAACTCAAATTGGGAAAAAAAAAATCAGCCTTCAGAGAGAGCAGGAGATGCCCGAATCAGAACAGCTGGGCTCTGTGCTCACTGGTGAAAGTCCTGTCTGCAGTTCACCACTGGACGCTGACGTGCCTGCAGAAAAACAAAGACAGGACACTGGAAAAGAGGAAGAGACCAAAAGCTCTGATGTCCAAAACCCGAGGGGGAAAAAAACGATGCATTTTTTAAATATTGCGATTTGACTTTGAACAAAGTGACTTTTGAAGTGAAGGGAGCTGTTTCCCTCTTTTCTCCCCATTCCCCCCCCCCTATATTTTAATGCTCCCGCTCTATCATGCAAATCCCCATTCAAATTATTAGAGTATTAGAGCCCACAGCTCTAATGTCACAGAGACAAAATGAGATGGGGGACTTAAGCACCTAACGAACAATGAAATTTCAAAGCCCTGGGACAGGACAATTAAGCAGCAGGCTTAGCCAATGATGAAAATTTATTGCTATCTAATACATATTTCTATTTTCTGAACACTAACCAATTTGAATGTGATTAAGGAGGGAGGGGGAGGGCTGTTCATTAAAGTACAGCAGCTAGAGGTCTATATTGGAGGGTCTTTTGATGTTAAATTACAAATACGCAGCTGAAATCTTATTTATTGTCTTTTTGGCCACATATTGTTTCTTTGGGTGATTCTTAAATGCTTTTTTTTAGCACCACTTATACAGACTCAATCCTGGGGCTTTAATGAGCAAAACCGTGGAGGAGAGAAACCTTCAGAGGCCTAAGAAGGATATAATATTCTTATCCTCTTTTTTAATTCTTCCTCCTCATCCTTTCATCTCAATGAAATTGCTTGACCATTGTTTCCTTTCTGGCCTTTGCTACTATTATCATAACCCCAGGCTCTCGTGGCCGTGGTTCTCTGAAGGCCAAATGTGGCGGTAACGTCTGACTAAGGCCTTTGTGACCATACTAAAGAGATTCCAGATCGCCCATAATCTCGAGACAGAAGAAAGACACCTGCTGTGTTTGGAACAAACTCTCTTCAGCATGTAATTTATTATTTGCCGTTGCCAAATTTGTTTTTACCGAATTTTAATGTATGTAACGGAATAAAAAACAACAGAATATACAGAGCGCAACTCACGCAAATGATCTATCCGTCCAGAACTTAGCATTTTAAAAATAATACTAGTCAGAAAAGCAAGATGGTTGTGGATTGTGATCACACAGGTAGCCACTGAAGACAGGGAACTTCCAGTTGAAGATTCAGAACTCAGAATCCAGCACTTGACCTGGAATCATCAGGCCTGACATCAACTAAACTTGATACAGAAGGAGGCTTGAAAAGAACTTGAGAAACTTTTTTTTTCCTTTTGAGATTGCTGGGATTCAGAGAACAGCAGGACAACGAGGGCTCTGTTATTTACCCAGCCATGGAAAAAAAAGAAGAAGAAGAAGAATTCCGTAATTTTTTGCCTTAAAAGAAGAAGAGAGATGCATGCATACGTCTCTCTCCCTCAGAGTTGAGTACAACCGCTGATTAATTCCCTTTAATACATGCAGTCTCAGGCACAGTTTAACAGGGATAAAGGACATTTTCATCAACTTTCTTTATATTTAATGTTCAATTAGTCCTGGGTATAACTGGACACTAATAAGATGAAAATATGGGCTGGAATTAATGTTCTTGCAAGAACAGACCCCTAGATTGGTATTCACTGCCAGCCCATCACATCACTATGCTCACCCTGGCTGTCTGCTCAAATTAAACTGCACATATATGTTACACACATACGCAAACACGTGACGTGATATTAACAGAATGCACGTAAGCTCATTTTGGGGATGTTTGAAACCCATCAAGGTGTGGAAAGAAACCATAAAAGGAAGATGTTTTTTAAACTGTTGTGTTGTATAGTGAACCACGTGACTTTATTGGATTACTGCGTTCTTTCCCCAAAGCGGTACATAATACGTTATCTTTGCTGTTCAATCTCTCTGGGGTTACATGTCTCAAGGAGTCCATGCTCTCCTTTATGTTTCTGTGTAATACGGGCCTTTAAATGTATTAGTTTCGCAACAATTGAAAATAGAATTCCAGTGGATCAGGAGTATGAATGCACTAAACAGAAAACATAAGGAGTCCCACAGAAACTGTTGTGAGCTGATTATTACCAGCTTTATTGTTTTTGATGTGTGATAATGGCGATGATAAGCCAATTTCAGAGCAAGGAAATCTGAATGATATGGGGCAGGTTTTCATTTTTACACATTTCACAGTTACAAATGCACCATCTCTGTCGTTCCCTCATTCTCTCCTTGTTTTCTATTCTCCCTCAACCCCTTCACTCCTCCCCACCCCCCCCTCCTCACCTTCCTCACCCTCCTCACCGCTTCTCTCCCTCATTCCATCACACTCTGAGGGTGTTCAGTAGGTGGCAGGGCCTCCAGGCCTGTGGTTCAGGAGCACAAGGCGGAGTCTGTGCTGGCGGACTGAAGACACCCCCAGCCCCTCCTCATCCTCACCCCACGGCCGCAGCGTGTGAAGCCACATCCTCTCAGATGTCGTGTCGACCACGACGTTCACCGGGGAGTTCAGAAAGACGGCCGAGAGCAAGAGGGGGCAGCCGTGAGCAAAATATGAGTGAAGTGACCAGAACGTTGAGAGGGGTGAAGGGACGGATTTATGGAGGGAGGGTCACCAAAACAAAACAAGACAAACAAGTGGAAAGAAACATGGGGCCAAAAGAAGCAATGGCTCCAGCACCAACCCCCCCACCTCCACCCCAACCCACCCCACCCCACCCCACCCCCGCCTCAGAAAGGACTGGCATCTGGCTGATGGAAGCGTCAGGGTCTGTGAGTCTCTGAATCCCTCTCTGTGTTTGAGGGAAGGACAGAGGAAGAGACAGGGGAATCCCAGCGTTGCCACGGAGATGACCTGTTCTCTGAAAGAGGCAGGAAGAACACTAAGACCAGACATCCTTAGACAGTGACCTCATTACGGTGCGTCA
The DNA here is from genome assembly GCA_025802075.1 of Tenebrosternarchus preto. Lineage (NCBI taxonomy): Eukaryota > Metazoa > Chordata > Actinopteri > Gymnotiformes > Apteronotidae > Tenebrosternarchus > Tenebrosternarchus preto. The sequence continues at coordinate 1,811,836 of JAOYMR010000018.1, read as the reverse complement.
GGATAAGCATTTCCTTCACATCTGAAAACACACACGCACGCAGCATAGTGGTGCTCATGGGAAATGATGGCTCGAGGCACTCTGAACTGTGCCCCGTGTGTGTGTGTGTGTGTGTGTGTGTTTTGTAGTGTTCATAGTGTGTTTTGCCTGAGGATTCTGACTAATAATACGTAAGTAGTGATGTTATGAGGCTGACCCTTGTCTAAATGAGTGGGGGCAACATATAAGTGTGTATGTATGTGTGTGTATGTGTGTGTGTGTGTGTGTGTGTGTGTGTGTGTGTGTGTGTGTGTGTGTGTGTGTGTGTGGTGGGTGGGTTGGAAGGGAAGAGAATGCATACGAGTGGTGAGAGGGGACTTCATTCACATTGAAGAAAGCTGCGAATCAAGGCCTCCCAAATTGTCCTCTGGGGCCACCATAAATCTACAGTTGTCATGCGTCGCCATGCCAACCAAACGTGAGTGTTTCTCCAGCCAAACCGGAGGCATCCGGCATCGTCCATGTTCCTGAGCAGGGCCATAAATATCTCTAATTGAAGAGGAATGCAAAAGCATTGGGGACAGTATAAGAAAAATGCAGATTTTCCTCTTTAAAGATTCCTCGTTTCTCACTTTGGATGAGTGATGTCGCTGTTTAGCTCGTAATTTCGCCCGTCGAGACGAGTGGGTATCTTTAATGTGATTGTTAAGAGGGAGCGGGTGAGGCTGATCAGATAAGGCCGCCGTTTTAATTTGCCACATGTTTTGCGTGTTAGCGAGGTACGTTTTTCCCTCGGGAGGGTGGTGTGGGTATTGGGGGTGATAAGGAACGCCGCTGTAAATAAGCAATTGTTTTGCTCATACAAAAAAAAAGACAAATAAAAGACGCACAAGAACTACACACTGAGGCCAGACGTGCTGCAAGGAGCCGTCAGCGCTGGTAAAAACAGCTAGAATTAATCTAAGCCTACCATTCAGGATGTTTCTGGAAATGCAGCTTTAGAATGACAAACGTCAAAAGTGAAGCTTTCCTTGATGACAGGAATTTTTGCACGTACAGTAAGGAAAGTAGACAGGAGGATACTGGTTGACAGCTTGCTGGCTTCTCCACACCTGAACTTGTTCTGCACGCCGCACGTTCAGGTCATCCCATTTACGGTCGCCCGGGCTGCCAGGTTTTAAAGGCGCATTTACATCGCCAACCGACGCTGTCGAGTTGCTCTAGAGGACCCTACGCTGTATAAATAAAATGTAAAAAAATCTCAGGAGCTAAAAAACCGATTTGTTTCTAGATCTTAAAACTGCACGAGACTGCACCGAGAAAGAAATTTCTGCCTTCATGTTCACTTTGCAAGTCATTTCACTGTTACAGTTAGTTAAACGGTTGTCATCAGGATTTCTTCTGATAATGTTCATCCTTTGCGTTCATTAGACGATTCTTAATACAGCAATAATTAAAAACAAATAAATTGGAGACAAATATAATTCTGCTGAAATCTAACCTACAATCCAATAATGGCTGAAATTAAGCTTGTCTCAATAATGGGATAAGCCGCGTAACCTAAAACAAAATCAGCCTCGTTAACTCCAAAACTTCCGTGGCTTAAGATCTTTCTTTAGCTCAGGGTCTTGAAGATCCGCGATTATGTGTCTAATTTGCCCGAAATGCCCACTCACGTTTGACGAGCCTATGGCGATATTATCAGTTTTACAATTAACTAACAAAAACCGATAACCTCCGAATCTTCCCACACTCTCGGCTGTGGTAATCGCCTTTAGATTGGGCTCAGTGTGTGTCTGGGGCTGGGGATATACTGCAGGGATTTCTCCTCAATTAACATGCATACGAAGCAATTTAGAGCAGAACAAGATGTTTTTGTTTGACTGCTGCTGGGTGAGTTCTTCCCTCTGAACCCAGAGACAGGAGGGAGCTGGGGAGGGGGTGGGCTCTCGGTGAAAAGCGGAATGGATTTCTTGATTAAAAATGGCCCTTTTTCCCTTCTCTTCAAGCTCGGGGGCACATAGAACATGGGCGCATGGCGAAAGCATGCCAAGAATACATATACCTCAATATAAAGCTTGCATCATTGTTAATTCCGTTCATTAGGCTCTTCCTAGATGGAGGATTTAATTTGTGGTGGTCTTTTAGCGCGGTGGCGAACCAAATTGAATCTGCAGACGTCTCTCCACACAACATCGCCTGTGTTGTCAACCTCCTTACATTTCATTTTTTTCCTCGTCTTTTTTGTGTCTTGCTCAATAAATCAACAGATATTACAAACAGAGTTAAAGGTAGGTAATTAAATAGGGGACCGTCCATCTCTCCCTTACCTGCTCTCTCTCTCTCTCTCTCTCTCTCTCTCTCTCTGTCTACTTGTCTTTATTGCACTCTCTCCATCTCCCTCTCTCCACTTTTCTCTCTCTTGCTCTCACTCCTTCTCTCTCCACCTTTCTCTTTCTCTCTCCCTCCCCTTAAACGTAGTAATTCATGCACAAAATGTCCAAAACAAAGTATTGCAGAATTGCAATGTGCTGTAACATTATTACTGCTGTAACATTAGTGCTGTAACATTAGTACTGTAACATTAGTGCTGTAACATGTGTATGCTGTAAGCATATACTGTATGTCTAAATGGTCAAAACAGATTGTTTTTTTAAATAAATAATTAAGCAATTTAAAAAATTAAAAAACTAATGTGGATTAATTAAAAAATTATATTCAGTGTTTCTATAATTTCAACCTTAGCCGTTACTCTGCAATATTGGCCAGAGTCCCCCCCCCCCACTTTTTGGTTCGTAATTAAACCAGTAGTCAGTTTCAATTAGCATGCACTTTTTTCCCTCCACTTGCCTTTATAGAAAAATTAATTAGTCAATTAGACAATTAACATCTGAACGGGGCTTTGTGTTAACAAGGCTTTTACAAGCAGCGGTAACCCTCTGTAATGACACCGGGGGACTCGCTGGCAGAGCGCGGATACGGCGTCATGTCTTAGCGACAGCTTGCTGTTCCATCTGGTCCTCTCGCGTGATGCACTTAAAAGAACACCAGAGTGGGACGACCAAAGGACAGAGGGAGGGGGACTAACACCCCTCCCCCCCTCCAATAATCGTTGTTTGTTTTCCGCGTGTCGACTATTTATGGACAACTCTGTGCCAATAATTAGCTCTCTTGTGCAGCTGTGATCGCTTGGCCAAAGGTCCGGTCGCCACCGATATAAATATGGCAGATAGATTCAAGTAATGGCTCCCGGTTCAAATGAACAGACGACCACCCCTATGATTTATCTTAGCCCTCTGCGCTAAATCATATTTGTGTACGCGGTGTGTTTCCTTGAAGGTACCGCCGTGAAGTGTGAGGAGCACACATGCACGTGTCGTTGGCACGATTATAGTCAACATATCTGACTTCACGAACGACTGAAATATACTCAGTCATACCTTTGATAGTGAGCAGAGGGAGAAAAGGTGAATTCGGTGTTTTTAAGAGTAAATAAGAAAGGGGGAGGGGTCATTGGATTGGGGCGGGGCATAAAAGAGAAGTGCCCAAAAAAGGCCGCTTCACGTGAAGGCTGAAGACTTGCAATTTGCAATGATAGCCAGTAGTAGCATTGGTTCTATTAAAAAGAAAAAAAACAGTAAACGAGACACAAGCTCCTCGAGAATGTTTATTTTCTCCGAGCGTCTATCTAAACAATCCCATAAAAGGCAGAGCAGATGTTTATAGGCTGTTTGCAGAGCAAATGTTGTTTTTCTCCTCCACATTTTTCCATAGTAACTTACACCAAACCCAAATAAGCAAAGGCAAGTGCTCTAGACGCACAAGTGTCGTGTTCCCCATAACTGACGCGACACCAGCGGACCCAGACAAGTATTTTCGCACAAAAAGCTCTTTGCCTTGAGATAGCATTCTGTCAAGCGTTCACAGAACAAAAATGTAGAGCTTGAAGCCATTCGCTAGTGGAGCGCAGACCGATTACTTGTAGCCTGCTCTTCTCGAAGCCGCAGCATGATTGCCCAGTACAAGTTTACAAAAATCATGTTCGTGGGGGTGTTATGGCAAAAGCGTTTACTGAGTCACTCCAGATTGGGCACTTTCATCTCACTCTTTCTTTAGTTATATTTCTGACTTAATAAAGGGAAAACTATATCTGCTCACTCACGCTCCCCAGTGGTTCAGAAAATCAATGTAAACAAGGACAAGTTTTCACCTTACATGGACAAGTGGCGCCCTGCTCCTCTGTGCGTTATATATGGGGTAAATAGATACGGCTAATTACTATCATTATTAACCTTTGCAGACAGGTGTGTGTGCGTGTGTGCGCGCATGCGTGTGTGTGTGTGTATGTGTGTGTGTGTGTGTGTGTGCGTGTGTGTGTGTGCGTGCGCATGCATGTGTGTGTGTGTGCGTGTGTGTGTGTATTTGTGTGTGCGTGTTTGTGTGTGTGTGTGTGTGTGTGTGTGTGTGTGTACTTGCTTTGTGGTATGGTGGTGTGGAGCTTCTTAGTCCCAGTCTGTTGACAGTTAGTGCTCTTTCTTTTAAGATGAAAGGTGGTATACACAGTATTCAGGAGTTTTTGTTGCTCTCCACAGTTAAGCATTGTGCAGGTTTCTGGAGTGCTGTTCCTTGCTACCATGCCGCACACTCACATTCTTACACTCTCACATTCTCACACTTACATGCTCACTCTTTCATGCTTACACTCTCACACTCACATTCTTACTGTCACACTCTCAAGCTGTCACACTGTTACATTCTCACACTCTCACACTCTCAAGCTCTCACACTCACACTGTCACACTCACAAAATTCTCTCACTCTTACACTGTCTCACTCTTACACGCTCACACTCACTATGGGGACTTCCAGGGGTGCTCAAACTAATGAGGTGTGGGGTTACATGCAGACCAACCAACTATAAATTCAGGACAGGAAAAGTTTCACGGACATTTTGGTGTCGTGCTTTAAAGCCAAATGTTGACTTTCAACTGCTACATTAAAGTCAGACATATGAATAAATACCAGCCTGACGATGTGAATCACACAAGCTGATGAACGCAGCCCGGTTCATAATTTGAAGTGATATCATATCCTAATATGCCTGTGCAATATTTAATTCTTCCACTTTTACAACAGTGCAGAGAAATCGTCAAGGCCTTTTTAATTAATTCCCATCATTCTCCTGCTCTAATGCCAAAGGACTGTGGACACAGATTAGGAAGAATGTCCATGAGAAATTAACAGGTTTATCTTTCAACTTTGACAACCTCCGGCGTTATGATATATACTGCAATTATTTATTTATTTTTCATGTACTCAGCTTGCTACTTGCCCGCCTGTGGGGAGGAGAAAGAGGGCAACTAAAACTAGAGTTGTGATTGCTCTCATGTTTTCCAGATAAGAGTGGTAGAGTGGATACTACAGGCCTGAGAGGAAGCAAGCTTTCTCTCCCCAGCTCCTCCTGAGGAAGAGGATGGGTCCTGTCTGAGCTGATGAGGGGTATGGAGGGGTATAGAGGGGTATGGAGGGGTATAGAGGGGTATATATGGAGGGGTATAGAGGGGTATAGAGGGGTATGGAGGAGTATAGAGGGGCGTGGATGGACATGCACTAATCTCTATCCTTGCTTGTGATTGTTTTAAAGCTTCAACTTGCTTTTTGTTTAGATGAATGTTAAACACCCAGGGTATATCCATACAATCTGGATGATTACAGAATTCAATTTCCATTGTATTCAAGTTATAAGCATGGGTAGGCATTAGACTGTTTCTACATTCCATGAGAATCTATTACAAACTGTAATTAATTTTGCTTGTATTATCCATATAATAACTTGTTTTTAGTAATAAGGTATTTTTAATGAAACACAGTCATTTGACTTAGTAAAATATTCTCTGATCAAATGAATGAAATAAAAGCTTCTGCTTGTGTCTGGATGCTGACATTTCCTTCTCCTGAGCACTGAGACATGTGTAAGCAAAGTGAAATTTACAGTACAAATGTAAAGGGGTTGGACAGAGGGTGGAGTGGAGAGTCGGGAGGAGATTGCCTGTGGATGTGTGTGTGTGGGGGGGGGGGGTGGTAGGACAGGCCTCTGGGTAGCAGTGTTGGGTGAGGGGTGCTAGTGGAACAAACAGTGACTCACTGCCTGGGGGAGGAGAGGCCACCTGCTGGCTGGAGGTCTCGACCGTGCCGACCTTGGGCCGGGATGGGGGGGGGGGGGGACTCTCTCTCACAAGTACGTGTGAGAGAGAGTCTAGAATGAAAGAGGGAGGAAAGAGGGGCCATAAGTGGAGAAACTAAAAGACTGAAAGAAAAGTGTGTGTGTGTGTGCATGTATGTGTGTGTGTTTGATAAATAGAGAGAGTTAGAGAGAGAAATAGAGAGACAGGGATAGAGACAGAGAGAGGAAAAAAGAAAAGAAAGAGAAAGAGAAGGAACCAAAAAGAGTGAGAGAAATGTCAGAAAAGAGGAAGAAGAAATAGAAAAGCTGCAGATGGGACAGAGAGGCGGAGCCAAATGAGACGGGCCAGCGAAGGCAGGATAACCCTGCTTCACGGGTCACATGTGCTCAGGACAGAGGGTGCTGTTTCCTCACCTCCTCCAGGTATATACCCAGCACATGTGCCCACCTGAACACTGGTGATCCATCAAGCTACAGAGGCCACGTTCCAGCAGAGAAGAACTCTTTGCCTGGAGCATAGAGAGACAGAGATGAGCGTAGAGAGACAGAGATGAGCATGGAGACAGAGATGAGCATAGAGAGATAAAGATGAGCAAAGAGAGACAGAGATGAGCGTAGAGACAGAGATGAGCTTAGAGACAGAGATGAGCATAGACAGATGAGCATGGAGACAGAGATAAGTGTAGAGAGATAGAGATGAGTGAAGAGAGACAGAGATGAGTGTAGAGACAGAGATGAGCATAGACAGAGATGAGCAAAGAGAGACAGATGAGCGTAGAGACAAGTGAGCATAGAGAGGCAGAGATGAGCATGGAGACATGAGTGAAGAGAACAGCGCAGGTCAGGGTAAAGTAGGCTCAGGAGGATCCAGGGTGAGATTTATTTATTCTCCATGATACATTAAATAAATAAATCTGTTCATCTCAACAGCATTTTTATGACCAATGCTAGTAACAGATCCAGTAATGGTGAAAAAACAGGGCTTTGATTTTAAATGCTGTTTTAAATTAATTGATTTGTTTATTTTGGTTTATTTTTCAGTGATTCTGTTCTAAATAATAAAGGAACATATATCACGCTTTTTCAGAACATGTTGGATGTTGACTGAGAAAGACTTCACAAAGGGGTCAGAGACAGAAAGAGCCTGTGACAGTTCTCGCCGAATATCAAACACTCCAGCACATCTCAGACATGTATCAAGACTTTTCTCCCATTGTTTTCCGGCTCTCTCCGTCTCCATTTGTCTCTCTCTCTCTGTCTCTCTCTCTCTCTCTCTGTCTGTCTGTCTGTCTGTCTGTCTGTCTGTCTGTCTCTCTCTCTCTCTCTCTCTCTCTCTCTCTCTCTCTCTGTGTTCCTAGTCTGTGTCTGACGAGTCGCTTGGTGAAGACTCTGCTCTATAACTTCATCAGGCAAGAGAAATGCCCTCCGCCTGCAGCACACGTCTTCCAGCCGCAGGACGACGGAGGGGGGCTGCTCTATGGCCTGGCGTCGGGTGTGGCGAGTGAGTAACACACACACTCACATTCTTCTCCCAAGGGAACTGTTCTTTTAGACGGGCGTCAGGGGCAGTGTGGGAGCGTCTCTCACGCACAAGCACGGAGACGCCGAAGGGAGAGGGAGTGCTGTGAGATCTGCATGCTGTAATCTGATGGAGCTACATTAACTTTCTAAGCTTTTCATTCTGTGTGTGCACCAAGCTCTTATTACAGAATCCTGGTCAGCCTTAACAAAATCTACAGGAGCCTCTCTGGCTGTCCTGGAGCATGTAGTGATCAGCGGCCTGCCGTTAGACCTTCGCTGGGGTGGGAGAGGTTCTACTGGTACAGCTCGCCTTGTTAATGGTTATTCATCCTTAGTGTAATATTGTGTTGTTATGGAGTTATGTAATGAAATTAAAATAAATAGAGATCACAGCAGGATGTGTGGAAAGAGATGTTGGCAGGAGCCAGTCAGGGTGTGTGCTCAGCCAATCAGGGTGTATCCTCACGTGGGTGGGTGGGCGCCTGGGCGCACCACATTGTGCCTGGGATTGAAAGGAAAATGTCTGGGTGATATGGCCGGTGATAAGAATTTGTACACACACACACACACTTTTATTTTCACCCTTTTTTCATTGGACGTTGAAAATGAGGACCTGTGGGACCATTGTGTAACCAGAATACCACTGAGCTCACATGATATCAGCCATTAGTCTTGTCTGGAATCCCCTCCACTTGTTATGTTCATTATATCTGTTCCTCCACAATCTCCTTTATTCACCCCCCCCCCCCACACACACACACACGCACACACACTCCGTGTATGCTGGCTAAACTTTTATACCGGTCTCTCTGCCCTCTGTATGCTGGCTAAACTGATGTCAGTGTTTTCTTGACTCCATTCTCTCACCTCCTGTGTACTCGCTCACTCATTTATACACACACACACTCTGTCTCTCATTCCTGTGGGGCTGTATTTGGCCTAGGAGGCAGTGTGATGTGGGTGTTGGTCTGAGCTCATGTTGCTGTGAGCTGCAGCTCCTCAGTGTTGTGACTGACTGACATGAGCTTCTATTTTAAGGCCTTCACACCTGCTCCCATGCTATGTAGGACAAACACACTGATGCAGAGGTACGAACGCACAACACACACAGTACGTCCTCCATTACAGACAACACCAGGCGTGCTCACACATACAGTTAAACACTGTAGTCTGTGTCGGCAGCTTTGACGCACATCGGTACTGCTTTTTAACCCTCACAGTGCCACACTGCTGTTAATGCACTCGGACACTTGTTAATTCTCCACTGCTCAACCAAGACTGTTCTAATGTCCTCAGCTATTTTTAGCATCACGTTTTCACACGAGATGATGACTGGCTCTGACTGAGAATAATCGTTTTCTCTGGTCAGGCCCTGGACTAGAGCTTCACTTGTGTTCATGGTGTTTTTAGGTGAATGTGGATCTGGAGACTTGGACACACATCAATAGCCGCTCCCTATTGGACGAGTTCGACTGTTAACGGGGTGGTCCGCCCCTCTAACGAGTACCCTGCATCCTCTCTCTCTCCCTCTCTCCCTCCTTATTCATTTGCCTCAGAATGAATGTGTTCTCATTCAGGCTATTCCCCGGTCTTGTCTTCTGATTGGAGGAAAGTAAATATTTACAGGCAGCAGCAAGGAGCTGGAAGTAGGGATATCAGACAGAGGAGTTCAGAGCTCGGATAAGCCTGGATGTCTCCTCATCCTTACGCGGTGATCTGGAGGCAGTGCTTGAAGGCCTGGACACCCTGCTGAGTTACATAACAACTCCCCACCTCCTCACCCCTCCCTCACTGGGCTGGCAGGACGCGAGAGGAGAAAAACCGAAAAGGTTCGGTACCTCTATGAAAGAAAAGGGGAAAAAAAGGTTAAGGAGAGACAGGGAAGGCATGTAGAAGGTACAGAGGAAAGCCAGCGACTGAGCTGTGTAGGCTTGGGTCTTCATGAAGCGTCACAAACACACACACGCCCTGTGGCTCCTGAACCACAGCTGTCCACAGCGCTCTGCATGTCTGCTCACCTCCTCCTCCTCCGTCCTCCTCCCGGCTCTCCTGCCTGCGGAACCCTGTAGGCCACGCCCCTGCCAGCCCCTCGTAATTCAACATGACTGCCTCTTCCCACTCTTGGGGTGTTTGTGTCTTCTAAAGCAACAGCATTACTGCAGCAGTGGTCATTAGAGCTGCTCTTCATGCTGTTGCACAGGCTGTGGTCTTGGTCTTAATTGCAAGTGTTAAACTTCATCAAATTTAAAAAGCATCATGAGCCAAAATGTCCTATTCAACTGAATACATTTGAATACATTGAGCATCACTATGCAGATACTGTGAATGATGCTTTAAAAATAGAAGGTTTGGCTGTCGGTAGCGGAGAGTGAAACCACAGTCCTTCTCCTCTTCTATTTAAACCTGAAGAGGATGTTCATGTCCAAAGCCGTGTTTCCAAGCGAGCAGCCCAGGTTCCAAGAATTCCCTTCTTGGCTCAGACGTGGTGTTGTGCCGTCTGGGGAAATCCACCACTCGTCTGGCCTCCTGTGTGCTGCTGGTGGTAGTCAGACGGTCGCTCCCCACAGGCTGTAGAATCACACCCGCGCCCTGCTCTGTACCGGACAGCTATGACGCACCGAGAAGACACTGTCACCCAGTGACGCGTCAGAACTGTGTAGACGGAGAGCTAATGAGATTATTAACATCTCTGAGTCACAGATGCGATGATGGGGTGTGTGTAGGAGAGTGAGTTATCCTGTGGAATCCAGACAATGTGCGCTTATTGTCTGAGAGGGAAAACAAATGGGCTGGAGGGAGACGCAAGCCTCCTGCCCCCCCCCCCCTCCTCCCCCAGTTTCTAACACATTCTTTCCCTTTCTCCAAGTGCCTATTTCTGACCCTCATCCCAAACCATTTCCAGCCAGAATTCCCAATACAAATGCCAGAGCTGATCCTGTTTTCTGATGCCTCTGTGCGGGCAGAGCCAGGTTGGATCTGTGCCTGTGCGAATGTTTCCCGTTCCAGAATTAGGAATGAGATTCCACGGCTGCTGGCGAGGTGCGTGCGTGTGTGTGTGTGGACGCAGGCCTCGTTCAGATGCCACAGACGTCTCTGGCGTGGTTGAACTGGGGAAGGCTGCAGGCGGGAGCGATTCTGCTTGAGACGGGTCCCCAGGATATTAGTTTCCTTTACTCATCCTGTTTCTTCACACATCACCTTCTGTGGGCTTTACTGCACCCAGCACAGTGTGAGATCGTTTTACTAGTGATGAATGGAGATCTTGGTGTTTTCCCAGCCACCCTGATTTTGGAGGTCAGTTTGCGGGTGGTAAAGTGCAGCACTGGGGCTGCATGAAGAGGCAATGATGCATTTTGTTGTTTTCAGAGCTATATGGAGTTCTGTCTGTTTTCCCAGGGGTGTGTGTGTGTGTGTGTGTGTGTGTGTGTGTGTGTGTGTGTGTGTGTGTGTGTGTGGTTTCACATGTCTGTAATTAATCACTCCTCTTATTACAGTATCACTTCATACTCTAAACATACTCATTTACCTGTGAGAGTGTGTGTGCGGGTGTACACAGGAACGGCAGGGAGAGTGTGAGAGAGTGTGTTAAGCCCTGTGCATTCCTATGTCTAAAGACTGACGCTGTGTCTGTTCTTGGAATTAGCACCGACTCCTCCACCTTTCGGCCAGCCAGCCTGAGAGGGTTGGAGAGATTGAGATGGGCAGGGTGGAGAAAGGGAGTGACTAAGGAGATAAAACCCCATGGGGTGCAGGGAAACGGCTGGTTAAACAGTCTCAGTTTATAACAGTTTATAACAGTCTCAGGCTTTATAGAAGTGAACAATTTGAATGAACTTTGAGAGAGAGGGGGAGAGAGAGTGTTTTCATTTTACCCTGAGCTGTGCACACACTCTCCACTGAGCCCTTTACCCCGGGAAGTGGATGTTGTCTCTCTAGTTCTCCCTGCAGCTCTGATTTATATGGTTTATGTGTTAAACGAGTTCTCAGACTTTCTCTCACTCACCCCAGGGTCTTGTGTCATGAAAAATGTCTGGCAGCACATATGTATTCTGGGCTTCTCTGACTCTCTCTCTCTCTCTCCTCTCTCTCTCTCTCCTCTCTCTCTCTCTGAGAACAGGGAGGTATTGGACAGACGGTGTTGATGTACACAGGCCTTTCCTCTCTGACAGATGGCACTGCATGACTAAGCACTTTATCTTTGGAGTGCTTATTTACATAATGTCCTTCATGTAAATGTTTCTCTCTCTCTCTCTCCTCAGAAGAAAAGCTTCCACAGAATAGAAACTCATGCCCTTAAAGGAATACTTCAGTGCATACAAAAAAAAAGGAAAATTCAGAATAGTTTTTATTTATTTTAGGTTTTAAATTTTGTAAAAGGTTTGGAATTAGATTGGTGGAAGTGTATTGTCTGTGAGAGGTAGAGTTGGGTCTGTATGGAACTCTAAAACCAAACTTTTGACAGACAAAATGACATCCTAAAACCATTTCATGCTACTCTGAATACTATATAAAATGATTAATTCTTGATTTTGGTGCTTTAAGGCACCTCACATAAGATCTTTGGTGAAACTAGAAGAAACCGACAAGGGAAATGCTTTTCACAAGAACATGAGAGAGTGGATTAAAACGTAAACGCTTCCTTTAAGCCGTCATCGTGATGTCATTGTATTGGCCAGCACTATCTTACACCATTGTCTCCCTAAGCATTGTTTGGAGTATCCCGTTTAATTGGACTTTCAATGCCTTTCAATACACAAATACACAATGTCCTTCCTTGTCAAACCTATTTATCAGGAGCTTGACTTGCACGCTGCCGTCAGAGTTCGCTCGCTCGCCTGTGTCGGGGCTGCTCAAGCTGTGGGTCAGTTCCTCTTTTCTCTCCATTCGTTCTCCTGCGTATCGATCCGAGTGCTCGGTGAATGTTCTTTTAGCATCGCTTCTGGAAATCACTGAGGCATTTAGCTTTGCATCTCTCTGTGAGAGACGTGCAAGTGTGAATTAAATGTTTTTTTTTAACTGCCAGTTGAACACTTGAAGGTGTGTTTGTTAATGTAGCTGATCTGTTCCACTGGGCCTGTGTTGTCCTTTCTGCCGTGTGCACAGTGTCCCCCACGTTCGAAGCCACTGTATCTGAACCCCTGGAGGGAGCCACAACGTTTTCATTTACTTGCAGCCCAGCAGGCGTGACTCGTAACTAAAGCTGAGGGACACATCGTCTGTTTCCCCCCCCACACACACACACACGAAACACACTCACAAAACCCACTCACACACTGTTCCACCACCTGTCTGAGTAAACACAGCTACATGTTTGTGCTGTGTCTCTCCGCCTGTGGGGGGCTGATGGGTGGAGAAGGGGAACCATCTGGGACGATGTGTGTCTCGTCGCTTAGAAACCAAAGTCCTGCCTCAGTCCTGCCTTTAAAAAAAAAAAAAAAAAAACAAGTCCTGCCTCGATCCTGCTGGGTTTTCTCACATGTGTGGGCTCCTCGCTGTACCAGTGTTCATGAGGGACTCCAGGATGTGAACACAGAGGAAGCCAAGCTGGTGCCCCGTGTGTGTGTGTGTGTGTGTGTGTGTGTGTGCGTTACGATGCCTCCAGTTTTTCTTGCTTGTCCTCTGCTGTCTGTTCTTGTCTCGGGGATTTTCTCTTTGTAGTGGCGAGTTTCGTGTTTGACTCTGGCCTCCCTGGTTGTGTAACGGCCTGGCTGACCGCTGTAGCATACAGCAGATTGCATTATTGTGTTTGTGTGGCGGGCCAAGGGAAGCCAGCCAGACACAGACCAAACAACAGTGAGGTAAGCGGAGCCGTGTGTGTGTTTGAGAAAGGGAGCAAAGGTGAGGTTATTTATCAACATGCTTTTTTTGTGTGATTTTGGTGCTACAGTATCCGTGTTTAAGAGCAAGGCTACATCGGGCTCATAGATTTCACCCTGGGCTTTGACGACACAGAGACTGTGTTGAGCACCGATCGTTCCTGGGCGACTGCTATCACTGTCTGACTAGTGTGAGGCGCCGTGGCGTTAGTGACCTCACCACCCCTTCAGCTACAGCATGACCTCATCATAACCCGCAGAACTTCTGGTGCTATAGCAGGGTACTGAAGGAAGTGGCCACATTTTCTATTGTTCTTTTGGCCAATCAGGAGGCCTGTTTTGTGGGTGGAAGGGAAATGATTGGTCAAAGTGCCTCCTAACCTTGTTGCAGTACTTGGAAATGGATTTCCACATTTACTTACCTTTCACTAGATACGTCTTTCCTTCTTACAATGTGAAATCCGGTCTGGAGCCGTTTTCCGTGACGCAGTCTCAAATCCAAGCTTGTCGCCGCGGTGATCAGCATTAAGATGAGCTGCTTGCCTGGTTCAGTGTCGGTAGGGTTCAGCCAATGGCCGCTACAGGTTTTGTTGCCCCCTGCACTCCCCAGCCCCACCCCAACCCTTGTGGGTTTTTTTTTTCGTTTTTTTTTTTATTTGTCGGTTATTGTATTTTATGGGTTTGTTTGTTAATATCTGCTGTCTCAGGGTTGGATCAGTGTGTGGGGCCACAGTGTCCAGCCACAAGTCATTAGCAGTGGAGACAGGCGTCCCGTCCCTGCCAGCCCCATCCACCCACACTCAAACACACATCCATATACCCCGCACATACACGCGCACGTGCACGCTCGCGCGCGCGCACACACACACACACACACACACACACGCACACAAAATGGAGGTCACCCAAGTGATTAGTTTCACATCAGGCCATCTGTGGGGGGATATATTCTAAAGTAGTCTATGAATGGTCGGTATTCGGCCTACCCACACACTATCTTACACACACACACTCTGCCATGCCTCTGATGGGAGGCAGGTGAGAGAGATTGATCGCTTTTCATCAGGACTACGTGAGCCGCTACTGACAGGATGAGGTGTGAACAGACTCCGCCCCTGAGCCGCGGAGGTGAGGGAGAGCTCCGCTTCACAGCTCCTCTGCACTCTGCCCAATAAGGAGCCCACGCTCTGGCCTCTAGGGGGCGGTAAAGATTTGCTGAGCTGAGGCCATGCTGAAGATAAAGGCCTGGCCCTATGCTTCTCTCTCTGAGGCAGGGGCCAAGGATGTGCTTTTGAAACACGTCTTGCTGGTTGGTGGGTGCATTGCACATCAACAGTATGATTTTGTCTGTTTATTTTTGACAGTTCTGTTCAAGTTATTGAATGCAGCAGTATCTTCTTGGAGCAGGTGGGTGTGTGTGTGTGTGTGAGAGAGAGAGAGAGTCCTTACAGTTCCTGAATATGTCTGCTTTTGAAGTGATGTCCTCCAGGTTGTGTAACACAGCTTTGACATGGGCCTTTTTATGATCATAAATTCCATTTTATCAGTCTTGAGCAACCTTAAACCCCCTCTGTTACTTTAGTGTTTCAGAAATGCTTCCAACTGGACACAGAATTGAGGCATTGATATATTTTTTAATATTTAGACCTTGAAAAGGAGTGCATGTTGAAAGAGTATTTTCGATGGATTTTTGGTGGAAAATCCAACTGCTTCGCCTTTGAAGCGAGAGTTCACACGTTATGTGGTAAATTATTTTTTTGGCTTGCTAAGATGGTTCATAACTCTCTCTGCTCAGAAGGACAGAAGGTGAGAAAGCAGGGTTGGTGAGTGGTGTGGAGGTCGAAGAACCAGCCCTGGTTCCATCCACTGTGTTGCCAGTCCCATCCCTGACTGGGAATCCAAGAGATTGTCATCATTCTCTGGATGGGTAGGATGTCTTTGTGCCTCTCCCCTCCCTCAGTCCATCACCACGGCGGCAACCAATCTAGCCCACCTGCTTGCCGATATAGGTGGAGCTTGTGGTTGGTAGTGGGTGGGACTTAGAAACCACTAACATTGATGGAGATCTTGGGTTTAAAAAGTAGATTTTTGAAGAATGCCAAGGGTGAAAAAAAGCATAGGTTTGTGGGCTGCTGTCTGTCAGGCGATGCACCTGCTGAACAGAAGACGAGGCCCGTGATGTCACAGATAGAACCAGCATCCCCTATTAGACTGGCTGCATTTGTCCATCGCCGCGGGAACCATTCACCACGTCATGTGCTTTGGCAGCTGTAGTCTGGTCCATAACTGTTGTTTCCATGATTGTGTGCAAACAGCGTGTCTTGTTATTGTCTCAATTCTAAAACCTTCACAGATAAGGCAGGGTACACTGCAGTTGTTTTGGATTTTCTGTATTTTAAGCTCATGTGTTGAAAAATATTCGTAAAGTGAGTCTTGTATATATTTGTGTGTGTGTGTGTGTGTGTGTGTGTGTGTGTGAGACTCCCTTTCAGAAAATGTATATACAGTAAAACTTCATTTAGCCCAGTCAGTTTCTCATCTTAAAATGTGTTTGTCTACATGCTCTCTCTCTCTCTCTCTCTCTCTCTGTGTGTGTGTGTGTGTGTGTGTGTGTGTGTGTGTGTGTGTCCCCATTATCCAGGTGGACTGTGGAGTGTGTTCACACTAGGTGGAGCCGGGGGCAAATCTGGGGTGGACCAGGAACAGAATCTTCTGCCGTTGTCCAATCAGAGCCTTTTATTACTCCTGGTCCTGGCCAATCTGAGCGATGGACAGGACTATCCCAACCCCTACAAACAAGCTGTCACTTGCTTCAAAAATACACAAGGTGCTCTAGATGCCATTTGGGTCACACTTTAAATACAGCGCTGAAGGTCCAGGGTCAGTCTATAGCTTCAGGAGGAAACGCCAGGAAGCCGATTCCACATCTGCAAAACCTGACCTGGTTCTGCGTTCTGCATGTAACTGCTGTCCTCACTGTGCCCAGTACACACTGGCTGGTGAAGCTAATGTATTCTCCGCTGATGCTCGGTTACCGTGGTAGCTTCATGATTAGACAGGTATCAGCATTCGGGCTTCATCATAGAAAGACTGCCTTGTTGGACTTGGCAGTTGGGACTTCGAGGTTTTCTTTTAACTCGGTGATCAGCATTTTTTAGAAATGATGTGTGAGATTCAGGTCTTACAGAATATAGCCAGTTAAGATATGACCCTGAGATCCTGTTTTATAGAAATCCAGTTTTGTTCTATATTTTGATGCATTTTATGTCAACATGCAACGTGTGTGCGTGTGCGTGTGTGTGTGTGTGTGTGTGTGCTCTCCAGATACGTCGTCCATCCCCTCTCCACATCCCCACACGTTCCAGATCAACTTCAACAGCCTTTACACTGCGCTGTGTGAGCAGCAGAGGTCTGACCAGACCACTCTCCTGCTCTACACCCTACTGCACCAGAACACCAACGTCAAGACCTACGTGCTGTCCAGAACAGACATGGAGAGCCTTGTGAGTGTGTGTGCACACACTGCTCTCTCACACACTCTTTCTTAGTTGCTCATCTCCTAACACATGGGCCTCTTACAGCTTGCAGGTTTTCGGGGAGGGAGGGGAGGGGGTGTATGCCCACATACCCAGGGATCCATGTTCTCCCTGATGTCTCCCAGGGTTTCTGCTCTTTGCCCTCCCAGCTGAGCTGGGACACTGTGTACATGTACACTGTGTGCGTTGTGTCTCCTTTGAGCAGTTGGACCTCTGATGTCTGTTACACAGATGTGTTTGTCTTTCCTTTGCTCCTGTATCATGTTGCACAGTAAAAATTCCTCCTTTCTTACAGATTTTTTTTTGTCTTGTTTCTTTCTTTTTTTTTTTTTTTACATAGTTTAATAATCACATAATGATCTGCAGTAATCATAGAAGGAAGTGTGTCTGTCTCTGTCTGTCTGTCTGTCTGCATATACACACACCTAGAGTGAAGGAGACCTGGCATAGATTGTGTTGTGGTTGGGTGTGTGTGGAATGTGGCATTGCACATCAAACACGCTGTTCCAGGCACACACACACACGCTGTTCCAGCCAGCATTCATATAGGACTGATTGCCATACAGGACTTTTACATCTGTGGTGATAATCCGGTTTCACACTGATCAGATATGTACATCTCACTTAAACTACTTTACCTCTAAACTGATGCTCAGTAAAATGCACTTTGATTTGGGGGGGGGGGGGGGGGGGGGGGGGGGGGGGGGGGGGGGGGGGGGGGGGGGGGGGGGGGGGGGGGGGGGG
>JAOYMR010000018.1:1721521-1748694 GCA_025802075.1 Tenebrosternarchus preto | reverse complement strand
CCTCCCTCCCTCCCTCCCTTTTATTGTCTCTTTTTTTTTTTTTTTCCTTTAAAATATCTTTTTTTTGTTTTTTTTTTTTTTTTTTTTTTTTTGTTTTTGTTTTCTTTTGCTAGGGGGGGGGGGGGGAATCAGGAATGATCTAGAAAGAGTCAAGACGTGTGCTGTCTGTAACACATGCAAGGTTCGGTGACCCAGACAAGGTCATGGGTCAGGGTTCAGCAGAAGGGCAGAGAATTTGGCAGCTGCAGCTAAGGCTCTGGTCTCCGGTTTCAGTGGAACCTTGGCCTTCCTTTTTCATTCTCTGAAGGTTACAGTTGACTGTTTGTGAAATCCCTCCGAGAGGCCTTGATCCCTGTGTACGATGATTCACAGAAACCGCCCAGTGGCACCTCGAAGATTCTGTATAATGTTGCAGAGGGGGATCAAAACCATGGTAAATACCCCCCTTTTCATTTAGACAGTTTCTAGAATTCACAAACCGCAGCAGCTTTTGCGTTTTTCCGCCTCAGATGAGTATGGAAGCTAAATAAACATTTCACAAAGAATTACACCTTCATTTGAACTTTAATAATAAAAGTGTAGGACCAAAGCTTTTTCTTTGACAACACTGAGCACTAACAGCCAGTTTAAATGAACCTTTAACAACAGTTCCAGTACAGCGTCTCACTTCCCCGTCAGAGCGTCCAGATGTTAAGACCTCATGACTTGCTCTAGAAAATTAAGCAGCAAGCCCAGCTGTTTTTGGGAAACATCCCAAACCAAACAGCAGGCGTATAAAATTGGCCCGCTTGGCTTTATTTCCACAGTGCGTTTCCTCCTTTTTCTGAGCTGTTTCCACAGGTCCGTCACCAGTTCTACCAGTACCGCCAGAGTCCGGTACTACAGACCTGCACTCGCGCCCGCTCTCTCTCTCTCTCTCTCTCTCTCTCGCTCGCCACCCGCAGACGATCCCTCCCGGGCCCCTCTCGTCTCTTCCCGGTCCTGCACGGGCACTGAAGACAGTTTAAATAACTCGATCAGTGCTAAAACAAATAGAGTTGGAACTACTACCCCATGACACATCTGTATTCCGTTACTTGTGACAGGGAGACAGGCGGGGCAAACTGGCTTCATGTGAAGGGCTGCCACTTTACAAAGGCTTTCTCAAAAACACTATTGACCAGGCGCACAATTACAGACAATACTCAGCGCTGTCTATGATATTTCCTCAAAAGAAAAAAAAAGTCTTGTGTCCTGCTACTTTTTTTTTGGGGGGGGGGCAACAAGGGAATTCCCAGTTTTTCCTGCACTGTTCTGTTTTCTAGAGTGAACTTTTCTAGAACAAGGGAAACCCACAAGCTGAACGCGGCACGCTGAGGCGTATCCAGTTTTGGATGTGTAGGAACGCGCCTTGTCCACTGACTTAACTAATGCAATCCAGATATCACGCGAGGTGGTTTCGAACCTGGGTGAGAGAGAACGATGAAGTCGTGAGAGGATGAAGCACATGTTTCCTGACCCCTAGTCAAGAACCTGAGGGTCTAGCGTACATGAGTGTAAAGCGTGCAAGGTGAGATTGTTGAATCTTTTCCCAGATGTATTCTGGTATTGCACAGCCGTCTGGGGCTAGAATGGAAGACTTAGGCCTGACCCATCTGCACCTCTTCTCCGCGTGACCAGGATGGAGTTTCTGAACTCCAGTCCTCCTGGGAGCTTTATTTCAGAAGTGCCCCCTCTTTGACATCTCCTATCCAGCTCCAAACGTACATCGCTTCTTCAGTAGATATTTTTTAACATGGCCTGGGTTTTTTTCTTTTTTTTTTGTCTCAAGTGATTTTTAGTGCCAGGATTATGACGCCTTACTCGACATCTCCATCTCCAATGATGAATGAGCGCTGTAATGCTTTAATCTTGCGACATCCGCACCGCGCATCAGACCGACAAGGCAGAGTAAACATTTAGATTAAACAGTTCTCCTAAAAACCGCACTGCAACCCTGAAAACCTAAATAATAGCTCTTACTCAAACAGTAATCCTATCGTAGCGAATGCTTCACCTGTGCAAAGAATCCCTCCAAAATAGAAAGTGTCGTCAGCCTCATCATAGTTACTTTAGTAATTTACATACAGCGCCACCTGGTGGCCACGCCACTCTCAATCCGCCAAACAGACCAAGTCGCTGCAAATTCAGACTATCCTGAGTCAGGCAAGAGCTTCTTACGAACAGCGGACAGACTTTACACTTTTTGCCGTTTGTGTTCTCTTTGTTTGTTTGTTTTTGTTGTTGTTGTTGTTTGTTTTCAGGATTGAGCATGTTGTGCGCAAAATGGTTCATACAGCAGGCGCTGTTCCTCCTGGCTGTGTACCAGTGTTCCTGAAGAGCCATGGGAGTGGGTGGAGAGGGGTGTGGGGGACGTGTGAGACAGGAGGGGATGAAGACAATAACAACAGTTTGTTGTCGCTACAGTACTCAGGACCATTAGTTCTTGCGCTCCACGAGCATCTGGCTATTGTTAACCACAGGCACAGCTTTGCTAAACCCAAGCTGTCGACATGCAATGTATCTTTTATGGCTTGGAAAGTTATCATGGGGGATTACACACCCTGATAGGATGCAATGCACAACTCCAAATAAGAGTCCTCTGCATTTCTTTTACTTCCACTACACACACCAGTACATATTACCTTCTCTGAGACTCGAAAGACTCACTAGCATTGTTTTCATATCAGTGACCTGTTAGACTGATATGTAAGTTAATGACGTAGGTAGTGTACGTGGGACTAGGGTGGGAGGATGTATTGGGTGGTGGTGGTGGGGGCTTAGACCTGCAGTGGTGTACAACTTACACCCTTCCAAATTTTTGTTTCTTTTCCATGAGCCTTCTGGTCAGAGCTAGAAGCTCCAGCAGGGTCTGTAACCACCTGCAAATTACAACTTAGTACTTGAAGAGTTAAGAATGTGTTTCTTTCAGACTATTGTTGGAGTGTGCGGGTCGAAGGGGAGGGGCTAAGAGATTCTGGTAAGAGGGTTTAATCCCCCGGCTGTCAAGCCCAACCCCAGCTTGACGTCCCATTGATGTGTAACAGAACAAAACAGTGGGCCCCTCACTAAGCTCCTGCCGGGGCCTCATTCACAGCGACAGGAGAGCAAATTCTTCAGCTGCACAGAGCACCCCGTCTTAAAGGAGAAACACGCAAGAACCTCCCAACCAAACAGGACAACATTCAAATGGCTAGTCTCTAGTCCAGTGTCCACTGGAAATGTTAACCACTTTTGGAGTTGTACCATAATACCTGGGAACATTTGTATTTTTATTTGTTTGTTTGTTTGTTTTTGCCACTATATTTTTCTTTACGACTAAACAAATGCAAGAAGTAAAGGTAGCTTCCTATGTGACAAAAATGCTTCAAAATATTTTAAAAAGCAAAGGTACACTGACTGATTGCTGAAAGTAATTTGTCAAAAGAACTGATCCTAATCATAGATAAAACAGTAATGCAAATCATAATACAATAACCCAATGCTATAATGCATATATGTAGCTATAATGTCATGATTTAAACATAAACTGACTTTAGGCATAGCATACACTATATGTCTACACTTGTTTATAATGTATGA
The DNA here is from genome assembly GCA_025802075.1 of Tenebrosternarchus preto. NCBI lineage: Eukaryota > Metazoa > Chordata > Actinopteri > Gymnotiformes > Apteronotidae > Tenebrosternarchus > Tenebrosternarchus preto. The sequence goes on along the minus strand of JAOYMR010000018.1, from coordinate 1,745,094 downwards.
CAGATGCGTTTTCTGTTAGTTAATGTAACATCCTACTAACAGGAGAAATTAGAGTTACACACTGGAATTTAACAAATCAGTAGCAGAATAAGCTTCTGACTAATGTTTCCAAAAAGATGCTCTCCAACAAAACATATTGTCAATGGCAGCATGAACTATCGAGATCACAAGAATATATGACCAAATATTTATTAATGCGCTCAGGGACTGGAAATAAGAAAGGCTAGGACTGAGGCTAGTTACTTTTAATAGTAAAAATCAGTTTATTTCATAACTCATTTAAACAAGGGGAATTTGTTTTAATTTGTTCTGGTAAAAACACACACATACACATACACATCTCTCTCTCTCTCTCTATATATATATATATATATATATATATATATGATATAACTATGTAATTTGTCTAAGAAACTTTTATGGATGCAAATTAAGATTTTTTCCCTCTAAAGGATGTACAAAAAAAATCAAACGTCTTGTCAAATGTGGATTATGGAAAGAGGTTCGGTGTAGTAGAGTCCCAGAATTAGAAATCAGGGTGTTAGAGCAGACAAAAAAACAGACTGCGAGGATGATTGTATGCATATGAGACAGAGCTTGTTTTAATCAGACAAACCCGCTGACCAACCACAGCTTTAATACTCTAGGTTAAGAGATGCATATTCATGATATGTGTATTCAAATGCATAGACATGACCGACAGACCCAACCCCCTCGGCTGCCTATTACTCTTCTGATTACTTTTTATTTACATGAAAGAAGACATCTTGTGAGATGCGCACGAGAGCCGTATAAAAGAAAAATATATATATTCAGTGTATATAATATAATATATATATTTCACTAATATATATTAATATATATACATATATACATATGTGTATATACACTGAATATATATATATATATATACTGAGTAAAATTATCTAATTATCTTTTTGTCTTTTTCCCTGTTTTATGCAGTATTTGCCTATATGTTCTATATATTATCTTTGCGAGGCAGAAGATCTTGGAGTTGCCGGAAAGTTGGACATCTCCTTTAAAATCGTTGACGTAGCCAACCTAACTTCGTTTAGGACAAATATAGGAAACACTGAAACGTGCAGGAATGCGATCGGGAGGCTCTTTCGTCTGAGAACTAATGTGATGCGCAGTTACAAACACAATTAAGTGTAATTCATTTATGCCTTTTAAAACGCATAGGTATATTTGGTAGATTATCAAGCATGAAAAAACGCTGGACTGGTTGGAAGAGTTTTAATGTGTGGTCCCATTAGAATCGGAATTAGATGTCATTAAATGGTGTCTTTCCGTATAAGGTTAAAATTTAGGACCTCAAAAACATTTTGGGGAATAAAGTAATATACAAAACATGGTGTGAACTTCCCCTCTTTCGTGATAACGTAGGCAACGTTACGTCTGGATAGTTTGCCAGAAAAGGGGGAAAGAAAAAAAGGTTTCAGTCAAAGTGTGTTTTGGCATTTTTCCATGTCTGATGTCTAATTCCTATCGATTTACAAGTGTAGAAATTATTCTGCCTCGTGATGGCGTAATTACAATAAATCTGCGAGGTTTTGGCTCGCTCAATTCCCGCGTTTTACAAAAAAAATATTTTTTAATCTGCATCAAGGGCAATGTAAAAGACCATTTTTAAAAATGGCACTTTGAACCCTTCCGTGTGAAGTCAGTTTGTGAGAGAAAATGAACCCGTTGAAATCTCGGTAAACGACCGAATGTTCGTTTTACACGACTTCGTCGTGCTCGTGCGTTCAGTTATTTTGAGTGGTCCATTGTGCGCTTTAAGCACACTTCAGGATAAAGTCCAAAACACTTGCGCATTTTGGCTGACATTTTTAGACATATTTCGGATTTTTTACTTTCAATATCAAAATTATAAAATGCGTTTTTTTATCTTACCGAGTAAAAAAATATGTATGCAAATTTCTAATAAGAAAGCGCATTTAGATTGTTTCAGTTTTGTCGGCAGACTACCAGTAGCCAATGGAGCACGCTTTACTTTAAATTTTGGTAAAGGATCCGCGCCACTTGAATTTTGGTTTAGGATTATGCTTAGAGGTCCACAATTATTTGTGCTAGTACGCCCTCTAGTGTTCAGTTGTTTTCTTTCACTACTCTGTGTGGTTATGGCCATCTCTCGCTTCCATTGGGTCCTTCTTTGTAGAAAAGACACCGCGACATTCTTCTACATTTATACAGTGCCTCTTTCAGCTGTCGTCAAAGAAAACAAACAAACAAAGCCAAGGATGTGACAGTGGACTTTAATGAAGTTTCCACTGACAACCCTGCCACTGGACATTTAATAGACAGAAGGAAGTGAGAAAAAACGGAACATGACAATGTTTGTGAGAGACCTCCCGTGATGGCTTAAGAAACCAGGAAGCAGCACTGAGTCATTTATGGGATGCTGTCATGGAGTCAGGTGCCGACTCACTTAGTAACAGGTTGTTATGGTAACATTTAGAGGAAGCGCTAAATTATGCTCATTTACGCATAATTTTCAGCATTTGGCAGACGCTCTTGTTCAGAGTGACATACAGAAGTGCTTTGAAAGCCTCTATCAACTATGTGTTCTTATAACTATGTGTCCTTATGCTATACAGGCGTCGTGAACACTAGCAAGTTAAAGCACTTAAAGTGTGACAACAAAAGTTGGGGGGGGGGGGGGGGGTTTGTAAACCATGTTTAAAGCACACAGTGACACGGAGAGTCTTGGTGAGAATTCAGGCCTGTGTGAAGACAGGCAATGTCTCAGCTGTAATTTACATCACCTGGACACTGAAGAGCCTTGATGTTTGTCTTCAGACGGGGGTCCATGTCGAGTAGTGCTGAATTCCCTATATAGTAATGTTATTTCATTACATAATGTGAACTTATTTAAAACGAATTAATCTTTATTCATCTTTGTAAAGCACTTTGAGATTTTGTTGCTCAAAATAATAAGGAGTAATAAATATTAAGGTCATTATTATTATACGTTGGTGGGAAGTGTCCATCCAGAGACTGTACTAGATACGTGTTCACACAAGCTCTGGCTGGGAGATGAACCATGCATTTATTCATGCAGTAGTTTATGTATAGTTGTCCAATAACACTGTGTGTATGGAACTGTAGGCAGCATTTCACACCCATTTTCACTTTGTGTTTATTATTGAGTCTAGTATTACAGACCTACCTCACCCTTATCAACTTCATAGGTCTTCCAGTCTTTTCTTGCCCTGTTCTACGCTTTAGAGACTGTCCAGGTCACTCATGCTCATGTCTGCCTTTTCCTTGCTTCATCCAGCTCTCTTTTTAAATGCAATGCAAAGCCAGAGAATAGAGAAAATGCTCCAATCACTGGCAAAACACCAAAAAAGAGAGGCTCTCTTCTACAAACAAGTTTTCAAATGAACAGGACATGTACTGTCTATTGTTTTTTAAGGACTAGTTATTTTACAGCACTATAAAATAATAACAACAAAACAACAACAATAATAGTAATAATAACAATATGTGAAACCAGTAATATAGGAGTCATATTGTAATTGTCATTGCTATAGTACTTTGAGATAAACAAGAGGAGTGAATCAAAAAAGAAATAAACGCCTGTAAAGCTTTATATGGGTTCTTAAAAAAATACATTTGAGAGTGCATATTTTATAATGTGAGTTTTTCTCATTATAAAAAAAGATCTTATTTTCATGTTCCATATGTCATTTTCGTTTTTTTTTTTTTATCTGTAAAATACAACATCTTTGGAATACAAAATATTGGAATATCTGTTACCACAAAAGCAGCCATACAGTTTAAAAATGACAGTAATTTTATTTGTTTTTTTTTGTTGTTTACTTGCAAAAATTCAGAAATATATATATGAAGAGTAAAACAGTTCCAGAGTTTGGGGAAGATCTGCTTCTTAGCAGGGTTGTGGCACAGGAGAGCAGCTGGGCTTTAGGCTGCCATCCAGCTGGGCTTTAGGCTGCCATCCAGCTGCCTACAGTTAAACACACAATTCAGGTCCTAAAATTAAACAACATTTATTCATTTTTTCGATGAAACAGTTGTATTTGTCATAATTTTGTGATGACATTAGAGGTTTTCCAGAAAGAAAAAAAAAAAACACTACACGTGTGCATTTTAAACGAATGTGCGTTGATGTGGTGTTTCTCTACGTTCCTCTGATTGCCTCAGCGAGAATCATTCCACAGGTTCGATCTTGCAGTGTTATTGGATGAGAATCGTGACGTTGATTTAAATAATCATAGTAGCACTGTGGGTATTTTAAGCAAATCCTTTGAGTATTAGGAACTATCAAGCAAAAATGAAGCCATTATAGTAGTCATTATATTAATTTTACCGATAAAGAAAATCGGTAAATATATTCTTTAAATGCAGCACTGCCCTGAGGAATAATTAGGTGTCACCAGGCTTTATTTTGGGCCACACCACTTCCTCACATGTTCCACTTCAACCACAGTGTTGTTGCTGCCTTATTTAAGGTTTTTTATTGTAGCACATCTCTTTACAATCAGGCCACTAATTGTTTCCTAAAATCATATGTTTATAGCCTCTGAAATCACTGTAGAAAGGGATCATGGACATGAGATTTATATTGTCTTTGCTTGGAGGATTTCTTGAACCGTATATTAGTGTAAAACATCATTATTTCCTGTGGGTCACTGTGTTAAAATAACTATATATCCAAAAGATCAGATTGAATAAAAGTCCTGGGGGTGCCAGGTGCTTGAAATCTCTGTTCGTGTTTGATGCGCTGGGCATCCTTCGCTTACTGCCTCCCAAAGAGTCAGGACAGAAGTTTTTAAATGAATATATGTTTTTTTAATGACCTACCTGGATATGTCCAGCAGATGGCGACAAAGCTAATAACAGAACTGGAAAGAGACTAATTTCGCCTGCTGCTTGTACATTTCTTTCGCCGGTACCTGGGGATTATGGTATAATACATAAAATCTGTGTGTTTAAAATAGTGGTACCTGTGGATTATGGTATAATAATCTGGTACCTGGGGATTATGGTATAATACATTAAATCTGTGTGTTTTAAATAGTGGTACCTGTGGATTATGGTATAATAATCTGCTACCTGGGGATTATGGTATTTTACATTAAATCTGTGTGTTTTAAATAATGCCTATATTGGTGTGGTCCTGCACAAAAGTCTAAAATAAATACAATACAATACAATCTTTATTTACAGAGCACTTTAAAAAAAAAAACAGATGCTGACCAAAGTGCTGAAAAATAAATACTCATAACGCAAAAGTAAAACAGAAAACAGGCATACCAAAAAAAGCAACATAACAATAAATTGGTGAAACATGCTAATAGTTTATGAATACAACTGTAAATCATATAAAAAACACGACTCAGTGTTCATACTGCCAAGGCCATGGTTTAAGTATCCTGTGACTACATCCAACAAAATTATAATTTTAAGTAATAATAAGGGACACCTAGTTTGGAACTTGCCACTTAGCTACACAGCTGGTGTTAACACTTCTGCCTCTAAAAAGCCAGTTAGCTCCTGTGAAGGACTGCATCACTGTTCCTGATGTGCCTGTTAGCTTGATCTTCTTGAAATCTTTTAATCTTGAAAAAGGCCGTCTGTTTTAATTAAAGAGAAAAGATCTCTAAAGGGCTTTAATTCAGGCTGACAACAGCAATCAATATGTTGCTGCTTCCAAACTGACTTATCTAATGCAGTCTTTGATTATGAACACTTATACACTTTAATTGGATTTTACAGTGGTCAAATAACATTCCTCATAAGCATAAATACTGAGCCAATATCAATATCAAGACGTCTTAAACATGTCAGTAATGGATATTCGAGTAGTTCTGACCAGCAGCCAGTTTCGTTTGTTTTACAGTGAGCACCCTCAGCTCGTGCCAGAGGGTTTACAGTCTATCAGACCCTGTGTACTCGTTCCAGTTGTACATCAATCATCCTGACCTGACCCTTAACACACAACCTTGGTCTTGAGCTGGATTCCACTCTGTTCAACCGCGCACGTTAAGCACAGACTAAGCTTGTCTGCCTTCTTCCTCCAAGGTGACTCAGCTGAGGCGTCTACTGCAGAGTCGGAGAGCTCCAAGGGACCGAGACCAGTGCGTCAGTACGCTGAACCCCTCGAGTAGGCCATCCATTTAAAGAGCAAATACTAACTCTGTCACCCCAAGCATCTCCAGGCTTCAAGGAGAACAAGAGGATACGACACGCTGAAGGGAGAAGTAGGTAAGGCCTACCTGCCCATGTGGGACCTGCCCCGCCCACAACTCCACCCACAACCCCGCCCACCTCTTCTGTTTGCCCTGTATGCTACTACTGTACAGCCTCACAGCTAATAACACGATGGTAGCATTGTTCTTTCAACTCAGGCAGTAAAGGTGCAGCTACGAATGAGATTTTGTTTCCAGTGTATAAGGGAGAAGGCACTCATGTGCAGTGCTTTAAATCAGTGTTTCTGTTGAACATATTTACATGTTCTTCATGCAGTGGTGTGTAGCAGGGCGTTTTGTTTTGTGTAGAAATTGGACTGAACATCCACACACAGTTGTGTACCATACAGGTGTTCTGTACAGCCACATCACTGTGCCTGTTCTTTACACCCTTAATTTGATCGCACTGTACATCAGAGGAAACGGCTCAAATTACAGCTAAAAACAAACCCCACGACCTTTCCCCGAGGTTTTGTTAGTGAAACACTCTCATCTCTGTTGTCATTTTTACTTAACAATAAAGTGTAGGCCAAACACACAGCTTTCACTGACGGATGCAGACCAAACAATGAAGAGTGAAGGGTTCAGAGTTGGACCCAAAACCAGCCTGTCTGCTGCATCCTCAAACTGGATCTACTGGCCCAGTACTTGTGTGTGACCGATCAATAATGTGGGTCTTGCTCACGTAAACAAAGAGAAAAAGTTTAATGTTCAGACAGTGAGCATACAAAACAAGCAAAAGTTCAAACTATCACATGTTCAGTGCAAATGTAAAGAATTACAAATTACATTTTTCAGTCTTCTGATGGTGCAAGTTATCCCTAAGTATAAATACACATTTGTTAAATACATACATTTCAAATGTTGATAAATTACAGCAAATAAAACTTTTTTAATATAATAAATTAAAATATATGATCTCATTTCATTTTGGTCATATCTTCATAAACTTTATGACAGCAACTTTATTACCAGCCAAGAAGCCAATACATCTACATTGTCAGAATGTGCGGTAACTTGTACCAACTAAAACAAAACCATTCTAAAAAATATCTGATGACGATTTTGGAAAATTTACCACACAGTGAAATGGTAACATCAAAGAGACAAAACTGCTAACAAACAATTGTGCAAAACCATGTCTTGCAAAATGAAAGATCAGAGTTCAGGGTGGGATAATGGGCCAAGGAATCAGATCGTTCTGAAGGGACATTAGCTGCAGTTTCACATAAAGTACTATGGTATACAACCTTTCAGATATAGTACTACGGTGTACAACCTTTCCTCTCCTTTTGTCAGTATGATTGTCCTCATAACAGCAGATGGGGAGGGAGACAATTTAAAATGTATTGGCATGTACAGTTTAATCAGAAAGTACATGTGGTGAGAGACAGACACTAAAGGCAGAAACCAAGCATGTCTGCTGATCTCTTTGATTTCAGTTATCACTTCTGATCAATGATGCCCTTAGAAAACTAATAAGAAAAGCTTAGGCTTCAAAAACAACCCTTCAAATGCTGCGTTTGGGTGCTTTTAAACAAACCATCTTGATTGGCTGATCTGAGTAGCAATTATTGTTATAAACATAATCCAATCTACACGCAAAGACTGATGACAAATCTGCGAGGAAGCGACATCACTAGCAGCCGTTAAAAGCAAGGATCTGTTGACTGAAGAGTGAACTGTAACGTGTGCTGGAGGTGCTGTAGCCTGTACTACTCTAACGGAAGGAAGCAAAACAAGATTTGCCAGTTGAGCTGTTTTAACAATGAAACATTATTCTGAATACCTCCCCCCCCCAAAAAAAAGAAAAGAAAATGTAATGTGGCTAAATCCAACAAACAAAAACACACCTTGTATCAGATCAAACAAACACAGGCTGCTGTCCTCTGGCCAGTGTGAGTCACACATGGAGAACACAAAGTTGGGTAGTAAGTGGAACACTTAAGTGCTTTCTGCCTGTACTTCATCGTAAATGTTGTTTATATGTCCTACTTCAAGTGTTTTGGTGTCTTATATTTTCTAAATAAAATTACATAAATATTAAAACATTAAACACCCAAGTAATGCCCATAAATAACCATATTAAACATTACAGTGGTTTAAGTGTATGGAAACTCTACCAAACTACCATTTGCTTCTTTTGCCATTATTTTCTTTCTTGGTGTAAAACAGTCCGGCCTCACCCACTATGACCAGTGTGCATCAGTGGGTGTGGGTTTGATTCCCAGGGAGCACAGGGATCATCATACTGATAAATATGCAAGTTGCTCTATATAAGAGCATCTGTGAAATGTAACTAAACTGTACAGGGTGGCCTGAAATGACAGCACGTATCCACTGCAAACCGTAAACAAATCCTGGGGGTCAATGGGAAACAGCAACAAAATTACCGCAAATGCATGAAGCTTACAAATCCGAAATAAACAGGAATAAACCAAATCTGAAATAAACCGATAAATCATCAAGAAATGCTGCAATGAAAACGCACTCAGATCCAAACCATAATGCTACTGAACTGCTTTTTAGGGTGGAAATAAACCAGCAAACTCATCAAGCAATGTTTTTGCCCTATAATACGTATAGATTTTTCCCCCCTTATAATGTGCTTGAATCGAAGATTCTTGGGAGCTTAGGTGGCTCATAAGAAGTAGTTCATTAGAGGAGGTCTCTAGCTCTGCTCAGTCTATCTGAGGTACTCCTCCTCCGAAAGGCTGTCCGGGTTCTCATCCTCACTGCCCTCCAGTTCTGGGAGATCTCCCCACAGCAGCAGATTCAGACCTAAGAGAGGAACCAGTTATTCACACGATGTTGAGATGAACAGGTGCTCTGAACTTCTGTTACACAAATGCCATCATCTTATGTGCAGTGTTGTGTTGTAAAACAGGCTTGATCACAGACTATTAGCCCCAACACAGGAACAAAATTTTCTAAACTGTTATTACAGGGACAAAACCACTTAGGACTGACCATCCAGCACAATGTGTCACATCACATAAGGCTACAAGTTTGAAAACAAAGCCTGGATGGGCAGTATAGGGTTGTAACACACATGCCAGGCACAACCATGACAAACACAGTCAAAGTAAACTCAGACAACCAAGACAAACCTGACGCGTCTAGTCTGTTGACGGTGGACACGGCTTCACTGTTGAACATCCAGAAGTGTCCGTTGTTACAGGACAGGAGGCAGGGCTTGCAGGGAGCCACAACATGATACCCCACAACATTTCCACTGAGGATGCAGGGAGAGAAAAAAAAAAAAGATAATTACATGCACCAACAAACTAAGAGACCAAAGCAAGACAGGTCAGTTAAAACAACAACAAACTAGTGTTTACATACATCCCTAACCCTAGTATGGTAATCCAGTATATTTACCCTCAGTTAATTAAACGGCCAAAATATTTTACAGCAAAAACACTGCAGTTAACCTAGCTCTAGTGAAGCATAAAAATAAATATGATTATTGTAAACATTACATACCATTTAAGGCAGGCTATGTCTCTTAACTTGCATTTACAACTTTCTGTGGAATAGCAGCCTGCAACAAAGTCAACAGTTCTGCAAAAGAAAGGTTAAATGGTCACTTTGACACTCACACAAGCTAATGTATCTCGCACTGTAAATAAAATGTGGTATTGGCAAAGCCAGGCACCCCACTGACCAATTACACAAATTTTCACAAAGGATAAACACATTCAAACATTCGCTATATGTTGGTAGCCATGACATTATTTACGCTAGCTAGGTATCTCGGTAACATTAAGATAACGCAGAGAGCCGGGTATTCCTACCTGTTTGGGGGTATGTCTGTTGAGAACAGCTCAATTTCTGTATCGGCTAAAAGTACTGCTTTCATACCTCTCGTACAAAGAAGGCTATCGCAGTATATACAGTTAACTTGAGTGACACATTTATTCTTAAAATTCGAAGTAGACATTATCAAGATTTTCGTACTATTCCCTTTTAGGAACAAACCGTTATCCGGTAGCTAACTAGCTAGCTAACTAGTTGGCACCTAGCTAGCCTAACACAGCATGTGAAACTATTAGCTAGCTAGCTAGATTAAAATACGTTTAAAAAATGATTTCACTTTATCAAGATGAAAAGATGAAAGCTAGCCAGCCTAAATCTGCACCTGGCTTTCAAGCTACTTAAACCGGATGTTGGCGAGGTAGCTACTTAGCTGAGCTAGCTAGCCAGCTAATTCCAGCTAGCAATGCTTTAGTTCTTAACTTAAGATTAATTTCAATCAAGTTGACTAGCTAACTGTATGAAAAATCGATCCTCACAGATCACGTATTTGAGAGTAATCGGGTTCTACCGACTATCTAAAACGTCAGGGTACCATTATATTACAAGACAATCAAGGTGCACAACACCTTTTTGTTAAAATTCAGGTTAGCTAAGGTTAGCTACAGGCAGGCTAGCCAGTACAATAGCGAACGAGCTGTCAAATTAGTGGACGCTACTTATCAATTTGCTAGCCGGACAAACTGGTGTCGCTCAAATGCTGTCGCATCGACGCCAAAGAGTACTGCTCCATCAATAAAATGTCATTTCACTAATCGCGTACCAAAAAAAAGCAGTCTAAGTAAGCTAGCTAGACTATGTCGTTGTGTTTGTCCTCATCAAACCTTTAACAGTTCAACATACACTTCCGGAAACATTTTCAAACCGCTGCATACTTGACTGTGATTGGTTAAGAAAATATCACCCAAGATATTACTGGCTAACCATACTGGGTGCATATCCCTCATTGATTTGTTAAATGGACTTCTAGAAATAAAGCAGCCAGCGAGATTGTTTCCAAATGTACAACGCTTTCTCAGTAATGTCATTACCACCCCTCATCAGATCTTGCAGTTAATGTTGACTCTTTTGCTATATGCAATATCAGTTATGCAATGTCATTTATTTACAAGTTATGCATTGTCATTTATTTACACGCACACGCATTTGCAAGCCTCAAAAAGAATAAACTACTTTGTTTTAAATGTACCAAACTGTCGTGTCGCAGATTTTAGTGATTTCTGATCGTTTCCGCTTCACACAACGAATAACAACAAGAGTGGGGGATGATCGCTGTGTCCACGAAAAGAGGCGGGGTTAGAGTTTGGAAAACTCTAAGATGTTATCTACTATACCACAGCTTGAGAAAGGTTTTTTAAATCAAATGAGATAGAAGCGCCATGGTCTACAGGGATGGAAATCACCTGCTAAGGTAACTATTTTTGCGTGCGCATGACTTTTGATAACATGTGACTGGGCCCATTGCAAAACGGTAGTAATCTCGGTTAACGAAAATGTGGGGATTTCTTCAAAGGAAACTCCACTAGTCAAACAAGAAAGTTCCCAGTTAAAGACGATTGGCCTCACTGAAGAGTTCTTTGTGAGAACATTCGGTCGATGCGGTTGTGATAATCTGTGTAAATAATTAGTAAAGAAATGTTCAGGCTTTTTTTTTATAATTTCGGGGTTTTATTATTATATAATTATATAAAAAAATATCTGTACTTTGGGAATCTGTGCTATGGGCTATGAGAAAATAAAATTATGGGAAAGCAATCAGTCCTCTTGACACTTGTAGGTCATTTAAAATGTATGTTTACGTTTCGCCATTACTGGAGTGTATGTAGGTGAGTCACAATAAAAAAAAATCACACCGATTTTTGTTATAAGCATGTGGTGCTCGAAGCACAGTGGTATTTAAACTGGCCTTGGCTTTCTCATTAAAGATCATTTTAGTGCATGATTAGATTTACCTTGCCCATTGGAAAAACAGTGGCTCGGTAGGTGGCCGTCATCTCTGCGCATTGTCAAACGAGCTGATACATGCTTTCATTTTAGACCGCGAAGACTGAAGCTACGAGACTCGAGCAGTGTGTCGCGTCACTGCGGGGAGAAAGCAGAAACTTTTGAGGCGATACTGCTACGTGTGACAGTGCTGGCCAGCGAGTGGACGACGAAATGAAATCACTCTTCAGTTTTTCTACCGGTTTCGGAAACGCACTTGGAGACAAATTTAGTCGTGGAAGGAACTAGCAGTCGCAGCTCATAATGCAGAGAGATTGATGTTCGATGTGAAACAATAATAATTTTAACACTGAATTCATTCCAACCTATTGTTTTTTTGGATATTGTAAGACGTCGAAGTGGAAAGAAGCTTTTGTTCTTCTGTTTGCATCTGTTAAAAGGACATATTTTAGTGTTTCAAATTTAAGATCAATATGACGTCTCCGGCGAAATTCCGAAAAGACAAGGAGATTATAGCCGAATATGAAACTCAAGTAAAAGGTAAGCGTAATGATTTTCCCTGTGAATGTAAAACCGCGGAATAGCAACCTCCTACATTGCACGTAACCGTATAACCATCTTTGTTTTTATACACTTTTGGTTTTGTTATGTGAACGAGAGCAGCACAGGCATAAAACAAAACTCGATCATCCAAGCGTTTCTGTTAGGCTACTTAATGAAGAGCGGTGCGTCAACTACGACGAGGTTGATTGTTCTAAGAAGAATCCGAGGCATTCAGTAACGCACCGTAGAGTGATGTATCCACTACGGCTAATCTAGTCAAATGTATTGATGTCACCAACTTAAAAAACGCATTCATGAATTCGCTTCCTAATCGCAATGTAAATGTATATTAAAGTCTGTCTGTGTTTCTCTTTGGCGCTTTTAAGTTGGATATGTGCACCGGCCAACGTGGGTAGGCGATGTATAGTATGGACAAGACAGGGCGTTTTCTTTTACCCAGCGTGTCTCCGCACTAGATGGTATGGTGCTGTTTAAAGCTGTTGATTTTCTCTGTGACATGTTGGCCGTGTGCAATTGATATCGACCGTTTCTAATATTACCACAGAAATATTTGGGCACCGAGCTACAGGATCGCGTGCTTTACGCAGGCTTTTATGTTGTCGACAGAATTAAGGTGCTCAACCGCAAACCAATTCCTGGCACGTTGCGCGTTGAAAGAAGTAGGAATGATGCCCGGTGATCCAGCTACGGTTTGCTCCGCAGAGCTGCGGGTTTTATGTTAAACTTGCATTTCGGATTTGCGAAGCGGTCCACTATTGGTGACCTCACATAATTTCAGTACTCGATCATAATTTCAGATGGTGGGTCTGGCTGCAGCTCAAGTTTCCTGTTTCCTCTACAGAGGACGTGGGGTTTTCGAAGGCAAAGGCTAACAATGCCTCCTTCCTCCCTCTACACACCCAGATGTGATCGGCGCGAGCGGGCGCGCGTTGCTACCTACCGAATCCCTTTGCTAAAGGCACGTCTGATTGTAAAATTATCTTTGAGCACTCTACCAAAGTTAAAGACATTTCACTTTGAACTTCTATTATTCATAATTTAAAGAGTATACGTTTTTTAAAAAAACTGCAAATATGTATTAAAGAATTTGTTTTTAATACTTGGCATTAATATTGAGTCCAAGAGAACATGTGTGGCTTTATTTGAATTTTAATGCAGTGTAACAAGTTGGATGGCTTTGCCATGCAGCTCCTGTAGCGTTTGGGAGGGCAGTTGGGGCAGTTTGTGCCTCTACTGCCCGTGTTGGGTTGATTCCTGGGCCGATTGAGGTTTTAAGCCTCAAGTTTCCTTCTCTTTTTGAATTAAGAACCATGAGCTTTGCTCTTTTAAGTTGGGATCTAACGGACTTCTGAAAGTTGGGGTTGTTTAATGATTGGCCAAGCGACACAGTGGGTGTAGTTGAGGTCATTGTATTCCTGTAGCACCAGGAGCCTGTGAAAGGGAACAGCTTTCATTAGCTCATGGCCCTAAAAGCTCCATCTTTGTATCTTGTACTGTACTCCATGTTATTCCCAACTGGACCTCAGAAAAATGCTCCTTCATAGCTCTTTTTCTTTCAGTTTTGAGATGTGTCCAGATTTTGCTTGGTTTTATCACTGGAAGCACGTCTTTAAATCTCTGTGAGAGAAGATGGCACAAATCTTTACCAGCCTTTATTCATCCGCTAAGCTCGTATCACACTGCAGCTAAATCCCTTTTGTCCGATCTCCTTTTCTCCGTAGCTGCCAGCACGTCTGTCCTTTTGAGTAATGATCTCCTGCACCTTCTGGAAAAGCTGCCTTATGTCTTAGATATTCACATCCTACCATGGGTGTATGTCTTCCTCCAAGAAAAGGGAATGTAAATCTATACGCCTGATATAAATATTGTTCTATTATTTCTCCCCTAGTTCTCTTGCTCTTCATTTGCTGTCATTTAGGTGGAGAGCAGCACCTCCTCAACTCCGCCCTCCAGGTTCCATGTCTTCAGCTGCTCTGCTGTGACTCAATGGGAAAATAAGTATTAACAGATTTTTTTTTTTTTTTCTGCTGAGAATGTAAAAGCTGGCAGCAAACAGCATAGAGTGTATCGCGCAGCGTTTCCTCCCCGGGAGTTATGGAGGACTGGAGGGCAGAAGGGAAAAGAGGACCAGGTTTTGAAATAAGCCATGTCTCGCGTAACGTCACTTGCGTCGCTGAGGGATTCTGTCATGAATCAGTGGCGGAAGTGGTGAGCAGTAATTAGATGGTGCTGAGGTGGATGAGGCCTGGTAGATGGGGGTGTAGTAGACACCAGAGAAGGTGCAGCAAGACGGATTAAGGCTCCATGCAGTTTCAATTAGAATTGATTGGTGTAACAATTCGGTTACAATTGATTTAATAACGGAATGATTAGAGCCATTGATTTCGGTGTTTTCAGTCGTGATAATACACTTGATCAAAGTGACGTGGTGTGTACTACTGAAAGGGAGGAGCACTTGTTTCCTTTCTGTAGAGACTATTTAAAATAATTAATGTGAAATGATTGATTTTAATAAGTGCTCTAGGTAGGCTGTATGACATGCGCTCTCTGGATAGAATAGACTTCACTGGTGTGCACTGATGTTCATTCCTTTGAGCCATCTCTTAAGCTGGCCAGTGCAGCTCTGTGTTGGACTCCCTCTAGTTCCGCACTGTTTTTTGCACAGAGGTGGGATACAGAAGCCTGGGAGTATTTCTGTGTTCTGTGGCCACTTGGCTTCCTTAATGTGCAAGTGATCTTCCCCTGTGTGTGATAGACTTTGCCTGCGGTGGTCGGCGTGAGGATTTTCCTGGAGAAGGTGGTTATGGACGGGGGCCGCTTGGTAACTCGAGTCTCAAGATGAGTCCACCTTTCAAACAGCTGGTCTGTTCTAGTGTCGTCCAGCAATGACATCTGATTATGACCCCGCCCACTCCTTTTTTTTTTTTCTTTTATAATTTTTTTTATTTGTAAAACCCCATAGTACAGTTTCCACTTTCACATTCATCATGTGATTTTAAGTAAATTTGCTGCGACAGAATGAGCTCATCTCTGACCAGATGGTCACGTTGATGAAAAAAAACAGTCTGGGCATCATCTATGGTCATGATTACCTGTTTTCCTCTTGTCTAGACTGGGTTTATTTTATCCAGAACTCAGCAGCTGGTGTTCAGAAAGGGACTGGTCAGGTCTTTTGAAACTGGAGTAGGAATAAACTGCAGTCACCCCTGACGTGCCTGACGGCGCTGGACTGGAGTGCGTGTCGGCTGTGTGGGGGAGAGCGGGGACTGGCTCGGGCCTCTCTAAGGGCGGGCAGGAAGTTGTGGTCCAATAATTTCTCTCGCCACAATTGAGTAAGATAAAGTAGAAAGGAGTGGTGGCAGTAGTCATCAACAGCCTCTGCAGAGGGCATGAAGAACTGTAGGCAGAAAGAACAAAAACAATACTCTAAAATCATGAACCAGTGCGAAGTATAAAGTACTGCCACTCAGCCCGAAGAGATAAGAAACAATGCAAAGGTATTTTATAAGGATGCTGTACGCAGGTTAAGATCATGCATTTTTCCATTAAGGAAGAAGCAGTAATATTTTTTTTATAGGAAAGTTTAATAATGAACTGTTTCGTATTCTCACCTATAGCGTCTCTTTTACAAATTGCCTTTTCCTTGTGCAAGCAGACAGATAGTCTACAGAATGTAAAAAAAATTCAGATGATGAAATGACTCTTATAATGAGCCAGGCACTGCTTGAGTGTAGTGTTGGGCTTCGGTTTGAAGCGCTGGTGTTCTTTTGGGGGTGGTGGGGGCTGTTGATGATGACTTGAGAGCATTTCCACACTCTTCCAGTCTCGCACCCTTCAAGACACCAGCGACGCCGTCCTCACACTCTCCCTGCTGCCATACGAGGATGAACGCTGCATGCAAGAAAATAAGGAAACGCCACCAGCTCCTGCATCTGGCCAGGCAGATTCACGTCTCGTGTTCGGCGAGCTGCCTGGCGTCCTCGCGGCAGGCGTTTGCACCATCCCCCTCCCCCCAGGGGACGCGCGGTGCGGGCGATGAGGAGAGTCCTTCACAGCACGAGCTGCTGTTGGCAGAGACGGCGAGAAGCTGGAGGAAAACGCGTCTTCTGTCGCTACACTCACAATCCACACGCTTATGGATTAACAATCCCAGAAATGGAAATTAAGGGCTGGGGATAAGAGAAACATGTTCAAATGTTTCTCTTATGTTAAAAACACCACACAAAAAAAACACATTACAAGAGCTACAAGCCACCAATGGGTGCTGCAGTAAGAGCGGAGCAATAGGGGCGTAGCGCGAGGGTGGAGGCGAGCGTTTGCCGCAGCACCATAACACAGATGTATGTCTCTGCGTGTTAAGCAAAAATGCTGACTCAGCCCAGCAGGCTTTCTCCGAGAAGGATGTTTGCTTAATGCAGGGAGAGGAGTGGAGGGGAGGGTGGGCTACTGCTCCCAATACATGTGCACCACTGCCATTGCTGGGGTTTTTTTTTGTTTGTTTGTTTTTTTTCTACTCCATCTTAACTTCGTATCCAACAACGATAAGGGAGGTGCTTTGGCCTGAACTGGTCCCTTGATCTGCATCCTTAATTAGAAAATAAACGAGCAAATAAATAAATAATGCCTTCGCTTAGAAGACCTCAGGGTGTGAAAGGTTTATGTCTTCTCCTAAACACTGCATCTCAAAGGGTTGGATAAGTGATGTGTGTGGCTTGCCGGAGCCCAGATTTTATTTCTGAGTGAGGACAATTGGCTCATAGCTGTTGGGCTGCACTGGGAGCTCCGGTGCTTCCTCCCCATCTGGTGTAGAGTCCAGTGGGGGCCGGCGAGACTAACGCTGCCTCAGACCCTGGAGGGGAGGAGCTGCCTCAGGATCCTGCAGCTGGCTCCACCCCCCCCCCATTCCCCACGGTTGGACCCTTCTCCCTCGATGCCCATTTGGATCGATTTCAGCACCCGCTTGAGTCGCCAGTGAACAAACGTGGCGGCGTCTACGGAGAAGACGAAGGGGTCGTCATGGACACCAAATACTTGACCTCACTGGGAGAGAGTGACAGAAGGAGCCAAGATATCTCTCTCTCACACACACACACACGCACACTTTTTGCGCTATAGGCCACACCAATTCAGAGGGAAGCCATGTCCCTTCCTGAATACCTGCTGTCTCTCCTGTCCATTAAGGCTCAAGAGCTCATTAGCTCACTTCAGTGTGGGACTATTACCATTCCTGTTCCACACATCTGAGACATTCCACTGCATTTTTCACCCCTCTCCCTCAATACTGCCATTTATTAAACAGCTCTGTAGAGTAGGGTGGTACTGCATAATTGGCCAAGTGCCCACACCATGTGGGCACCGCATGCCATGCTGAGTCAGAGAAAGGGAGAGGACATGAACGAGATGCCGACTCTCAAGGAGGAGATGTAGGACGGGCCTTGACAACTCCATCTCTCCACCATCTTCCAGACTGATCGCTATTTTCTCTGTGCTCGTTTAAAGCCCAGGTTCAGGGAATTCTCTCTGTGTTTCTGTGTTAGGGGGGCATCCAAGCTCTGCGCTCTCAGTCTTCTGCACGTGCACATATCTTTTTACAGGCTGTTGCAAAGCTCAAATAATAAGCCTCTGCTGTCACTCTGCAGTGTTTCTGTGTTGGTGTGCTCTCTGGCTCGATCCTAGACACACACACACTCTCTCTCTCTCTCTCTCTCTCTCTCTCTCTCTCTCTCACTTTCTGAGGCAAGGTAAAGTGATTGAGCTCTTTCTCGGCACCCCGCCCGGGTAGGTGTGGGGGAGGGGGACACAGGAGGTTGACGAATGAAAAACAATTTCCAATTCTCCCCTCCATCTCTCATCTCAGTGAGAGCAGAGAGAGAGAGAGAGGGAGGGAGGGAGAGAGAGTGAGGGAGAGTGAGCGAGCGCTGTTGAGCACACACTGCTTGTCTTTTTGCAAGGCTGTAGCTTGATTGGAAACATATACCAGCTAGCAAGACCGTTTCCGGTAGTTTTACGAGTGACTTTCTTAGTATGGCAGCCCAAGAATTCAAAAGTTTGCAGTAAAAACTATGCAATTGCCAGTAAAAAAAAAAAAAAAAATTAAATAAATTCCCTGACAACTTGTGTTAGGCTCAGGTGGGCGAGGTCAGAGTTTAACCTTTCAGAATTGTTCCCAGATGTTGCCGCTCTTCTGATTAGACGAGTCCTCTGGCTGCTGACTTCTCCCTGGACGGTAATGAGAGCTTGTTTATGGCACTGAACTGCCGCTTCAGGTGATGGTCCTTCTGATCAAGCCTCATGTTCATGCACGTGTGGGAGACAGCAGGTCCCCATCTGGTACAGGAAGGATCCGTTTCCCAAAGCTGGCTTTAAGAAAATCTGAAAATCTATCTGAAATCAGTCTAAAAAGAGAAATCGGACTGGCTGTATGAGGTGAGCAGGTATTGGTCGTCTTATATGAGAACACGTGTGACACAGTACTGGAACAGCCAGCCCAGCAGACCCGTTCAAACACAGTTGTACTCATCCACTACCTGGAACCCTAAACCAAGTAATCTTTGGTAGAGGCCCCGTTTTAACGGATGGTGCGGTTGCACTGATATTTGCATAATGCCAACGGACACGTTTCTCTACTTTTGCAGTTTTTGTTTTGTGATAAACCAGCCCAGCAGCTCTGAAAGACACACTTTCATCATCCAATAACTCTCCTTTCCACCGGGACTAGTGACACTATTGGATTGTGCGACGCTCGGTGCGAGAATCCACTGAGCCGTGGCTAATCCCGCTCCTGCCGTCTGCACCAATCCCTGCTCGTCTCCCGCGGCGACAGGCCCGAGACCCGGAGGGATGAGGTAACGCGAGCCGAGGTCCGGCCAGGCCTGGGAGGGGGACGAGTGGCTTTTGTCTCTCCTTCGCCTCCCTCCTCTTTCTCTGCAGATGGGCAGCGAGCCACAGTGGGAGCTCTGTGGAAAAGTAGAGGAGCAAAGCGCCCTCTGTTCTCCATTATCCTCCTCTCTCTCTCTCTCTCTCTCTCTCTCTCTCTCTCTCTTTTGGGCGCTGCTCACTCCTGCCTTTCTCGCCCTCCCGTCACAGCGCTTGCCTGTTGGAATGTAGTACAACACATTTCTCCTGCATAGTCCTTCTTCTAAAGCCACACTACTAATAATTGTAACCACATGATGTCTGACCAAACACTTACGTATACAACATTCCACTCTGTTCTCAGAACCCTATAGAAGACCTCCGTTACCTTCTATATTACTGCCTAATACGTCCCAAATGCACCTTCCTAGCATAATTGGTACAGCATACAAAGACCTTTACCAATAATAATATCTAATGTCCCAAGCAGGATGTTATTTTGTGGGGGGTTGGAAACGCACAGAAATGTCAAAGCGCTATAAAAAGCTCTGCTGTGTGATGACAAAAACATCATCACATCCACAATTAAAATGTCAATAAACAGAACACGGCGTGGCGGTACCTCTAAATAAACCCGCCCTAAATGAGAAACAATTGGCGTGGTGGTGGTGGACGTCGGCGCTCTCCCCTGGGCCTGGGGAGGAAGCAGGTTTCTTCTTTGTGTTGAGCCCCCGTTTCATATCCTGTCTCCGTGTCTCGGGACCTGTGACTGCGGTGTCTGAGCACTGTGTGTGTTTTTGGCATGCAACCTTCCAGTGCACGACCCAAACGAGTCCTGGGTTAGTGGAAAACAAACGCCTGTGCAGCAAGGTATTGTGGGACGGGGGGACGGAAACCAGTAGTGCGTCTGTTCTGCTCATCTTTGCATTCCACAACTCGTAATGATTCTTTCTCTGCTCACCCCCATATTGCATCAGGGGAAATAAAAAACCGTTGGGAGAAACACTGGAGTGTTGCTGTTTGTGTCTAGCATGAGTATCTATGTTCATACATACATGCAGTACCACGTTTTGACCATCGAAAACACCGCCGCGCGTTTAATTATCTACTAGGCATGAGTTTAGACGTTGGCCGGGACAGTCACGTGGGCGCACGTGGTGCATCTGACTGGTCCAGGACGACCTCTGCTGAACTCCCAGTGCTCTTTCCAGTGACGTGTAGCAGTGTGGTCTGTGTGTGTTGTTTACACCTGAGACGCTGTAGCTGTTTCAGCCCCTCCGCCAGTAAACTATGACCTCATAAAACAAGGTATACAAACAAATCACTTCAAAGTCAAGGATGCTGGTTTCCCCTGATACGACCGTTAAATCAAAGGTTTAGGGACAGCATTTGTTTAAAGCAGGAACAAGGAACACGGTGCCCTGAAGTGAAGATCAGTGCCAAAGATCGACCAATAAAAACGGACGGCTTGACCCACAGTTAAAGCACCTGAAGGTTATCTTGTGTCCTGACTGCATGGGTAATTGTTCACTGGTGGTGAGCCCTGGTGCCTAGCAGAGAACGAGGGCTTCGGAGGGATGGATGTCAACCGGGTTATCAGCGAAGGTTTGTGCTCCAGGACTCGGCCCGTCCAACTAGATCATGCTACTCTTAATACTTTTTTAATGAGGTAATACATTACACAGTGCCCTTTATCTACTATTATAAGCCCCAACACGCGCGCACACACACACACACACACACACACAGTGTGCTCTCTCTTTTCTTATAATGCTAAGTGTGCATAGCTCTGGTCCCTGAGCTACCAGCTGTGATGAGTTATTTTTAGGTGTCCAGAACAGTTTAAACTGCACGTAGTCTTTCACACGTCTTCTTTTAATTTCTCCAGGGCTCATAAACTTCACTGTTGTTCTCACCTTCAGCAGTTTTTTTTTTTTATCTTCACTCCCAATGTGATTCGGTAATCTGTCTGACGTAGTTTTCTGTACCTGCTCTTCCGAACTCTTCCTCACTCACTCTCTCTCTCTCTCTCTCTCTCTCTCTCTCACTCACACACACACACACACACACACACACACACACACACACACACACACACACAGTGAGCATGTGCCTGCGCTGCAGACTGCAGTACAAGTGCCCGAACGCAGGGCCTTGTGGTGGGGGTTTGTTTCAGATTACTCTGGGTCCCACGTTCACCAAGCCCCCGGAGGTTGATGTGCACCAGGGCCTGACCTGCCCCTGGCGTTCAGGGCTGCGGTTAGATTTAACTCGCACCAGATGTGTCGCCCCCGGTAACAGCCACCCCATAATCCCGGCCGGGCAGAGCGAGTCGGGGCGCTGGCAGGGGGCGGACTCCCCGACCCGCAGGGTCGCCATGCCTACGAGGGAAACGGGGAAGCATTTTATGTTTGTGCCTTGTGCAACTTTCGTCTGTACATGATCATTTGGGGCCCGTTCTAGACGAGGCCTCCTGCCTTTTGAAGTTTCGTTTATTTATTTTTTTCTCCCCCCAAGCGCTGTCCGTGCTGTTGCAGACCGGTTGGGTGAGACCATCCCAGGAGCTCGGTACAGTCCCACAGCACTGAGCAGGGCTACGGAGGCTGGAGATCAGCTCGGAGGAGCTTATGATTACGTGTACGGAAAGGAAAGTAATACCAGGCTGCTTGTGAGAGTTATTGTTGATTTGAATTGAGCTCAAGTGTCAGCAGGTGTGCTGCATGCTTCATGCTTGTCTTTTGTAGGTCTTCCTCATTTGAAAGCAGAGAAAGGTGGTTACACAATCCACCTATGGTTCACAGAGGAACAGAAAAACCTCTTGGCTGCTGTTAATTGTGTTTTCTTTGACTCTCCTAAGGAATAAAATATACTAGTACCTTTTAAGGAGGCATATTTGGAGGCCTTGTGGTTGGTTGGTCTTTTTTTAATATATATATAAAGAGAGAGAACAGGAATGATTTGCGAGTGTGTGTGTGTGTGTGTGTGTGAGTGTCAGATCATGCGTGTCAGATACTCTACGTAGGCGGCGTGCGCTGCCTGTCTAAGCATGTCCAGCGGCTGTAGACGCTCTCGTTCAGACCTGCACCAGCAGTTGCCTCCTCCCCCCAGTGCGCGCGCGCACACACACACACACACACACACACACACACACACACACTCTGCTCGGTTTACCCCAAGCCCGTCGTGGCTCTGGCTTCTCGTGTGAATGCCGCACTGCCAAACTGCTGCTAACAAATACATTAATTAACTACCGGATCCAGTGCCCCAAAGGCAGTGCTCTCAACTGCCCTGAAGGCAGTGCTCTCCACCACGGCCCAGAAGGGTGGTGCAGCGAACGCGTGTTCCGAAGGGCTCGGTTTTGGGTGGGGTTTCCCCGCCTTTTCTTAGCACAGCTCGTGTCTTCTGCCCGGTGCGTTTTCTCGATGGCGCCGAGGCTGTTCTGCGCTTGGGGGGGGTCTCCGGAGGCGGACGAGTCTCACTGCTGTGCCGCTCACAGATATCCGTGTGAACTGGGCTTGACCTGCTGGCAGAAGTTCCTCGGCTTCTGTCTAAACACAGTTTTAATGGAACGCAGCCTTTGCTGAATAATGGTTGTGTTGTTCTTGTTTTTTTTTTTTATATGACTGCTTTTGACATTGATTGGCAGGCCAATAGCCTTTTCCCCAGTTCTTTCACAATGAAAGGCACCGTGAACAAAGGGTACTCTCAACGTTGTGATCTTCTCTCTCACCCACCCTACACACACACACACACACACACAGGCTCCTGATGTGACGTGTGACAGACACACTCTCACGAGTGGGGCTACACTTCTGATGTGACACCACATCTGCCACATCTGTGTATGACATTTACCTTCAGTTCCTGCGTTATTACTGTCACTGCAGCATCCATGTTCAGATGCTGATCTCTGATCAAACTGTTTTCAACACTTTCTAATGATTCTTCTCCCCAAATCTCAGGTCTGTTGAATTCGAATGTTAACCACTCTTCAGACAAACATGCTTGCATGCCACCTCTGTCTCTCTGTCTCCCTCTCTCTGTCTCTCTGTCTCCCTCTCTCTGTCTCTCTCTCTCCCTCTCTCTCTCTGTCTCTCTCTCTCTCTCTCTCTCTCTCTCTCTCTCTCTCTCTCTCTCTCTCTCTCTCTCTCTCTC
>JAOYMR010000018.1:1703656-1721421 GCA_025802075.1 Tenebrosternarchus preto | reverse complement strand
ACACTCTTCCCCTTCACCCCGCTCTTCCGATCTTCTCTCTCTCTCTCTCTCTCTCTCTCTCCCTCCCTCTCTCTCTCTCTCTCTGTCTCTCCCTGTCGCTCTCTCTCTGTCTCTCTTCATCTCTCTTTCTCTCTCTCTCTCTCTCTCTCTCTCTCTCTCTCTCACTCTCTGCTTACAAAGGGCCACTTGGTGTAGGAGGTAATCCATGCTGACGCTAAGGGCCTGCAGTCACCTGACCTCAGCAGTGATCTGGTACTGGAATGCTGAACAGATAGATGTTTCTCCTCTGATAAAAGCCAGACTTTACGATCCAGACACACAGCGCCGTGCTCCTCCTCCTCAGCAGCAGAATTTATGATATGATAGGATTTCCCCTTCAAACACACACTGTTTAAGCTCATTCCCAACGTGTATGTCATGTAATCAGGAAACGAGACTGATTACGCGTGTATGAACAGGCAAGATGACTTGAGATTTAAAGTGTTTTCCTGTTTCTAATGTTCGTAATTTTAGAATAGTAACCTTAGAAGAACACAGGCACAAAGATTACAGAACCAAGTCTCTGATTTATTTCCATACTTCTCACTCCTACCTGCCAAGGGTTTTGAGTTTCTTTTCTGAAAGTCTCACAGTTAATAAGGCAAACAGGCTTTTTTTGACACGTCTTCTTATAAAGACGACGTGGGAGAGGGCCTGGGTATGTCTTCAGGCCAGCGTGTTCAAGTGCTGGCAAGTATAACAGCAGAATTCCCAAACATCAAACGGTTTTGATGCCTGTCTGGATTTACCATCTGCTTTGCTGCTCTTCAGATAGCGTGAATCCTTAAAGGTGGTCCGGTGATGCTAGTGTGAACGCTGACCTCGATGTTCGGCTTTGCCTCTCCAAGCACTCCATTTTGCGAGGAGCTTTTTCCTCTCGCTCCAGAGAGGAAATGGTAGGCGTGTCGGCCGTGTGATCGGCCGCGCGTGGATTCCCTTTGTATGAGGGGAGAATCGTGTTCTCTAGCAGAAGCGATCTCGGCCTTGTGTGAGGGCCTTTGTCTCAGAACTTTCTTCTTTCACTTGAATACAGATATAATGTGTGTGTGTGTGTGTGTGTGTGTGTGTGTGTGAATGAGGTGCCCTTCCCCTTTCTCAGGGCTCTAGATGAGGCTAAAGTATGGCTTCTTGGTGCAGCTGTGGGTTAAGTACACCTACCTCTGCATTTTAATGCTGTACAAGCCACACCATCCTCCTCCACCCACACCACCCTCTCCCCTGCTGGCGAAACACCCCCTCGACTTACAGTCTGCCGCTGCATCTTTCTGGTGAACAATGAACAATCTGTTCATCTCAGTCCAAACAAGGCCCCACCGTGACCCGGCCAACATTGCGCAACTGCACCACTCGACGCGCTGAAGGTTTTTGCGAGTGCTGAAGCTCCGCCTAGGCTGAAGACGGGTCAGATGGACCGAGCTTTTGCTCGTCAGCGGCTGGTCTGAAGTGACCCACTGTCTCTGCGCTAAGCCTTGATGGCCTTCACACCTGGCAGGCCCCAGCTAGGCCTCGTGGTGTTTATGATGATGTCGTCAGCTACAGCTGTTCTTCCTGCTGCCTCGGATACGGAGGGATGGTGACAAATTGAGGCTCTGTCTAGTATGGGATCCACCACCCAGAACACCAGCGAGGCAGTGCCGGCAAACCACTGGTGACGATTTGTTGTGGCTTAAAACCAGATTACATAGAACCTTCATTATTATATTGGCATGTTTTAAGCTTTTTTTTTAAGTTTGGCGAAGCACCCAGATCTAACCAATGTACTGTTGGCTAAATGTAGGTAAAAAAAAACTTGATCTAAGTGTCAGTTAGTTGGTATGTGTGTGTATATGTGTGTGTGTGCTCAGCTAAAATGTCAGTTCTGATATCACTAGATCAGATTGCTTCATTTGACACTGCAGATAACAGAACGCTCTTAGACAGGTTCCAATATTGAATAGAACTACTAGGCCCCATCAGCCGATAGGCTGGGTCATATTTAGAAGATCGGAAGTTCGTCAGGATCAGCAGTTTGAATTTGATAGTGTAGCGTGTGGGACTCCCCCTGGGATCAGTTCTGGACCTACTTTATTATACACGCTCCCATTAGCCCCATTACAACAACATTTCTGCATAGTTCTTTAGATGATGCACAGATTTACTTGGCTTTTCCCACTGGAAGACTAGACCAGCACAGTAGACCCACACTGTCAATATTTAGAGCACATGAATAGCTGGGTGAGAGTTAAATAAAGTTAAATAAAGACAAAAGAAAGTTTGATATTTGGCAGTAGAAAGGAATGTGTCAATCAGTGCACATTGTAATGTAGAGCTCTAAAAACTGACATCCTAGTCAGAGAGTCTAATAGATTCAGACCTTGCCTTTACTAGTCACATCAAATCAATCACCCAAGAGGCTTTCTGAAGAATATAGACTGAATCAAAGGCTTAATGTCCCAGCGTCACCTAGAGAACCCCATGAAAGCTTTCATCTCCTGCAGGATTGACGGCTGAAATGGGTTCCGAACTGCATCTCTACCATTCTAACTGCATCTAACACCATTCAACCGCTACATCTTATTCAGAACACTACTGTGAGAGTTTGAACCAGAGCACAGAGAACAGAGCACCTTACTGCAGTTTGAATATCTTTACTCAATTAGTTATTGGGGTGAATTTAAAGCACTTGTACTAATTTATAAATCACTGAGTGGATTTGGTTCAGAATGCATTTCAGATATGCTCCAGGTCTCCATGTGATCTATGGTCACATGATCTATGGTCACATGGCCAGCTTGTGGAGCCTGGGGTTCAAACCAAACATGGAGAAGCAGAGTTTCACCTGCTCATTGCAGTTTTGCATTTCTAATCTGACTTTCCTCTGTTAATAATGTGATGGTATTATTTCATAAATTCGGTCCCTTTTCGTTCATTTATTCTTTTCAATTTGAAATGTACTTAAATGCTACTGCAGTGCGTGTGTGTGTGTGTGCGCGTGTGTGTGCGTGTGCGCGTGCGCACACACACACTCCCCCCTCTTTTTTTCTTCCTTCCTCTCTCTCTCTCTCTCTCTCTCTCTCTCTCTCTCTCTCTCTCTCTCTCTCTCTCTCTCCTGTCTGTTCCCTGGCTAGTAGAGGTAAATTCTAACCAAGTGCTCTGCAGGTCTGAGAAACTGCCATGGGCTCCAATAACAAATATCCCCAGCTCCTCCGAGGAGAGAGGAGATGGGCGAAGGACCCCACAGCTCCAGCTTCTGAGACGCTCTCTTTCAAGGGGCTTTCGAGGGGATCAGTGGAGCTGGTGCTCTGTTTGTGTTGGCCAGGCCTGGCCTCGCTGCTGCGGGCCTCTCTGATGACATGTCCCACGGCTCGGGCCACTCAGCCCAATCTTATTTGTACAGCTTCGAGGAGGCCTGCGCGTCTGAAGCCCCACCCGTCGTTTCACCCCCGGCCGTAGGAGACGGGGGGCGGGGCAGGCAGACGTCGGGCTCGGCTATCGTTCCCCCGCGGCGCCTCCGCCGAGCCGAAGGGCAGAGGAAGACGTTAAAAAAAAAATGGCCGCCGCCTGGGTGAACCCGGGTGAACGTGCCTGGCATGGATGCAGCTCGAGGGGTTGCAGAAGTGCGGGTTAGCTCCCTCTAGCCTGCCAAGCTCCAGGATTCTGCAGTCTGTGTAGGTTTGTTTCTGTAGGTTCAGATTCCATGTGTGCGTGTGTGTGGTTGTGTGAGTGAGAGGATAGGTTAGGTACCCTTCCCCCTTTTTACGGCTCTAGTTGAGTCTAAACCATGGTTTCATTTGGAATCTTACCTAGTTGCTCAGGAATGGGTCTATATAACCTCGATTCTCACAATGGTAAAAAACTGCCTGTTGTGACTCATTTCTCAAGCGTCTTTAGCACATAGTGAAAGCGGTGGTTGTTAGCTGTCTGTGGAACAGTGCTCTGTCCAAATGGTGCCTGATTGTCTTCTTAAGGGGTCCAAATGAACGTGGCTTATTCAGTGCCAGGTTAGACTACAGTAGCAGCCTTATACTGAAGAATTATTCTAGTGTAACTACCTCCATTTTTATTGTTTTGTTTTTTTATGGTGGATGAAATTTATGTGGTATAATTTTTTAATACCTTCCTTTTAAAAACTTAAGCCTTTAGGACCCAAATTTAATATTTTTCTATGCATGACAAAAAAACGAGAAGTTTGTCCGCAGTATTTTTTTTCCCTCCTGCTTTGGTTTGAGGAGCACACAGTATTCCTTCATTTCACTGTTCCTGATCCTGACAGCTCTGGTGCTCTTGAGAAACGTCCCCTGTGGATCCAATATCCTGCTGTCATGGTTCCCGGGACCCATAATCCTCTCTCGCCGCTTTGAGCGATGTGAAAGCATCTTGCGCTCAGAACGGTTGGCCTTCGGGATGGTAGGAGCCTCTACCTCTTTCTTTGATCTCATGCTAATTGCCGTTTGCTGAGCGGCAGGGGTCAAGCTGGACCAAGGGCCCAGATCTGTCTCCTCTGTGGCCAGGATGTGCAGACAGCCAGAGCCGACCGTGGCGGGAAGCTGCCCGTTGCTCATCTGAAGTTTAGCACCTGTCCCTGGGGATCTTTTAAGAAACTTTACAAGTTGCCTACAGGAAGTGTAAATGCTATAAACAGGACTGTTGTTCAGTAGCTCCAGGTTATCCTAGAGGTTCCAAATCACTCTGTTAACCATGTAGTTATTCATGACTAAGCACCACAGCATTAATATAATTAAAGCAGTCAATTTGTGTTTGTGTTATTCTAAACCCACCATAAACAAGAGCTTGGAACGTTGTCATGGGTTATATAAGGTTTTTGCTTGTAAATCTGCTTATGAAAGTTAGCATAGATTTCAAGAGGACCCTTTAGAGCAGCTTGGAGCTTCATGTATATCACATATTAAATCATTCTAATGTACGTGGCAAACACTAAGGCAGTTTTATAGTGGTCTGACAGTAGAAAAGTTCATATTAATTAGTGATGGCTTCTTTGTTTTTGTCAAAACATGAGCATTTCTCATTCAGTGAGTTTAATATTGTCTGTTTTTCTTGAGAGCAAAGTTTGCATCATATTTGCAGTTGACACTAATATTTTATGTGTGAATACAATGAATGTAGGGAATCTTTGTATCTAATATGAACTGTCTCTAACCTACATGTGCAAACAATTCCTCCAGCTGTTGCTGCTGCTGTGGTTGGAATGGTACGAGTGAGTCAGAGACAATGGGTTCCTTCACACTGCGGCGAAAGTCTCTGAGATACGGATGACGTGCAGTGATGAGGGTCAGCGGGGTTGAGTGACACAAGGTGCGTCCGCAGCACAGCGAGCGTGCACAGGGCACGCATTGTTGCGCCCGTGATGCGGTGGCGGTCAGGAAAGGGTGACGTGGCGTGTTGAGAAGCGTTCGTTTTTACCCACAAGCCTGCAGTTGTGGGGATGGGGGAAGGGGGGTGTTCTGGGACGATCTTGCAGTATTGCGTGCCTTCGAATGCCGTCATCGCGTACATGTCACTGGGTGATGTTACAGCGTGACTTCAATCTGTACCTGTCAGTGTAGCTCCTATTGTTAGGAACCAGAACTGGATCTGACCAAAACATCAACAGCATATTGCGTGTAGCTACCAGGGCAGAAAGATCCACTTACATCCGAAGAAGGTGGAGCTAAACCTAAAGCCACATTCCAGTTTTCCCAAGGAAGGTGGAGTTAAACCTGAAGCCAAATTCCAGTTTTCCCAAGGAAGTTGGAGTTAAACCTGAAGCCAGATTCCAGTTTTCCCAAGGCAGCCAAGCACTGTAATCAATACTACAGTGCAGACTTAAACTAAGCCTTCTAGATGAGCTGACCCTAATCAAAACTGAACACATGGGGTTCAGTCAGGCAGAAAACGGAGGCAGATGGGAATAACTGAGGCCCACATTAGAAGCAGGAACACTGATATTTGCTTGGTTGTGCTTTTATCCTGTACTGTTTTCATGTTTTCTAGAGCAGGTTAAGAATTTGCTCCCATGTCGTAGGTTTGTTCAGTTAGGTTTGCATGATTTAGCCAGTCATGGTTTCAGGGTAACACCACCTTATTCCTCAACACATCCACAGCTATGGTTCTGAATGCTTTAAAGCAGTAATAGAATTTGCTTCAGAGAGGTTTTTATCTAAATTTGGCAACTCTTGGTCTGCGCGGAGGTATTACAGAGCACCTGCAGTTACCTTATGGTCTTTCTCATTAAACAAATTGGAGCAGACACTGTGAATTGTTTTTTACTTTTTAGAACGCACTCTTCTCTCTCTCTCCCTCCACACTCCCCTACTCCCTCTCCCTCGGCAGGAGTTAGAGCAGCACAAGCTGTTTCTCAGACGAGGAGAAGGAATTGGGCTGGTAAAGAATGTGTTTGTATCTCCCTCGGGTTCCTGTAATTGGCCACAGTAGATGGTGATGGCAACATCTCCCCATGTGAAGCGTAAAGGAGAGGAGCTGAGGAGGAGCTGTCTTGAGCTCCACGAATGTCTGACTTAAGCATCTCTAATACCAAGAGCACATTTCTCTCACACTCTCTCTCTGACCGACCTCCACCCCCTCCCTCCACCCCCCTTCACCGCTCGTTCTCTCGCCCTGCGTTTTTGTTTCTAGTGACGACGTTCGTTTTTCCACTCCACTGGAGTGTATTTCTGCTGAGGTGTTGTAATCTATGCTTCCTGGCTTCCAGCGAGCAGAAGTTGGCCCACTTTTGCTCCGAAAGAGGTTAACAGGACCGCAGTGCAGAATTCGAGCCGCGGAGGTGTAAAGCATCTACTCCATGTCATCAGCGCAGATCCCTGGCTGCTAAAAGAGAAGAAAGGCAGGTGTTATTTCAGCCTATGGCCTCCTGAGCTCATTCCAGGTTGTTTAGTACAGGAGAAGTGTGCATCCATCTTGGTGCACCTTGTTCACGTTGGGGTCATTCCCCGTGTACTGTCCTCTGATGCCCTCCCTCGCTCGGAGCTGCGGCCGGTGGACGTTCCGTGTTGTGGGGCGGGAGGTGTGTCGCAGGTGTGCTACAGCGAGCTGCTGTTTCCTGGCCGTGCAGATAAAACCCCTGCAGGCCCCTTCGATTTACGGAGCTAAACCCTGGAACAACGGGATGACCAGTGTCGCCGGAGAACAGGTGCTGCTGTCAGGAGTCCCAGCTGCTGCAGAGTTTGCGTTCGCTGGTACAGCTAATTCTGAGTCAGCCATTTTCAGCCCTTCTTTTCCTCCGTCTCTCTCTCTCCCTCTCTCCTATCTCTCTCTCATTCACTTTCACTCGATCTCTCCGTCCTTTCAGGTCATATTCTCATTCTCTGTGTGCAAAAGGAGTTTTCAGGTCAGCACATCTCGCAAAATTTGAAGAGAGAAGTGTCTCTCTCTCTCGCTCTCTCTCTCTATCTCTTGCTCGCTCGCTCTCTCTCTCTCATAAAAATCATTTTCATGCCCCTCAAACAATGCGCTGTGCAGCAGAAATGAGATGTGCAACCAGAATGTGATAATTAAATAAACCACAAAAAACACGATTAAATAAACCACAGAAAGCCAACGACAGGAAGCCATGTTGGGTGAGAAATATGATGTGGCCGCAGGAATCCAGCAGTTCAGTTCAGTGCCCGCTGAATAGAATCAGGCATGGGGCCCTGCTTTAGCACATAGTTTGGGGGCGGGGGTATTCAAACGCAAAAACGTTTGGCGGAGGATTTTGCCAGTCAGCAGTCCTGCTCCCTTGGGTCAGCGAGTAGAAAGCCGCTCGTTCAAAAGGACTCCACTTGCTCCCCTCCGAGGCCTGCCGGGCTCCTCACAATGCGGGCCTGTGTTCTCGGCCCGGCGCGGGGCAGGACCGCCAGCATAATGTCGGCACTGTCCAGGCGGAGGAAACGGCCGTCCGTCCTGTGAGAGTTACGGCTCGCGTTGCCCGTAGAAGCTCTCCCATAACACCCTGTCTTCAGCTGCTGCTTCCAGCATGTCTTCAGCTCTACCACCAAACGAGGCTCAGTAGCTGTGAAATGCTGCGACCGAGGCTGTATTTATCAGCGCCGCTCACTCAGCCTTCATCTGGGCCGAGCCATATTGGACGGGCCAACGCGGCTCTGTCTTTACGACCCAGTCTTCTCCAACCGAGTCTCTTTCTCATGCCGAAACTGTCCATTCCCTTCCAGGCAGAACAGGATCTCGTGCCTCGGAGAGAGAGGTTATCTTACCGCCAAACACCTCTCTCTCTCCCACCTGATTACTGCCTGGGTTTAACACAACGGGAGCTGGAGCTGCAGGCTCTTTGTATGGTTTCTTTGATGAGGATGTGGTGAGGGTAGAGGGTACTGTAATGCTATAATAGATGTGGGATAGCCAGGTTTGGGTATTAGCACACTGAAGAGTTTATGTGTAGGAGGAATATCCCCACTGTACTCAAGAGTGGATCACTTTTCAGGCGAATCAGATGCGGTTATTTGGCACCTCTTTTGAGTTTATTGAATTTTCCCAGCTGCTAAGATGAGTGTTAATAAGTTCAGCGAATCATTGTTTCTGTGAAGAATATTGAGTTCAAAGCCCAGCAGTGTTTACGAGCCTTTAGTGCTGCAGGTTCTTTGTCCTCTCTCAGTACTTGCGCGCTGGTATCTGGTTTGGGGGCCGGTTCTTTTGTTTGCGGCATCTTTATGTGCTCCGGCTCGTATCACGCCGGGCTGGTCAGGCCGCTGGTCTCGGGTGACAGTTCGCCTCAGATGCCTGTGAATGGTTTAAATCCACACAATCTTCCAGTTTGCCTTGAGCATCACACGGCAGTATCGGGCTGTTTCTCACCACGGACAGACACATCAGGACTTTGGCCCCAAGCACTGTACCTCTCCTGTGATGGGAAATGAAAAGATTTGAACGGGGGGGGGGTGAGAGTGTCGTCTCAGTGCTGGTTTAAAATGCATTAAAAAGAAGAGTTTTGCGAATGTTGTTAAAGGTTCCCCTGGTTTAAGAGTCTCATAGGATGTGACTTTTCTGTCACACACGTCTATATGGATTTTGTTATGTCGACCCAAGTTACACCAAATTTTCCTACAGCTGGTTCGGAATTGGACTTGGTCTGGTCGGTGTGTTTAAAACTACCACAGGCTCTCCATGCAGCTCCCGTTTGGCTGTGCAGTCACACCCCCCAGCTGCGAACACACAACGAACATTCCTGTCTGTTGCTAAGTTCCGTCAGGAAGATTTAATAACACGGATCAGATCGGCGACTCCTACAGTGGGAGTCACAAGTGACGATCTCTTTAGTATGTTGCACTGGTGCGGAACTGAGTTTTAAAGGGGCAAGCAACAAAACATCATCTGAGCATAAGAATTAGGGAGTGGTGCATTCAAGGTGGGTGAAGTCGAGGCCAAGCTGCCTCTTTTGTCCTGATCTCAAACAGCTTACCTTGGGGTTGCTAGGGTGGTCAGCGAGGGTTGCTAGGGTGGTAGGGCACTAGGGTGGCCTTTGGTCTTCAACAGCTCTTCCAGCTGGACACATGCACAGCATAGAATGTTAAAACACCAAGGTTTCAATATCAGCATTGCAAGGTTTCTGCTGGTGCTTTTTGGATAAGCTGCCAATATACTTCTCTATCTCTTTATCCCTCCCTCTCTCTCCCTTTCTCTTTATTTCTCTCTCTCTCTCTCTCTCTCTCTCTCTCTCTCTCTTTGTTTTATGTTTCATGCTGTGAGGTCTTCAGCTGAATCTTGGCATATACTCTCTTAAATCTTAATATAAATGCATATTTATGTGTGGTTTAAAACACACACACCCCATCTCTACTTTCACTACAGAGCAGAGGTGGGTGTCTCCGAGGATCATACGATATGAAGTGTTGAGTGCAGGTGAACCACTGCAGTGCTTAACAGTAACCACTATCACAGGGCAGCCCTGTTTTCACACACACACACACACACACACACACACACACACACACACATGCAGGCATGCGTGCCTACACACACACACACTGGAATGCAGTGTTTGGCGTGGCCCAGCCCTGCATGAGCATGGCATTCGTTTCGGGCGCGGTAACGTCTGCCTTCTTTATTCGTGTGCCGTGAGGAGGACGTGTGACCCAGATCCTTCTTTATTCACGTGCCGTGAGGAGGACGTGTGACTCAGATCCTTCTTTATTCATGTGCCGTGAGGAGGACGTGTGACTCAGATCCTTCTTTATTCACGTGCCATGAGGAGAGGACGTGTGGCCCAAATCCTTCTTTATTCACGTGCCGTGAGGAGGACGTGTGACCCAGATCCTTCTTTATTCACGTGCCGTGAGGAGGACGTGTGGCTCAGATCCTTCTTTATTCACGTGCCGTGAGGAGGACGTGTGGCAAAACAGACTCCCTCTCTGAAAAGGCCCCGCAGGAGGTCGTGGAACTCGCAATAGCTCTTTTTTTGCTACTTTGCAATAGCTCTGTCAATAGCAATAGCGCTGCTGAGACAGGTGGTCTTTATTAAACCCAGCGAGCCCGATAGCATACCTGGTACAGGACGTGAATTGGACCCTGTCGATTCATGCTTTACGGGAGAGGAAAGTTCATTATTGGCTGTCAAACGTGGAGCTGTTCGGTATTTTCCAGTGTCCTCCTGCAGGCATGCCAAAAGGAAATGGGAGCTGTAGTAAATTATCAGAACAGAAACCTAAAGAAGTACATGGTGGAGAATTGTGATGCTGTGAAGTCGCCAGCCAGATGTGATTTTTCTGTGTTTGTGCCATCTGTACTCGGCTCCGCCCACTCAGCTACTCCCACCTGCCCGGACCTGTGTGCCCGGTTCAGCCCGCTCAGCTACACCCACCCGGCCGGACGTCTGCGCTCGGCTCGGTCCGCTCGGCTACACCCACCCGGCCGGAGCGGTGGGCTCGGCTCTGCCCGTCCGTCCCTCTGAGCGGAGCTGATAAAGTGGGTACACAACAGGCTCACAATGAGCACCAGGCTGTCCCTTGCCCCACTAATCCCATCTCTGCTTTCTAAGCACAAAGCATTATGCTCGCTTCAGCCACAGGGCAAGGGTGTGTGTGTGTGTGTGTGTGTGTGTGTGTGTGTGTGTGTGTGTGTGTGTATGCATGCATGCATCTGACTGACTGTACCATCTTACCTCATTGACAACAAACATTACACAGGAAAATGTGTAATGCTGGGGGGGGGGGGGGTGTTGGATGAAACACACATACACACACACACACACACACACACACACACACACACAATGAAACTAGCAATCGTCTTTCCCATATACCTAATGTTAATGGGGGTGCAGTTTTTCTGTATTAGTTTTGGTGCTCATTTTGACAGTGTGCTGACAACACATCTTATGATTCATCATTTCTTCTGTCTTCCATTTATTTCTGCTTTTTACAAAGTTGTTGGTAAATCTCATTAGAAGCAGGAAGGAAGCAGCTGCTCATGTAATCTGCTGAATATTATTAGTTTCGCTTTTAATGGGGAATCCCAGATTAAATTCTTTAAAACGGCAGGCCTCTCTCCCTTGACTCCCTCAGTCTCCATAATCTCAACCATTGCTCAGATGTCTGGGTGCAAATGTCCAGCGCGCTCTGCCCAATCATGGCTGGCCTCGACTCCGCCCACTTCTCTGACCGTAGCCCACCACTCATTTCTCTTCAGCCTGTCAGTGCCCCATCCTGGATCTCAGGAAGGGCAGAAATCTGACACAGAAACTGCCCACACATGGCTGCCTTAGACTGTGGAAAGGAATAAGGAATATTGTCCAGGTTCTGGTAATTTTTTTAACAATGTCCCAGATACTTAACCACAGTCTAAGTTGAATCTGCTGATAATGCTGACTCATCAGTTATCCAGAGCCATTACCACTGTAATCATCTCGCGTTTAGCACTTTGTCACCTGCTCCTCTACATCTGTGCCTGCATGTGTGTGGGAGTGAGGGAGAGGGTGTGTATGTGTGTGGGAGTGAGGGAGGGGGTGTGTATGTGTGTGGCCAGGTGATACCATCAGCCTCCAGCTCCATCCTGGGTCCTGCGGAGCGTCTGTCATTCTGTTATCTCATGCAGGACGAACGCTTGGATCTGATTGGCTCGCTGCATCCTGCCTCCAGCTGTAGTTCTTACTCCACCCACTCCAGCCCAGGCTTTACCTTCTCCAGTCCCTCCATCCCCCCTGTCTCTCCTCTCCTCTCCTCTCCTGTGTTAATGCCAGGCTTCAGCTTCAGCATGTCTTTGAGGCTCTATATGGTTCTTTTTATTGAATCTAGTGAAGTTAATTGTGTCTATTGTGAATGTGAATGTTCTTCTAGGTAAGGGGGGGGGGCATCACATTCTCCCCTTATCTCCTTTCAGCCACAGGGGAGGGGTGTGTGTGTGTGTTTGCGCGCGCAGTGTTCTCCAGGCCAGATGCCTTGGCGTGCTGATTGAGTGTGTGATATCGCCTGCTCAAGACGTCCAGATTATCTTAAGTGATGTATTCCTAGCTGAAAGGACTTGGTGTGTTCTTTTTGGAGCCTGTAACCAAGCCTCCTGCTCTCTGGTTTTCAGATATATTGCTGCAGAAGTATTTCTTCTTTCTGTCCCACTCGCTCAAGCGGGAAACCGGACTTGAGTGCCTGGGCCAGGTGGTGCATGGTGACGGAGTGGGTGTGTAAGCGTGTACAGATGCACTGCTAGTCAAAGGTTCTGGCAAAGCTGCTGCCAGCATCTGGGCTCCCCGGGGAGAGGAAGCTTCGGTAAGCGGGTGGAAGGGCACCTCAAACACTGCAGGCATCAGCAGACTCAATCTCACGGAGTCTGCTTTAATCTGTGATGCTGAGTCTACATGGCCCTGATATGGATTTTGCTAAATGTTGTGCTTATCATAAAATAACAAAAATATTCAGTCCTTTCTTATTCAGGATGTGGAAGGACACCTTGTACAGGCTGTTTCCTCAACGTTGCAGAATACCAGAAGAGTCCTTTACTTTCCCAGAGGGCTTTGAAAGTTGTTTTATTTTATCGCTGTTCTCTGTGGCAAAACATAAAGTTGTCATATTTTTTAAGACGGCCATTTTAAAAATGAACAACCACTTCCATCATCTTCCGTAGACGTCTCGGAGGGCTTATCTGTTCGTGTCTGCTAGCAGGTGACGTTTGGTTGTGTGTCCGGTTGGTATGTCGTTTGCTGGCGCAGACGAGTGGATTAATCCTCCGCGGGGAGGTAGCAGGCAGAGACCGGGGCGGGGCTTCAACACCTTAAAAGGAGAGAGAAAGGAGACGGAGAAGGAGAGTCGGATGTGTCCTCGTGTCTCCTGTTCTCTTCGTCTCGTTTGTTTTTGGCTCTGTCCTGTTCTGTCCTTGTGTGAAAAGCTCTCATAGTTTTGTGATGTGAGTCAATGACGTGCTGTGAAGGGCTATATATATAAAATCTCTTACTCCAGTAAAACCTGAGAACATCAAGAACATCGATATCAAGTACTGGGAACATCAAACAGAGAAGTTAATAGAGTTTGCTATCAAAGCACAAATCCATCATCATTTCATCTGAACCCAGAAAGAACCCAGAATGGAATCAGCAGAGATCTTTATAGCAGTCTGTTCCCCAGGGTTGTATATTCAGGTCAATGTATTTAATTGGAAACACATAATATTTTCCAGAAATCTCTCCCTCTGTTATCCCACGTGTGACACACACACACATGTGATAACAGAGGGAGTGTGTGTGTGTGTGTGTGGCTTTTACAGCATGAGTGTTCCTGCCAGTGCTGTGAGATTAATTGTACCCCTCACCTCCCAGCAAAGCCCCGGTCTTAGCAGTAAAGCCGATTATAATGTGTTGGTCATTTATAAACGGTGCCCAGCATCAGATTTTTCCTTGGGCTGGACACACTAGACCTCGCACTTTCTACCTCCTCCTCCATTTCAGGACCTAAAATCAATGTTTTATGGCACATTCATTTAATTCTGTGCAACGTTATCCACTAGAGAGGACTGTCTGTGTGTGTGTGTGTGTGTGTGTGTGTGTGTGCGTGTGTGTGTGTGAGAGAGAGAGAGAGAGAAAGAGTAA
This sequence comes from Tenebrosternarchus preto, assembly GCA_025802075.1. Taxonomy (NCBI): domain Eukaryota; kingdom Metazoa; phylum Chordata; class Actinopteri; order Gymnotiformes; family Apteronotidae; genus Tenebrosternarchus; species Tenebrosternarchus preto. The sequence continues at coordinate 1,707,380 of JAOYMR010000018.1, read as the reverse complement.
TGTGCATCTAGCTGAAGACATAACCCATAATATAAATTTGTAAATAACTGTAATATCTAGATTCCCAGTGCTATAATACAATGTGACTCATGTCTTGATAAAAATAAAATCTGTTTAAATAAAATCTTGATAAAAACATTCTATTTGAAAAACCACTTTGTTCTATTTTTGCAATGTTCTGATATAAAAAAAAAAAATATATAATCAAACGTTCCAAGTACTGATGATTATAGGGTTGAATTCCATGGCATAGGTGTGTGCTATCCTTCGTTATACCCACCCATAAAAAGACTGGCCCCGCCTTTGTCCTGCAGTGATTCGCTGGCCGAGAGCTTTGTCTTTGTCCTCCTCTGGCTCCGAGCTGCAGTATTGGTCAATCATCCCCACTCGTCCCGCCCCCTCCCCCACTGTTCCCACCCTCTTGCTTCCCATCCTTGCTGTGCTAAAGCGTCTCCCCCCTACTGTCGCTCAGTGGGCGGGGATAACAGCTCCCTGTCACCATCTCTGATAAAGTGACTTGGGGTTCTTGTTACTAAGGGGCTTGGTGCATAGCATAGTATTTTTGTTGCTGGGGGGAGGGGCTGAACGAAGACAAGCTTGCTACAGTTGACCTATCAGAAGCCTTGTGTCAGTCTCCATGCCCTACCTCTCGACTGCATAACCCTTTCCATCTCTCTTCCCCTGCTGTTGATTATTCCATGTGAAATTACAGCCCTCCACACAGCTGTTATTGCAAAGACAAATAAGCTAGACACTCATTTTTCTTCCCTGTATACCATCATGCTACTGAATATCACTACACCTCAGTTCTCTTACAGTTAAACATTTATTCGGAGTGCTTTTTCAGTAGTGCACTAACTACTGATAAATTCGTCAGGACTGTACACTCCCTGCCTCTCCCACTCACAAGAGCAAAATGCTCTTCCTCCCTAGACCTGAGTCATAATGCATTATGGTCCGGGTTACGGAAACATATGACCATATTCGTTTCAGTAACTTTCCGATTCAATTTCAGTGGCGTTTCTAGTATTTGCTGGTTGTGTGTTCCCGGCGTGGCCAACATGGCAGGCCTCGGTAACAGAGCGGCGTGTTTGGTAACGCCCCTGCCGCTCACATGCCCACCCAGGGGCGTTAGGCTGAGGGAGCTCCGGGGCAGCAGGCTGCGTGACCAGGCCCCAGCAGGAGTGGCACCAGATGGCAGGTCTGGGCTTAGTGGTGCGTGGAGGGCCCGGCGTGGTGCGCTCCTCCGGGGAGAGGAACAGGGGGAGCAGACTGCCGCCCAGATGGCACAGGCCTCTCTCTGCTCCGGGCTGGGCTGAGCGGTATGGAGGGAACGTAGGTGAACCAAGTCACAGGTACCCAGAAGGTCATTTCAGCAGTGCCCGGGTGGTACGGGTGGGCAGAGTTCTTTGTTGTGAACAGATTTAGGAATATGTGGAACATATGAACACGCGCGCAGGTGAACACACCGTGGCGGGCACACGCACGTCTTTAACACGGTAACGTTCGCTCTAGTCTACAATACACAGGTTGTATAACATCAGTTTTCCCAGGTGACAAATTGTTGAAAAGTCTTGTATGCTAGTGTCTCGGAAATGCTTTGAAAGTGTGTGTGTGTTTTCACAACTCCTCATCCATGGCTTGCTGGAAGAGCTTCCTTAATTGATTTGATTTTAAGTCTGCTTGAGCTCATCGGTGTCTCTAAGCTCCTAACGGAATCGGGGAAGGAGAAGGCAGCGTTATCCCTGTGCTGGAGTGGAGCACGGGGGAGGGCCAGGCGTTTGGTGTGAAGGTATAATACCTTTATAACTTTTTAATAACCAGCCTTTCAAACATATACCCACCTCTCCTGCTTTCAGAGTTGTTTTTTATTATTATTATTGCCATATTCCAAGAGGTTAATCAAAGACACCATAGTGGAAGACATGGGCAAATCAAATATTTCTTTCAGCCTGATGAGTCAAGCCAAGCATGGTTAAACCCATAAACCCACCAAAAGGTCAGAGGGGTGTGTGTGTGGGGGGGTGTGTGTGTGTGGGGTCTTTTGTATTTTTTTTTTAACAGCACCAGTAAGCATAGGGACATTCAGGCTGCTGTTGGGTCACTGGTTTCTTGTGTTTTGCCACTGGGACAAAAACAGCAATCAGGCGTTTGGTTCACAGCTTTGACCCGAGGATAAGTAGCTCGCTCAGATTACTCACAGCCAGGGTTAACCCTAACCCTAGCCCTAACCCTAGCAGAAAGGCCACAAAGCCTCTGACTTGCCCTGTTGCTTCTCACTTGAATGGAATGATTGAGGGTCTGCGTTCGATGGAAAATTGGCTCTAGTTTGCAAACGGACGTTCGGCCCGATGTTGGTAAATACTGGCCCTTTCATGAATGACGTATGTATTTCTCAATTGTTTCGTGGTGATGGTTAAAAAAAGCCAGAGAGTATTTTTGGGCTTTGTTTGACCCACATGAAGCCAGTCGTCATAGAGGAAGATTCTGATGAATTTGGGACAAGGAGATGTACTTGTCATCTTTTACTTGGGAAGCAACAAGAAAGAAATCTAGAATTTATCAAGAAAGAAATCTAGAATTCGTGGGGAGGGGTTGAGCTATCTCCTGGTTTTGAGAGTGGTCATGGCTTCTGTGTGAAGTTCAACGACCCCAACGAGCTTCTCCAGTGCCGTCTGTCGTCTAATGGACCAATGAAAGCATCAGCCCGATTCACTAATTGGCGTTATGTAGTTACCATCCAGCCCGGTGCTGTGAAGCCCAGTGTAGCATGGAGCAGCGAGGTCATTAAAACGGGGCCGTTGGCTGGTGATTGAGGAGAACAAACAAACAGTCCTGATCCCAGGTCAGCTTGTAGACTTCTGCCTCATCCACTATAAAAGAATTTCCTTTTAGTCAGAGCATGTTGGCTATAGTCCTCAGTAAACTAGGGAGTGCTGGGAAATGTGGCGAAGTGCATCCCTCTCTCTCTCTCTCTCCATTCTTCCCTCACTCCTTCCATCTGTTCCTCCCTTCCTCTCCCCAGTATCGTAAGTATAACACGACCTCCTGCCATGTTATTGATAGTGGGCCTCCAGCCGGAACATCCAGTGGTGGGGTGAGTCGTCTTTTTCCAGGCTCCTGATCTTTGGCGTTCCAGAGCTCCGCTCCTGCATCAGGCCTGTCTGGAAGAATTCCACCCCCTGCCGCATACCCTTGCCAAGGCCCCATTTGGGACATTGCTCCCCTGGGAGGAATGGGGGGAGGGTGGCGCAGTGGAGGCCCCTGACACTACAAAGTCACCCCCAGATGTTCCCTTTTGAGTTTTTGCTGCCCCCTCAATGCGGAGGCTGAGCTCCGCCTCTCGGCCGGGTGGATGTGGATCATGGCCTCCATTACTGGTCCGTCCACATGTGCTAGCGATCTGAGCCTTTCCTATCCCATGAATCATCTCTGCAGTCTCTCGCCTGTCCATAACCTCAACTTGCTGCTTGTTGCTGCCTTTGAAGGAACAAGGTTTGGTCGCTGCCCAGTTCTGATCATCAGTCCTTTTATGCCAGACAAATCTGATAACATGGATGTTTGCCATTTTCAGTGTCTTTGTGCAAGGAGAGTAATCAATGTTGAAATTGCTGAGTAATGGTTATCTTAAATATGTAATCAATGTTGAGAGTAATCAATGTTGAAATTGCTGAGTAATGGTTATCTTAAATATGTAATCAATGTTGAGAGTAATCAATGTTGA
>JAOYMR010000018.1:1648559-1661534 GCA_025802075.1 Tenebrosternarchus preto | reverse complement strand
CTATTCTTTTTACCCCCCCATCCCCCTCTCGGTCCCGCCCGCCCGGCCGCGCCCCCCCCCCCCCCCCCAAAAAAACACACCACTTATAAAACTAAAATAAACTAAACGCCCCCCCCCCCCCCCCCCCGTCAGCAATGCCTGTATGTGTCCCCTTGGGAAGAGAGAGCCACCATCCCCCAGATCCCATGTACAGCTCCGCTGAACATCTGTGTGTGGAGTCTGCAGACGGCAGGCTGACACAGCTGAGAGGCACAGGCTGTAAATGTCATCGTTATAGGGAGTCCTTTGGACAGCAGGTGGGCGGTGTTGGTTAAAGGTCGTGCTCAACATCTCCAGAGTTCCTGAGGGCTTCAGAGGGGCTGGGAAGTGACAGAGGGTGATGATCTGAAGGTCAAATACTGTACACAGACCATTGATTATGAATGTCTCTGTCTCTCTCTTGTCTCTGTCTCTCTCTTGTCTCTGTCTCTCTCTTGCATGTACTCTCACTCTCCCTCTCTCTCACTTCTCTTTTTCTTTCAGTCCATCTTTCATTTCATTCATTTAATTCCAATCAAGACACTTAATTGACGTGGTTATACAAATGTTGGCGTTTCTTCTTTCCCTCGGCCTCACAGGACATGGAGGCCACTATGAGCACGGCCATGAGTGAGATGCACGAGCTGGGAAGGCCGAGCAGCGTGAAGCACGCCCCCGATGTGGTGCTCGACACCCTGGAGCAACTGAAGGGCGGCGGCGCGTCCGAGCCGTCCAGCCCCCTGCACTCCCGCCTGCTGCGAGACGCCGAGACGCCCCACCAGCACGGCCTGCAGCGCAGCTCCAGCTCGGCCAGCGACGTGCCCTCCACCTTCCGTCCCTGCAAGGGCCCCGCCCCCAAGAGCCCCCTGCCTACAGCGACCGCCGCCTCCTCCACCCCCTCCACCTCCACCTTTCGTGAAACCCGGCCACCGGCCACCAGGCCCAAGCCCGTGGTTTTCCCCAAGGGTGGATCGGCCGGGGGCAGCCCCGCCATGGGCTCCCCCACCACCACCATCCCCCCGACACCACCGCCACCTCCTCCACCCACTGACAAGTCGTGCCCGGTTTGACCACCCTGGCTTGTCTCGGGTCGGTCTCCAGCACTCGGTCCGGCAGTGACTCAGTGGAGGAATACATTACTGAATGCTTTTAACTAGACTGATTAGATATGGACAACAGGAATCCTGGCAGACTCTCTCCGATATACAGCGCTCGAGTGTGTGGGTGTGAGACAGCGATGGTGTGGTCTGCCTTCACATGCCAGAAGCCTGGAGTGATTTTTTTCAGTATGGCTGTGACCCGGCTGGGATACACCCATTCTCAATCCCCATTTGTAATCTTGGTTTGATTATTTTTCCCTTAGTAGGGACTGATTTTTTTTTAAACTGGGGATCACATTGCTTTGGAAAAATAATAGCTGTGAATAACAAGTCTCTTGCTCTTTTTTTCTGCTCAAAAACTCTCTCTCCCTTCATGGAGTTGAACACAGTTGGAGACTCCTAACCTGACTCTCTCCACTATGAACCCCATGGATGCCTGTGGATGGGGAGGGGGATTATCATTTTAACTGATGAGTACTTGTATGCTTCTTGATGATGTACTGACTGTGAGACGTTGCCATCAGCATGCAGGATACTGTCTCGTACCATCTCGTGTCATTCCTGTAAACGCTCTTAACCCGAAGTCGAGACGAAAAGCTTCTCCGTGCTGCTCCCCAAGACGCGAGTCTCCACGCGAAGGCCCACGTGGGCCGTTTGCGTCTCGAAGGGAAATTCACACGTGTGGCCACGCTGGCTGTACTGCAGGCCTGCTTCAACAGGGGGCGCTGTACACTTCTCAGCAGTCTGAGGAGGTGAGATTGGGAATCGTCTGTGTGCGTACTTGATAGGAAGGCAACCAGTGGCTCCAGCCACCACAGGTTACTGCGTGGTGTCTGTGGTGAAGGTGGACTACTTCTCGGGACACTTCCGCTCTGACAGTACGTTCACAAGCACTTTTTCATGGACTGCCAGCTTTACATGCCATCCTACGGTTACGTGTCGATGTCCAACAATAAATAATTCAGTGCTAACATTTTTTTCTGTGTACATGAAATAATCATGATTATAACTGGAAAAAAAAAGAACATTGTTAATGAGGGGAATGTCTTGTGAATTTGTTGACCCATTTGATTCATTGTTTTGTTTTGTTTTTTATAGATTGAAGCACAAAATTGTGTTGTTCTGGCTTGTTTGATTTTTTTTAGAATATCATAGGCAGTTTTTTGAGTGTGTATCATAATAACTGTATCTGTAAGTATGATTGTATGTTTGTACGTATGTATAGTTTTAACAGCCTTATGGAGGCAATTATGTCAAGATTTATAAGTCAGACACGCAGAACTTAAGAATTATGTGCGCCAGTCGTAAGTCATTTCTCCTTCCTTGTGCTTTGGGTCTTTGCTGTGCACTGGGACAGACAAGAGGACCTGAAGGAGAGCAGACTGACTTCTCGTGAAATCCTGCTACGCGTTTGTCCAACGTCTCAGAATAAGTCTTCTGGTCTAGGTTTGGTTTTAAGCCATTTCATCATCCTAATGAATATATCGTAGCATAACTGATCCCAGATCAGTGCGGGGAGCAGGTCGCGGCCCTGGCTGTCCGTGGGGTTCGGGTTGGAGGCTGCTGCAGCCGATAAGTCTCACCAGCGTGTTCTTCCGTGGCCTCCCCATGACTCCACCGTTTTAACAAGCCAGAGGGTCCCAAGAGAGCCACGTGTTCTTGCTTCTCTAGCATATGACGAATCCGAACCTTTTCCTGCTTGTTTCTGCACACCCTGTGTCTGAAGGTCAGGACCTCCTCCACGTCGTCCTCTCACAACTTCCAAGGAAATTAGAGGATGTCCTTTGTCCAGAGGGGAAACTGCCACTGATGTGATTTAGGAATATATTAGGATGATGTCAGTGAAAACTGCACACAGTGGTAAACAGAACGAGAATAACGTGGGGGGGGTCGGGGGGGTGGGGGGGTGATAACAAGAAAATCAAAAGCAAAACTAGATCAGTATTTTCTCAGAGAATCAGAGGACTGTTGTTAGAATCCTTCCTGTCACGGCTCATGGAGACGACCACTGGGGAAACCCCATCAGTGATATTCACCACAAGAAAAAGTCCAAGGGAGAAAAAGAGCTGCTTGCTGGTGCATTTTTCAATTAAAATGTTTTTTTTTTTATCTTTTAGAGCTATTGCTTTTTATGAAGTCTTCAGTGTGTTGTGTTGCAGTCCTGAAACGTCTTAACAGGTGATTGTGTTTTGTTTTTTAGATTGTTTGTTTTTTTTTTTCCGTGAGCTATGATTGGAAACATTCTCTTTATGTTGTACCTAATACCTCATAAGGTAACTGGACAGGGAGTTGCATGAGGGTGTCAGCAGAAAGACATTAACATGCTTAATGTCAGTAACTCATGGATACTGTATGGTGGTGTTCAGGTTTGATGGGTAAAATGTTCTTACTATGCTGTTGGCTGAAGCCTCAGTTTACACTTAATTATTTTTTTTTCTATCTACAATTTTAAAATCAATCATTATTACGCACTTGAATCTGGGTTGAATCTTTGTGAACAGATTGAGTGAGGACTTACTTTTTTAAATCATAAATATTGTTAAATATGTATTTCCTGTCCATTTTAAACAAAACAAGACTGTAAAATGAATTGTCTTGTCAAATATATTTATAGTTGTCCACTTAAGTATTTGTTATGAGAGGAATCTGTGTTCAGATGTACTTTGTATATACAATGGTGTACATTACAGAGGTACAGTCTTCGTTTTCTTTCTGGGGGGTACAAGATTGTACAGTAATAGCAATAGTAGTTTACTCTCAAATACACCTTATATAATTCTATGTGTAGTTCTTGTAGTAAACTTTTTTTTTTAATAAACCGCTTGCTATACACGTCCTTGGCTGCTACCTTTTGTGGGTTTTCAATATAAAAACATTCACACACATGCTATAAGTCTATTAATAAACCTAATACATTATAACCGATGCGAATAAACGTGGTTTTAGATTATACAAAGGCTGCTTCAAAATAAGCGAGTCCGTAACTAACAAAGTACATGACCTGTCATTAAATAGTTGGTTCCACATTAAATCCATATTCCATTACTGTTTCAGTAGCCAGATGCATGTAAAAATGTATTTACCATCAACTTCAGTAACAATGTTTGTTCAGTAACAAAGCCAAAGTTTCACTTTATACGTGTGGTGCTGCCAAGAATAGCATACTAGAATACTAGTTCACAATATTAGAAGTATCTATGGCGTGAAAAATCCGGATTAAGTAGTTTTTAGCATTTTCATAATTACTTGCAATTTTGTGTATCGTTTAGTAGAAGATATTGCTGATCACTAATAAAATCAATGTTGTCGACGTTGATGTCGTTGAAGTCAACCACTAGATGGCCATAACTGATTAAATTCACTATAAAAGATGTTGCCAGCCGAGGTGCTGTTAAAAGTAAGTAATGAAAAGTAAGTATGAAATAGATGCTAAATAATTTAAATTCGTTATACTTATATGTTGCGCGAAATACTAGTCTATTTATTTAGGCTCTTTCCTCGTAGCCGAGAACGTTGTAATTGCACGTTATACTTAAAAACAAGTCTATTTAAACAAGGAAGTAGCTGCTTTCAAAATCGAAAGGAACTAAACATTGTTGTGTCAACTGTCGAAACCTGGAAAAAATGTTCGAGGTATCGCTAGTCTACAAGAAGCGGCTCTGCTGGATTCTCTCTAGAATAAATTCACCTCGTTACCATATTGGTTTAAAACATAAATATGGGTAGTTTGACGATTTCCTTTTTCGCGTTAGTCTACTAAATACGATTAGTGAGTAGGCGGTAGATGATCATGTAACTTGACTTGTTATGCGTAATAATTTTGCGAAGATTCACACTTTTATAATTATAAATATAATTTATATAATTTCAAGCAAACGTGTTTACGGACATTTTTAGGTTTTCTCGTTTTAAAAACATGTTTCAACTGAACTTTCTTTACTTTCCCCAGGTCGTGGAATGTTTCCCCGTTTGCTCTGACACCTTTTTGTAATGTTATTGTGAATCATACGTGGATGTCACTGAACGGCTGATGACTGAATCTATAGGTACAGTAATATTACTAACCATTTTTATTTGGTAAACTACAGGGGATGTCTGAATTGTCTTTTAAACTTTCATAACACTTACACGTGGCATTTAGCTTAAATGATGGATATATTGAACACATTTTGCCCGTTTCAGAGGAGGATGTATTAAGAACCGTACTTTTTGCAGGTGTGAGAACCATGACCGCAAGTACAGCAAACTACCTGTGGTGTCTTGAAGATATTCTTGGTCAGGGGGCAACAGCAAGTGTCTACAAAGCACGAAACAAAGTATCTATACTCTGTGAAACCAACAAATTATACTCCTTGAAACCAAGTATCTGTACTCTGAAACTGATTATCTATACTCACCACTACCAAGTATCTATACTCACTGAACTGCTCTCTCAAAGTATTTTGCCACTCTAAAACTGTGTCTATACTCAGTTGTCTCCGACTCTCAGAAGTGTTGCTTTGAACATGTTGACGCATTTGCAAATGTTGTGACATCTTTCATGCATGTGTCTCTTTGAAGAAAACAGGTGAGCTGGTAGTAGTGAAGGTCTTCAACATGGCAAGCTACAGCCGACCATATGAGGTCCAGATAAGAGAACTTGAGATGTTGAGGAAACTGAATCACGTCAATATCGTCAAGCTCTTCGATGTGGAGGAGGTGATTATCTCCTGGGCTTACTGATGTTGGTCAGCCCACACAATATTGTGTGTGTTGGTGTGTGACTGGGTTGGTGTGTGCATAACTGTCTACTTCTCTAATTTTCCAATACGTGTTCATATCTAACTGCCACGACTGCAGTTCAGTAAAGCTAACAGAGGAGATTAAAATACGACACATCACAAAATATCACATTTCAAGTGTCATTTGTAATCCTATTCTGATGAGTTTTAAATACTTTTTAAATACTTTAAATACTTTTGCAAGGAATCATAAACAGTTTCATACAGTTTACTTACAGTTGCTGCAATTATTATTATTATTATTTTTTTTTAATAATACTTTGGCTACATTGTTTTCACATCCTAATAGGTAACACTAATACTCAAAGTCTTTGTGACAGTCCTATAATGAGCAACCTAAATGACAGCATGGGCCAAGACAGGAAACCTGTCTACAAGGAGGCTGTCCTTCTTGTGACTCCATGTAACACATAGAAGGGAGGTTCTCCTCAGTGTGTGTTATCAGAAGGAGTTGCTTTGGAGAAGGGTTTGAAATCAAAGCCCCGGGATTGAAGAAAGGAGCACTCATTTGTTTGCTATGTCTGGTTGAAGTTAGCAGCAGTTGATTTATTTATTTATTTTTATTTTTTTTTACTTTACAGAAGCTTTACATCCTTATAACTTGACAGCGGCCCATTATTAAATGCATAATTTTTAAATACAATTTTAATAAGAAATCTGTGTTTTTTTGATAGATGCATATGAACAGCCAGCAGAAGGTTCTGATAATGGAGTATTGTTCAGGAGGAAGTCTGCTCAACCTGCTGGAAGAGCCTGAGAATTTCTTTGGCCTGCCCGAATCAGAATTCCTTACTGTGCTACAGTGTGTGGGTAAGCATGCAGTAACTAGCCACTTTACTGAAATCATTTGCCTCGTACTTACAGTGGCCCATTATTGGGTATTACCCATTTAATAGACACACAGTTCATCAGCCTCATGATTGATCTCATTCATTAGTGGTCGACCTACCACTTTCAGCCTACTGGGCTGCTAATATCTGGATATTTGAGAGGTTTGCTGTTCTCAGCACAGCATTACAACGGTTGAGGGTCTTGAAATGGTTCAGTCTTGGGGTTCTACCTACATCGGTGTCACTGGTGGGTTAGGACTGGTGTGCGATCATATGCAATCATATCCATATCCTTTTCACTTTGGGGTCCTAGTTAACGGAATGAACCATTTGCGCAACAACGGGGTGGTCCATCGTGACGTCAAGCCAGGTAACATCATGAGGCAGGTGGGGGAGGACGGACGCTCCATCTACAAGCTCATCGACTTCGGCGCAGCTCGTGAACTGGAGGACGATGAGAAGTTTGTGTCAATATATGGCACGGAAGAGTACCTGGTGAGGTTGGCAGCATCTTCTGCCAAGATAGAAGATTTCCTTGCATTTAAGAAGGATCGCAAATCATTCTGCCTAGTGCTCTCTGCAAGACATTTAACCATCAGAATAAATCAGAGTTGTGAATAAGAACCAAAAGGGGCTTTTTTAATCTTTTAAAAACTTAGTGTGACAACACAGTCAAAACAAGCTGGTCATAAATCACAATTTGTCCTCGGAGAAACCATTGTCTTGCTGGGGGTTTGTCCGTCCTTGAGTGAGTGGCGCGTATTCTGATGCGTGTTGCATGCAGCACCCAGACATGTACGAGCGTGCTGTGCTGAGGAAGCCCCAGCAGAAGAGCTTTGGTGTGACGGTGGACCTGTGGAGCACTGGTGTCACGTTCTACCATGCTGCCACCGGCAACCTGCCCTTTATACCGTACGGAGGCCCGCGCAAGAACAAGCACGTCATGTATGTGTCTAGCCGATCGCTTCCTTCTCTCCACAGACCACGTCTTATTGGATTATTTAACATTATCCTCTCTGATATATATCAACAGCATATAAGATGGTTATTATGGTAATAATTCTGGTAGTCCCTGTTATTGGTAGGTATAAGATCACTAATGAGAAACCAGAGATGGCGATCTCAGGAGTCCAGAAAGAGGAGGGTGGACCTATTGAGTGGAGATACAAGCTACCTCACTGCTGCCAGCTGTCACAGTGAGTTTTCCTGATAAACAACTTTGATTTAGGAGTAAGATGAAATGTTGCTCTCAAAGATCTGCTGCCCTTCTGACTTTAGTTCTAGACCTTACTAGACACCTCATCCAGCTAACTAAGATCTTACAACATGTTGAAATATTGAAACCAGAAATAGTGTCCTGGGGTTGCAGCTAAACTGTCCATAAAAAGTCAACAAAATGCTTCAGTTTTCCTTAAAAAACCCTAAGATTGATAAAAGGTAAATCACGTTTTCTGGAAGCTACATGTGTCTTCCTTATATGTTGTGTAGCTTAATATCTCAGTCTTAATATCCAAGCCCTGTGTGTTCTGCTGTTGGCCTCTAGGGGGCTGAGGGTGCAGCTGGAGCCCATCTTGGCCAACGTTCTGGAGGCCAACCAGGAGAAGTGTTGGAGCTTTGACCAGTTCTTTGCTGCCACCATAGACGTTATTCACCGCGTCAAAGTCCACATCTTCTCCCTCCAGCAGGCCACAGCTCACTGCATCTGCATTCATTTTTACAACACGTCAGTAAACGCAGTAGACACAATCCTGAAATGTTTGCTTCATCGTTGGCTAGTGACTTACTGATTGATAAGTGATTGCTAAGTACCCTTAATAATAATAATAATAATAATCCTTAATAAAATAGACATTTTGGGTGAATTTCAATACATCAACAAGCTGTTCTGGAGGATGTTGTTTCTCCAGTACCTCTTAAGGAGAACTGTGTGTGTGTGCCATAGTCCAGTGAAGATGCCCATCCTGCTGTAAACACATCTGGTCCTTGATTTGGATGCAGGGCTTCAATCTTCTTTGAAGAAGTCCAGGTCCAGACAGGGATTGCCCCAGAAATGCAGCAGTTCCTGTTCCAGGGCCACCCCCTGCCCCTGGAGCCCAGCATGAAAGTGGTCAACCTGCCATGCACCACCGAAGGGCAGCCCATCTTCCTGGTTAGCCGACAGCCTGAGAAGATGGTTGCACTGCCCCCTAGAGAACGTAAGGAGTAGGTCATATTACGGTGCCTGTTAAAATTATGGTGCTGTGATGTAATGTGTGTGGTACAGGGAACCAGTGAGACCAAGAGTAAGTTTTACTCCCAGTTTAGCCACACGAACAGAAGCAAAAAGTATCAGCAAGTATTTTAATGTACTTTGCCAACACTAAATGAAAATATCAAGTGGCTAGTAAATACAATTTAAAATGCATTTTTGCTTTGCTTTACTCAACACTCATGTCTAGCCAATATATAGTATATAGTATGGACTGTAGAAGTATCTTTGCATAGGTTGGTATCAATGATAAATAGTATTTTCCAGAATGTTACAGTGTCAGGATACCATGATATTCATAGCACATAACCTGATGTAGTCCTCAGGGTGGGGTTTCCATATTCTCCCTATGTCTGCGTGGGTTTCCTCCGAGGACTCTAGTTTCTTCCCACAGTCCAATAACTTGGAATTTAATTGCTTAATTGGCTACTCTAAATTGCCCTGGTGCATGCAAGTCCAGTGTGTCCTCAATAAAGATTGTCCTGATGAGTGTGTGAATGGCTGTGGTGGCTGGTACTCTGTCCTGGGTGGTGTCCTCTCTCCAGTGGTGGCTGGTACTCTGTCCTGGGTGGTGTCCTCTCTCCAGTGGTGGGTGGTGCTCTGTCCTGGGTGGTGTCCTCTCTCCAGTGGTGGGTGGTGCTCTGTCCTGGGTGGTGTCCTCTCTCCAGTGGTGGGTGGTGCTCTGTCCTCTGTTCTCTCACACTTTTCTGCACCCCATTCAGTTCTACAGGGAGCTGTGGTCTCTGCTGTGCACGATTGGCTGCTGCCTCTCACCAGTGTGTGATTGGTGTTAAAGTTGTATGTTGACTGTAAAGCATCCATGGCTATCTAATTTAATTGATTCATTCATTCACTCTGTCCCACCTCACCCCGTCTCCCCTTCTCTCCTCTGACACCCTCCAGCTGACATGCCATGCATGCCCTCACGGTTTGATGCTGTAGCAGACCATACTTATTCAAAGGTAGGAACGCTAAGCCTGTTTTGTAATTCTTGCTCTGCCTGAAGACATCATAACAAGTCAACAGACACTCTGTGTGCTAACGAAACGTTGTTGTCCTCGAAGATCGTGGTTGGGGTGGTTCATCAGTACCTGAGGATGGTGAACCTTCTCCACAGGCACAGAGAGTTGATTATACAGGGCTTCTACGGTCATATGTAAGTAGCATAAACAAACCGTTTCTTTTATATTCACACTGTGCGAAAACTGGTCAAGTCGTACGTTCTGCAGGGCTGCGTTACAAATCTAACTTCCATTTCACATCAGTGAAGATATTCTCTCCCCCACAAGGGAACCAATGCTTTATCTGTGTGTCTTTTTGGTCTCAGTCTGAGAGAAAATTGGTGTGGTAACCAGTGCGGTGGTAGCTCACTGGTTAAGGCACTTGACTAGTAATCGGAAGGTTGCTGGTTCAAACCCCACCTCTGCCAAAGTTGCCACTGTTGGGCCCCTGAACAGTCAGCCACTTCTGCCTGAGCAAAAGCCCTTAACCCTCAACTGCTTAAGATGTATTCAGTCACAATTGTAAGTCGCTTTGGATAAAAGCGTCAGCCAAATACCGTAAATGTAAGTGTACTGTCAGCCCCCTAATGTGGTGACCCTCAGACCCCTGAACAGTATTCATGGTTGCCTCTCTTTGTAGAGAGTCTGTATGATCCTTTGAAGTCTCAACCATAAGGTGACTAACAACCCTCCCTAATGATCATCTCACACAAACCCCTATTTAAACTCCTCTTCTTCCTCCTCCCACATTTCTCAATGTACGTATATAAGGTCCTTCTGAATTAGACTAGATTAGACTGGTCGTGATCGACATTGTACACGTAAGTTTTCGTGTACGTCAATACACTCGTCAATGCTGAAGCCGTCCAGTCTCCTAGAGTCCTGAATCTGAACCTGATTCCTGAAGGTCGAATTTCTAACACGATGTTCTTTTGTTTTTCTTTCTCGTTGCCAGTGAAAGTGCACGAGTAGAGTGCAACAACACAGCCCACAAGGTCGCCATGGTGAACATGAAGCTGCTGTCCTGCCTGAGCATGGAGGAGATGCTGCAGTCACTGTGAGCACCCGCAAGCTCATTCCCACATGGCTTTAGCGTTAGTGAAGGCCTAATGGCGGAACGTGTCAACGTTCACTGCACCGTGGTTTTGTTTGTTTGAAGAGTTCATAAGTGCAGGGTATGTTGTTTGTTGTTTTTATTCATTGCTGTCTCTTTGTGCTCATTTTGAGCAGCAAAGACCACCTTCCGCCTGACTTCCCAGACTCCTTTGACAACATGCAGAAACTTTGCTTGGTAAGAGCTCTGGAGCTTGGGAGGGAGGGTAAGGAAGAAACGGTCCATGTGAGAAACAGTTCTGCTTTTCCCCCAGATCCAAGAGAACATGCCAGTGTATGGCAACGGAATCCGAGAATTCCGGGGCAAACTGCATCATTTGCAGGTGAACCTGGCCACGTATTCCGAGGCACTGGCTGAAGACAGAAGGTGTGGAACTTTTGTGGAGCTAAACTTCATGAAAACACTGTTCATATAACATGGACTATTTAACACAGACTATTACCTGAATGAATACATCTATCAGAAAATGAGAAGATCAATATGTTCTCAGGTTGAGCAGAAACTCTTGTTGACTCTGGATTTACAGCAGCTCTAGATAATTACATTCTTAATGGTTGCTTAATGAATTAAGACTGACAGAATGATTTCCATTCGCTTGGTGCAGTGTACAGAAGATGGAGGTCCTTCTGGAGAAAATAGTGGAAATCCATCAGCATTATCGCAGAGACAGGCTAATGGGCAGTGAGTATATACCCGATCATATCTCTAACAGACATGATGGTTAAAATCAGTTGCTTTTTCTGGTTACTGTGAGACTACCAATCACAGTGAGGCTGTTGGATTAAGTGAAACCATGCTGTGATGTACACCATCACAATAATCCATAGCAATCACAAGTTTTACTCATGTGGTGAGGGAGTTTTCTGGCTATGAACAGTCAGCCACTTCTGCCCCCTTCTGTCCTCTCTTTGAGGACTTGGGCCAGGCCTGGTTCAGGGATTAGTTCCTGCCTCTTGGTACTGCTGCAGGAGATCAGCTCCATTCCCCCTTATCTAATGGTGCAGAAATGAGAACAGTGTCTGGGCTCTGCTCCCCCCCCCCCCCCACCTTCCCAGCATGCTATGTGTTACTGATAACATTAGTCCTGGCTCTCTGGAGAGACTTTTGGAAAGGGAGTGTTCTGCTACGGAGCGGACGGGAAAAGTGTGAACCTCTGTGATTGGTGAGCCTGGGATTTTCAGATATGTTCCCCAACTGAAGGAAATTGCGTCTTGTCCTCTCCTCCAGAGCTCAGCTATAACGACGAGCAGATCCACAAGTTCGAAAAGTGAGTAGCCGCTTTTCTCCGCGATCGTAGGTTCTCGCTGGTGTCTGGCTGTTTTTCTGTGGCCCAACGCTCTTCCTCTCTCTCTGTCTCCCAAGGATCAACCTCTTGTCCAACGTTAAAAAGGTGAAGGCTCTGTTCCGAGATGACTGTCTGCAGAAGTACCAGGATATACTGACTGCGGTGCAGAACTGGAGCAGGTGAGCACATGATGTGCTTGTGGGAGATGAGGTCACACTAGTTTATATCATCCCACAGATGATGCTCATGGATGATGCAGACAACAGTTATGACTAATTGATGGAACGATTAATATTATGTAGACGTAGAGAGAGCATACTATACCATATTGTATTGCATAGCATATACTTGGCATATGTTGTATTTGATGGTGTGATATTTAGTGTGGTAATTAAGTATAGTGTAGAGGAGGTGTTTAGAACATCTGATCTGCTCACTGCCCACTTCCAGTTATTTCAATCTGTTTGTTCCACACCCCTGAAATCATGAAAATAATCCACAACAGGATAGTATGGCTGTTAAACTGGTGTGTGTGTGTGTGTGTGTGTGTGTGTGTGTGTGTGTGTGTGTGTGTGTGTGTGTGTGTGTGTGTGTGTGT
>JAOYMR010000018.1:1626057-1640396 GCA_025802075.1 Tenebrosternarchus preto | reverse complement strand
TGTTACATCAGGTCAATAAGCAAATAGTTCTCACCAATGAATGACAATCCTCATCTGTGAGTTCCTCGGAATATCCTAATCTCCAAAAACAATCACCGCAAACCATTTGATAAAGACAAAGCCAGTTTTGAAAACATCGCACTACTGCAGTTTTTTTTTTCAGAGGTTACACAGAGGACGCTGGAGCTATTATGTGCTTCTCACATGTTCAGGTGTCATATGAGGTCTGCTTGACTGCACACTGCCCAGCACCACAGAAACAATGGCAGGGTGACATAAAGAGGAATTACTCAGATTATCGATTCCAGGTGAGTTTTCTTAGCATCTTAGTGAAATTTAAGAACTTAAAAGAATTTGAGAACTCGTTTTGCCTGATAGCTTTAGCCTGAAAGTCTTCCTAGTCACATTACTCATTGTTTGAGAATTCTATTGATTTAAGTATATATATATATATTCTTTGGACACCACATCTTTGCATACAACAGACAAAACAAAATGGTTTTGATTTAAAATAAACATTGTATAAGAAAGAGATTGAAATGAACTTGAACTCTGGATAAACACCAGGAGTAGCAATATCCCAAACTCAGCCAGGAAAACGATCAGGACTGGCCGAAGCTGAAAACCCCTCTCTGAGTACCTGTTGTACATTCACTGGAGGGTCCTGGGTTTCATCTGGAGCTTTCTCAAGAACTGAGATCAAACCAATCAGAGAGACAGCCTGCAGAATCCGCTCAGAGCTTCCTGCCCTGTGCCATTATTTTTATCACAGATACTCTCATCGATGTGCCAGTGGGATAGCGACCGTTTGCATATCCCATTTTCTGAGGAGCTCAGAGAAAGGTCACTTGTTGTAACCCATCTGGGAGTCTGTGCGCTGAATATAATCAGTATACACTTGTTATTCCGCAGGTCTGGGTTTTTTTTTTTCTTTTATGTGCAGGCTTGGGGAGAAGTTAATTTCCCTTGTGACCTTTGTGCAATAAAACAGTATTATCTGTTGCGCTAGGGAAGAAGCAAATTAGCTTCCGCAGTGGCGTTTTGTCACTAAGGTGATCACTTATAAGTTTATTTACTTAATTAGATTAAGAGCTCTGTAAAGGCTTCTACTGGACTGGGGAGGCGTATCTTGTCTGTCTGAATTATCTCACCCCCCTCTCCAGCCACAGAGACCACGGTGTCTGAGATGCTTAATGCGATGGCCCACTGACAGCAGCCCTCACGCCATTGCCGTCCTCACGGTGTTGAGAGGACTGTGATAATATCGTCGGCCTCGCTGAGACGCTGTGGAAGGACGAGGCCTAGTGTTTGCTGTGAGCCATGCCTAATTTCAACGGGAGGCACTTACACCATGACCCGGCGCTCCAAAGAAAGCCGACGCAGGAAGTGGGATGACAGCCATGTTATCATCCGACTCAAAAGGGAGCACCAGGCCATTGTTCGCCGTCACCTGAACTGTTAGCACTGACAAAAGCTCCACGCTGAAAGTACGGTGAGCGCCGAAGCTGCGCTCCAAAGCCGGTAATGTGGCTATTTCGCACGGCGCAGCACGAACATGCGCTATTTGATAGCCTTAGGTTCCTTTCAGCCATTCAGGTTTGCTAATCCCTTCTCTTGCGTCTCGACTGAGGTCTGATTTGTCCGTTAAACTGGATCCACCGCGCAGCGCCTGACACAGTTTGATGTTAATCTGTCAACACTGAACAGACGTTCTCTTGAGCTGTGCTTTCTCTTTGGGAAATTGCACCTACAACAGGGCACTGTCACTGCATGCTGTTTGAACAGCATTTCGGTACCATGTAAAGGCGCTGATTCAAATCCATGCACATTTTCAGCGCTAGGCGATGAGCCAGCAAAGTGCTTTCAGGACCACTAATGACTGAGATAATCTTTCCCAGACAATATGGTCAGATTAGCACTGAAATACAAACTCTTCTAAAATGCTGCAGTGTGTAATGAGTTCACATGTAGAGATTTTCTCACACATCCTCACACACAAACCAGGGGCTTTGGTGGCAGGACGTGTTAGAATTTCACAGGTGTGGTGTATGTTTGTGTGTGTTGGTCTGGAGGTTTCCCTGCTTTTTCTGAGTTCATTGGCTTTGCATGTGCTGTTGCACAAGTGAGATTTTCATGCTGTTTCGATATGTTGGTGTGACATTTCAGCTGCATTCCCTTCCTCGGACGCTCTGCGATTACACGCCGATTTTAATACTGCAAGAGCATCATCTGCTTCACGTTTCCTGTGCAGGTCTTCAGTCTGTCACAGCCGTGCACTGTGATACTGGTCAAGTAGAAAATGCAAAGCCTGCAATTCTGCAATTGACTTTTTTTTCTCTGCGCGCTCTTGTTTACTCTCTCTCTCTGTCTCCCTCTCTCACGAGTGCGCATGCACGTACGTGTGTGTGTGTGTGTGTGTGTGTGTGTGCGCGCGTGTGTGCGTGTGTCTTTCTGCTCAATGAGGCAACACGCGGTGCTCTAGTGCCCCGAGGATCTCCATGAATAAATGATTCCTGATTCTGTCCTCCTTATTCTTTTCCTCGTCCGACGGAAAAAGGAAGTAAGCCTTGCGTGCAGCGCGGCATAGCTAGCGGCTAAAAATACCCCAGCCGTCATCTGTGTTGCTATGGGTTCTTTCTCCATCATCACTGATCTTCAAAACCCACTCAGAACACCCGCCTCAGATCTTCTCCCTCTGCAAATGGAATTTTTAAACGTCTAAACGGCCTGCTGCATCTTCCACTCCCTCCAGCAGTGTTTGATGCATGTAGAGGAGGTGCAAGTGCAGTGCTGCCTAATGTTCTTTTTGGAACGTTTCTGGAGGTGCGGAAAATCCAAGACTACAGACCAGTGAGGGAGGAGGGAACGAGAGAGAATGAAAGTTGATTGTAAACTGAGGGAGAAGGACCATAGCCTGTGTTCTGCTAGCAGGGCTGAAAAAATGAGGTTGGTGATGCAGTACCTTCCCATCTACATGACACGATGGAGTAAGGAGAGAACACCATCTGTTGCTGAGAGGACTCTACATCCTTAAGGGTCTTGTGTGTATTTATGTATACTTAAGTCTACCTTCAGAGGTTTGAGCACACGCTACACAAGTGTGTACATGTGTGTCCATTTGTGTTCATTCACATTTAACCACACATGAATATTGAATGGAGAGTGTCCTGTCATCATGAACATTGTTCCAGGCAGGCAAACAGAACTGTGGGTATTGCAGTTTATTAGTTATGCCCAGTCTTGTGTTTTTGAAAATGTACATGCAGAAATGCCAGAGTGGAGATCTCCGAACAGACAAATAGACGCGCAGGCCATCAGACAGACACGCGCACAGACCCACACTGTCCCATGTAGTCTGCGTCAATAAAAGCAGCTTAAACTGCCCTGCTTGGTCATTACACCGCCTGTGTAGCTTTTGTGTTTAGCTGATCTGGTTTTTCCACCCCACACTAAGACTGATGCCCCCCCCCCAGCCCCCCGGTGTATTAAACCTTATGCTGCCTCAGCACTGAAGAGGCAAAGCCCTGTTACAGTTCGATGGCACTGTACATGTCTAACGTTGCATACCTTTAGTTCGGTAGCGGTATAGATCTTTTCTGGGAGCACATAATAACAGGATTATTATGAAGGTCCTATTTGGTGGTTTCTGCCCATGACTCCAGCACTGCGCTCGCGTTTCTCAGCGATGTTAAAACACCCCCGTAGGAGAAGCCATCTCCAGCCTTCGACTGTAAAAGTGAACATAATGACGAACCTGTTATTACAGTGCAGAGGACCGTGATCGTTCTTCTTGGCCATCGAGCTTCTCTCTGCCGTCACGGTCTCCATCGGTTTCATTGTCTGATGGTCCAGGGGGAGACGTTCAGAGATCTGAAGAACACCGGACTCCAAAAGAATGGTGTTAATAACTGGTCATGTACTATCAGTACAGAGTAAAAAAATACCTGCAAAGTTTAAACGAGTAAAACTGGACACACATGAATGCTGTACAAGTTCATTCTACACGTGTCATTTTGAAGTGTATGAGCAGCAAAAGGAAGGTCTCCTCAGGAACTTGAGTATTCTCCAAACAGAGGACAAGATTCATACCAGACTACCAAGACAGTTTGGGCAGGACATCCTTTTTGTAACAGATTTGGTAAAAAAAAAAAAAAAAAAAAAAAAAATTTAGAAAATGTACAGTATTTCCAAGAAACTTAGCACCATCTGCAGGACTGTTGAACGAGCCACTTCTTCATTCTTAACTTCTTCTTGTGAGACAGGACTTGTGTGTGTGGGACAGTGTCTGTCCAGTTCAGTTCCCAATAAGCAGAATCATGCAGTTGCTATGTAGAGCTTCATCTACTACATAGAACTTCATCCATATACCTAATGAACAAGGAAAAGCAAATCAGTGAAAAGATTAAAGAAGCTTTAGACGCTTTTTTATGATGTAGATCTGTGAAAATAACCAGTGGATTTCTTTTTTTTTTCTGTCTGTTTTTCTTTCAGAACTCCACAAAAGAAGATGATGAGGACAATCCAAAGTCCCTCACAGAGGAAGAGGTCCAGGCCAAGATAGACGAGTACAACTCCAAAGTGTCCGAAAACGAAATGAAATTAGTGAGGACCTTGTTTTTCACCTGACAGCACATTACAAAAAATCAGTCCTGATCAAAACCTCAGAACATGGGTAAACGGGGCCCCACAGATGCCTCATCCTCTCTCTCTCTCTCTCTCTCTCTCTCTCCTCTTTCAGGCTGAAAATGGCACTTACACTGGTTTCATTAGGGTGCACTTGAAGCTCCGGCGGCCGGTGACTGTGCAGCCCCAGGACGGGAAGGACTCCGGCACGACCGCAGCTGATGGGCGGGACAGGCGCACGTCCTTCTATCTGCCCAGTGACGCTGTCAAGCAGCTCCACGTGAGCAGCAGTACCACGGTTGCCGAGGTGATCCAGGGCCTGCTCAAGAAGTTCATGGTGGAGGACAACCCATGCAAGTTCGCCCTGTACCGGCAGACGCACCGTGATGGCCAGGGTGCGTGTATACGAGGGTGGTCTGGGTTTGGATGAGTGTGTGTGTGTGTGTGTGTGTGTTTAGTATCCTAGTTCAATGGTGTCTTGGAGTTTAACCGGTTGTACTTCCTTGGATACATTCTCTGAGTCAATAGATGAGTGACTCACATGAGTCATTCTGCATAAGGGCTTCTGCTAAATGCCATAAATGTAAATGTGTGTGTGTAAGGGTGTGGGTGTGTGTTGGGATGATGTGGGCACGGATGAGGGTGTGTGTCCTTCACTAAGAAGGAGTGGTATAAAATGTGTCTTTAGCATCCTAAAGAGAGTGGAAACAAAAACTGTGTGATATGCACATTTATTTTAGCCTGCTAAAAATATTTGCAGCACTTTTATTTCTAACGCTAATGTAGATATTTTCTGTTCATGTCAGATCTCTTCCAGAAGCTTCCCGGTTCCGAGCACCCACTCGTACTGCGGCTGCTGGTGGGTCCTGACCCAGAGAACCTCTCCTTCGTGCTGAGGGAAAATGAGACCGGAGAAGTAGAGGTGGGTTTCTCTGCCAGACCACACTATCACCTACAGAGAGCACATTAATTCTGCACCGTCACCGGTCACCGAGCACATTGGTGCTGTGATGACCAGTAAACAAGTATATCACAGAATATTAAACTAATTTGCAGCCAAGTATAACATGGCTGTTACACAGAGTTAGCGGTACGCTAGCACCTACACGCTGATGCCACACAGAGTATGTTAGTGGTGTGTAGTATGTATTTTAGCATTAGCGTGACCTTAGTCTCTGCAGTATGCCGCAAGCAGTGTTACACAGGAGCAGTGTAATAAATGATGAGCCTTGAGCAAAACAAACATAAAATAAATGACACTTCAAACATTTAGCATTTTAAAAGGCATCTTGTACAATGGTTTACAGAATAAGTGTTTGGTTTTATGTTGTGTTTTAGCTTTCCTCAAGCGCTTTATGGTGCTTAGGTTTCTTTAGTTTTCATTTTATTTATCTTTTGAGAAATAAATATCAGTTAAAACATTTGTTTTAAAAGCTTTACTGAATCCTCTCTCTCTCTCTCTCTCTCTCTCTCAGTGGCATGCATTCTCTGTTCCTGAGCTGCAGAACTTCTTGGCCATCCTGGAGAAAGAGGAGGGGGAGCGGATGAGGCAGGTGAAGCTGCGCTATGATGCCTACCGGGAGAAGCTTAAAGAGGCTCTTCAGGAGGTGCAGAGCAAGCCTGGCTAGGGTGGGGCCACACGTTGTCCCTCCACCCACCGAGCCCAGCACGAGGCCAGTCTGGAGCCTCCCCTCACGGACTCCTGAAACCAACTCCCCAAACCCTCCACTCAGGACTCCCCAAATGCCCTCAGCATCCCTCTCCACCCCAACACAACCGATGCCCCCGGGCCAGGGGGCAGGGTACTAGTGCATGGTGTTGGTGGGGTGTTAACAGAACACAAAGGATGAAGACGTGTGGCTCTCTCCGGAGCCAAATGGCACACTGGCAGAGGGCATGGAAAAGGGTTTCTGACTCTTAGTTTGAATCGTTGAAAAAGGATTTGATTTGTTTGAAGTCTTGAGTCTGTTCGTTGTTTCTTTTCGATGCTGCTACTGCTGCTATCGCTGCTACTGCAAATGCGACTTTCTCATCTGGCTTCACCGCTAACGTTCCGTGCATCTGGATTCAAAGATGGCACCACGCGTCTTCTGTCAGGGACACCTTGATTTGAGGAGGGGCAGAAAGGTACTGGGTTTCTACAGAAAAACAAATAAAACTTGTATAGTCGAGCACAGATCACATGCCAGGCTAACTGTACAAAAAATAATCATCAGTATCCTCTCTTTTTTCTCACACTCCTTAGAACATCTTGACTAATATCATTGTGGACAAGATCCTGTATTCAATCCATGAGCTTCTCACCAAAATCAGTGTCATTTGGTAGAAACTTCCTTTTTTTTTTAATACAAGCCACCCAAATCAAGAGCTGCTCTTCCTTCTCAAAACAACATAACATTCATTAGCCAACAATGCACTCTTAACACATACGACCATCCATTGTCCATGCATGTGTACATTTTAAAGTGGGCTGGGATCCTTTTCCGGCAGTGTGTATTATAAGCACGTCCTGACGCCAACGTCTCGAACTGCTCCCTCCAGAAATATGAAACAACTATGCAGTCGTGACCGTCGCAAAAGAGCGCCGTTTGTGGGACTTGTGAAAGGAAGTGAGCTTTTCACCTGCTGTGGTGTGGCATGAGAGCATATGAAAGCACCAACATTCAACACACAGTGGCCGTGCAAATCCTCCCTTCCGTCAGCCGAACGCAGGAGCAGGCGGGGAGATCGACACGCCTGCAGTCTGATTTGCAGAGGATCTCGGAGTAGGACCACTTTCTTTTGGATCAGTTTGATAGCACCCAGTAACACATTTAATGTAGGAAACATTAGCATACAGTATATAGTCTGATCTAAGGTCTGAGGTTCCACTAAGTGAGGATTGTAAAATCAGGCTCACATGGGCAAACGGAGGTTATGGACGGTCACTTCATAAGCTGAAAAACATCATAAAGGATTTTACACCAAAGCTACTTGGGACATACAGCCCATTTATTTCTAATTTTCATTAAATAATGGTCTGATTAATATACATCACATGTCATAAAGTTGAATCTTCTATCATTGTGCAGAAACGTGCTAGAATGCATAAGAATCCTGTGCTGAGAGCATGATGTGATTTCTCCCTCTTCTGTTTTGGAAAAAATGTATTTTAACAAAAGGAATTCATATTGCTTTAATGTGTGTATGCTTCTTGAGCGCTGTATGTGCAGAACATGAGGTGTGTGTGCGAGAGAGATTTCATGAAGCCTGCAACACTGAAGAAACGTCACCACCATGGTTGTGCTCATGCTGATCGTACTCATACTTTTCGGATGAGGTGTGATGACGGCAAGCGTTGCGTTTAGCGATGACTATCTGCGAGCTGTTTTCTCCCTGTGCTGCAGAACCCCCTTCAGGCTTAAGCGTAGCTCTCCTGACACGCCGATGTTCCAGGGCACCACAGCGAGTGTCAGGGTTGGGGAGGGGCTGCTGGGCAGCTGGAGACACAGCTGAGGTTCTTGTTCCTCAGTACAATCACCTGTGTTGCGTTAGCTGCAGTGAGCGTGGTCTAACCAGTCGTCAAACCCTGGACCTTTTGAATGGGTTGTGCTACGCAAGGACAGATGGGGGTGGACCTTGGAAATCTGCTTGGAATGATGCTTCTTATTGGCCATGTGCCTTTAGTCTGGATGTAGGCTAGCCTGAATGCCTATATATGTGCTCTGTTCGTCTGCTCCAGTAGAGCCACACGCCACGAAACTAAAAATAAGAACGGAGCAAAAGTCCAGTGCTTTCTACATGGCAGATCTCTCATGTCCCTGTGGGACTCTGAGGATAAATGTCCGAGACAGAGTGTGTGTGTGCGTGTGTGTGTAACTTATTTTATGATTCACTTTTCTCAGTGTGTGAAAAATGAGTTCTGGACAAATCAATGCAGTCTGGCAATCTTTTTTTTTTTTTTTTTTAAATCTGTATAACATCTTTAAAGCTGTAAAATATACTGAAGAATGAAATAAAAGGTCATCCTTTTCTGTTTGTCTTTATGATTTTCACCCACTGAATCAGGAGCCAACAAAGCCAACTAATGGGTAAATACTACCATTTACTGCAGAGAACAGAAAACGTAGACAAGAGCAAGATACCAAATACATGAGCTTATGTTACACATGTTCACTCATGTTAAAAATAAGAGAAGCATGAGAATAAAGCACATCTGTACAATGAATCACAATGGTAGTCACACATGTGCTACGGAACTTTACTGAAAATGGCAAACCCCAAGTAGGCCATGATACCCAGTCCAGATGAGGGTCACAGCAGACGTGGTACTACAGTACAGGTGGACAACGAGCAACTAGACCTTTGGTTTCAGGTCAAAACACTGGATTGACACGCTAACTAGTAACAGACTCAGAAACGTGGTGTATACACAACAGACTTCAGAGAAAACGGAGACATAAGGAGGTATTTATTCAGGTCCTGGCAAGTCATCAAATGAAGAACAGGTGTGGGTAATGAGAGTGACATGACTGGGTGGAGCTTGGGTGGAAGAGGTAACAGAGTGACATGGCTGGGCTCAAGAGCAAAGCTTGGTGCTTAGTGATGGTGAACACTGATTTAACTGCTCAGAAGGGAAGCGAGTGCTGACAATTACTGTTTTATAGCTTGTAAAGAATGCTGACACGGTGAAAGTGTGTGTGGTTCATGAAGCATTTCTATACAGGATGATGTCATAAGAGCATTGCATGGGAAAGATTCCAATGCCATAAAAGGCATCCATTTTAATTCATTGTATTCATGTACTAGGCATAATGTAATATTCTTGTTATTGTGTAATGATGTTTTTAAAAAATCTAACCTGTTTTTTTTCCATGCTAAGTGTCCCATCAGATCTGGGCCCCGATTTCTCAAAGGTATAGCAATGTTAAGATTATCTTAAAAACCTTTTTGTGTTTGGGAAACCCATCTTAGATCACTAATCCAGCTCACTCGGGCAGGTACCAAATATAACCAGCAGGGGGAACCTCTAACCCATAAACAACATACAAAGCTGTTGCTGGAGTTCATACATATAGCACCCAAGAACTTGTGCTATATTGTATATCAGTGCAGCAGAATCATATTTGTTTGGAACATATAGGACTAGACTGATATAAGAATATTATGTAAAGTTACATATTAGCTATCGTATTTAGATGTACTCTCTTTATGAAAAGGTTTTTATATGCCCAAACAGTTCTTGAAATCCTTGAAGGTCAGGCTTATATTCAATTATTGGTATTCTAAAAGTTGCATGCAGTTCCATGCTAGAGAAAATACTATGATCATAGTCTTTATTATAGACCAAGTTCAGCTCATCTTCTACTGCGAATTTGCCTAAATTCTACACGATTGGCTTATAGATGGGAGAAGCATACAGGCGTCGTCAAGGACACACTTAGGCTTCTTGGCAGTCACAACAGCCTCCAGTTGTGAATGTCCATCATAACTTCCAAGACCAAATACAGCACGTACCTCTCATTAGCTTCAAAGCTGCCAAGGGGTCAATGTGAAAATAGTGTCAATATGTTATTTACATGAGTAAATATAGAAAGGACCTGAGAATAGCATCTACTACAACCATGCTGATGCACGGCCCGATTTAGCACGACATGCCCTATGGTGCAACGCATCTTCAGCTACTCGCCCTCAGAGCAAGGTTGATTAACACTGGAGTCATATTCGTGTTTAACGAGAGACACTTATATGTCATGGGCAGACAATGTTTACTGTGTCTTGTATTTAGCCTCTCTGTAAGCAGTGTTCGTAACTGGAAATGTGAGCCTCGAGGTTTGCTCTCCCTCGTAGGCTAGTAGGCCATATTATCTTCCACAGGAGGCCGACGCTTTTATAACGTCAGTTACAAATGTAAACTGTTCAAACTGCCCATTAGTCGTAACTAACAAAAAGAAAGGAAAGAAATTTGATTGCGACCCGTGTAAGTCCTATTTGAGAACCTCAACTTCTTTTGATCCATCTTTTGTTCATCTAATGGGGCCATAGTGGCTCTTCGAAAAACTTGTTGCATCTTTAACCAATCAGAAGTTCACCCTTCGGACAAAAACATTCCATGAGATTGAGCCAGCATGGCGCTCGCTATGCCACGCCCTGCGCATATACCACGCCCCCTACTTTGTCTGTTGATGACGCTACTGTAGCCAAACAGAAGACGCTCTTAGCAACAAGCTAAGAAACCACATCTGTGTTTGAACGTCGAGAACTCCTTGCTCAGGAGATGCAAATTTGGACGACACTGTTGTTTTTGGAGTCCGCCATTCGGGACTGGTATTGACAATGTCGTGAGTTGAGACTGCACTACTCTCTTTCGAAAACAACGCTAACGTTACTCTTTGCTGGGATAAGGAAACATTTCAGCATTTACCTAGCGTTAAATAGCAATTGAGCTAGCTAGCTAGCGATAACATCATTAGAAAAGTGTGAGTTTACAGTGATCTAGCCACAAATTCGACCATTTTCCCCGATTGGGATGGTTCTTTTGATCGATAAAGGTATCCGTATTTTGAAGAGGGCCAAGGACGATCGTGGTCGACGCCTGCGTTTTATCTGGACTCAAACTATCTTGAAGGACTGTGCTCATATGGACGTATATAATTTTTTATTGTGCTGCAAGCTGACGGAAAAACATCTAAATTTTTGCCCTTTGCATTTTGAGCCACTGGAAGAGCAGTATATTGTGCAGGCGGAGAAGTGTAGAAAAAACTAATGGTGCTTTTATTTTAGCTTTACATTTCTTCTTTATATATTTCAGGATTTTTTTTCCTTTATAACCGCACCGTGCTTAACAGCTAGGCTATCATACAAAGCTCACGTTATATCTAGCTATCAAGCATTTCCTAACCAGTTCGCTAGCTAGCTAACTAGCTATGTAGCTTCAATCCTGAACTATAACGTTAGCTAGCCACTTAACACTACTGAGAGCAATACTGAACTCCTCGCTTCTCAGTCAATTGCAAACTTCAGAAAGACCATGCCCAACTGTGAATAGCCAATGTCCAGTTTATTAGCCAGCTAGCTGACTGGGCTAATTTGCTTAAGAGTCGATGGGAATTTTGAAATTCTAGACATGACATAAGGCGAATGACTAGAGATAGCTAATCCAGTTACAACCGAGCTAGCTTTTTAAAAGGAGTCTTTTTTGGAAAGGGAGGGGAAAACGAGGCATTTGATGTTGACTGCAAAAGTTTGCCACAATCATGATGATACTGAGCAGAAAGCCAGATGGTCCAGTTACAGCAGGTAATTGTTTTATGCATGTCTTATGTACAATGATCCGAAATTTAATACCTTACTGCATTAGATTGCTACGCCTGGTCCAGGCTGTGTGGGTAAACAAAAACTCTGCCCACTGTTGAAGCCTTTTGCATGTCGCGGTGACCGTTGTGGATAATTTGGATATAGACCTGAAACGGCTGCAAAAGTTTGACTAGCTGGAATTATTACTGTATGTGATTTATTTCTTTCATCGAAGAGGCTTATAAGTACCTATGCAAGATCTGATTAAGTCCGTAACTGAAGGAATTTTCAGCCGTTTCATTCCCCCTCATTCAGGCTTATTCCCCAGTGTAAGCCACTGCTAGATAAAGCATTTCTTTCATTATTGTTTTTATGATGGACCCAAAAATCATGAACGCATCCAATAATGTCCCATCAACAATCTGCTGCCCGTTTGAATTTCATTCAGCAATAGCGTATGCCGTGTATTTTATATGCTTATATATATTTGCTAAGCTTTCTAGTATAGACTGTTAGAGTTTAGTGACATAATAAGACCTAGTTGTGGAAACTGCTGAACTCCCAGAGAGGCATTAAAAACCTACCTAATAAGCTTCATCATTGTCTGCTCCAGAGACTGTCTGTTGACCGGGTTGTGTGGGAAGCCTGTATTCTGACGCACCTGCAGCTTGGTTACATCGCTCCCCTAGGGGATGTTTCTTGTTTTGTTTTTTTATGTCAGTTGGGAAACCTGCTTCTACATCGTCCACATTTTTTTTTATCTGAGCAATGTAGACAAATGCATGTGTGAGTCCAAACGAATGTAGGATGTTATACTGTAATTGTTTGGTGTAGGAAAGTGCTGTTGATATCCCTGTTAAAGCATGCTGAGCTGACGTGGTGGTGGTGATGATGATGATGATGGTGTGTGTATTTATGTACTCTGCAGCTCGCCATGCTGATGGTCTCTATGACTCCTACATGCGCACAGACCACATTGAGGACGCTGATCTGAACCGACAGAGCCCCTCCGGACTGCCACCACTGCCGAAACACACAGTAAGTCCAGACTTCCTCTTCTCCAGTAACATGACAGACGCTGTATCCTCCGCTTCCTTTGGTTTGTCCTCATGTTCAAATGGTGGACATGGATGAGCAGGTTCCTCCTTTGTCCGCTTGAGCAGGAAACTGTTCCTGATTCATTAGCATGTAAAGAATCATTTGAAAGTTTGACCCACTAACCAATCATGAGCTAGCTTGTTTTGACTTTGCATGTTGCCTCCACCCGTTTGTGTTGGCACGGTGAGTTGTGGGTGCTGCCTGTGTCCCAGTAACACGTGGTGCTATCTCTCCCTGCCTGTGCAGTGTTTGTGTATGTAAATGGATTTTGCACCTTAATATCTCAAGGCAGCGTGACTTTTGTATTTGCTATGTGTATTTGTCTGTTCTCGCATTCTGTGTGTGTTTTTTTTTTTTTTTTTTTTTTAGTTTCTTGCTGGTGTTTTAAAAACACTTTATGTAAACATCTGAGCAGCAACTGAGTACATTTTTAGTTGCACAGGTCAGTTTATGTGATGAAGCTCCCTAAAT
The DNA here is from genome assembly GCA_025802075.1 of Tenebrosternarchus preto. Classification (NCBI taxonomy): domain Eukaryota; kingdom Metazoa; phylum Chordata; class Actinopteri; order Gymnotiformes; family Apteronotidae; genus Tenebrosternarchus; species Tenebrosternarchus preto. The sequence continues at coordinate 1,626,929 of JAOYMR010000018.1, read as the reverse complement.
ATGATCCACATAGCTTACATCATGTTTCATGTCATCATATGGCATCAGGTGGCAAGTTTCTAAATCTGAATTTCTGTTCACATGCATAAATTTATATACTAACTACTGCTGTCTGCGTCTAATTCAGACTGTATACTGACTACAAGTCCATTGGGATGGTTTGTTTGTGTAGAGTCTTGGAATCTGGCAGGCTTTGTGCCTTGGTAGCTGCCAATTCCATTAAATATTTTCCTTAGATGTTCGGTAAACAGTTTCTGCTGTGTATGAGTTGGAGCAGGAACAAATTTTCTGGCATACAAGATAAGAACCCTGTGTTGATCAATCACATTAACCTTCTGCTGTGCCAATCACACATCACTTACTGCTTAGACTTCACCGTTTACATGTAAAGAATTGTTTTATTGCACTCTTTCCAAAGCAAAGCAGTGAGAACTTGTGTCTGGAAAGAGACAGCTGATTTATTTGGCTTAGGCTCTGTGATGATCATTCATCACTTCTCCATGCACACGTTCTATTTCGGTCACACTTCTCAGGACTGCATTTCCAACCCCCCTCTCAGTGGCCATGACTGCCACTCCTTGAGCTTTTTTTACCCATCATCACATGTTTTTGTAGATATGACCTAATTTCCTTAGTGCACTTTAAAAAACTGGGTTGTATTTTTCTGCCCTCCATGCAGCACTGCAGTTTTCTGATGGGACTTTACTTGAGATGATGCATAGAACGCTGTTTAATAGAAATACGACTCGAGAATTTCATGGTGCATTGAACATCCTGAATGGGGGGGGGGGGGGGGGGGGGTAAATGTCCGGCCCAAACAAAACCACCAGACTGCTGATATATTACCAACTTCCTGATGGAGTTGAACAAAG
>JAOYMR010000018.1:1603961-1625957 GCA_025802075.1 Tenebrosternarchus preto | reverse complement strand
ATGGAGTTTGACTGAGTGAGGTGCAGTTCAGAATCTACCGTTCCTTGTGTGATTTTGGTTGAGACTGTCAGTGATCTTGGGGGGGATAATGTACTGCCCTCACTACTGCAACAGACTGCTGCTTTCTTAGCATCTTCCTGCTGCAGTGGATGAAATCTGGGTTTTGTGTGGCATGAGATTAATCCAGATTTAATTATATAGCTGGATTACATCCTGGAGCAAGAGACAAGATGTTATGAGCATTGGCAAATTCTTTCCATAAGTAAAAACTGTGTAGGTAAAAGTTTTTTATAATGCAAAAGCAATTGGCACATTAAATCTAACGTTTAGTAAACCATTATCCATCTGGTTAACTGAGACATTGAATGAACATGTCATTTTGGATTAAGTTGTAGGATGGTAGTGCTTACTGCGGTAGTTGGGTATAGCCTTGAGGCCTCAAATGTCTGTGCTTTGTCCTCCATTAAGATGAACATCCTGCTCCACTGGTTTTGCAGCCATCTCCTTCCATTGTAGGAACTGTTCATCAGGCTTTCCCCGCTGTTCAGCTGCTAAGATCATTAGTGCATTCCAATTCCCCTGCAAGCTATATGTTACTCCCATTTATATTGCTGTGTGGATGTTTAGGGTTGCACATTTGCACTATTGACTGCATAATAGTGTCCCAGTTGGACATCTTTATCACTGTATGTTTGAAGTTTAGGTGAAAGTTCATGCAGTCGGCTGTAATCGACCTTTTCCTTTTGGTTTCTTTGGGGGAGTTCCTCTGAACCAACATGGCTTTAACGTGCTTACCTTTTATTTTACACAGCCTTCATGCTATTGATAGATTCTTCTTGCTGCACACAATGTATTGTAATACCTTTTTCTTTTCGTTCTGAAGGGTTTGAGCAAATCTACGATGAAAGATCAGCTGGGGATCCGAGGAGGACAGATGAAGGTGAAGTACTTGTATGAGGACTCGTACAACCGCAAACCTCATGGTGTGACCCAGCACAGTGGCACTAGCCAAACATCTGCCAAGCCCTCGTCCACTCTCTCCAAGGAAAAGAGCATGGACAGCAACAGTTCAGCCAAATCCTCCGAAAGCTTGATGAAGTCCACCAGACCGGGTGGTCCCATTGCTCCAGAGCAGGCTCTGAAACAAAACAGACAACATCTGACTGCACTGGAGCAACAGGAGATCCACAGTTACCCCGAAATCTACTTTGTGGGACCAAATGCCAAAAAGAGACAAGCGGTATCAGGGGGCTCAAATAACTGTGGATATGATGATGACCAGGGGGGTTATATTCATGTGCCTCATGACCACATTGCCTATCGCTACGAGTTCCTGAAGGTCATTGGTAAAGGGAGTTTTGGTCAGGTAGCAAAGGTCTACGACCACAAGCTGCACCAGCATCTTGCCCTCAAGATGGTGCGCAATGAGAAACGCTTCCACCGGCAAGCGGCAGAGGAGATACGAATCCTGGAGCACTTGAAGAAGCAGGACAAAACGGGAAACATGAACGTTGTCCACATGCTGGAGAACTTCACTTTCCGCAATCACATCTGTATGACCTTCGAGCTGCTCAGTATGAATCTCTATGAGCTCATCAAGCGCAATAAGTTCCAGGGTTTCAGCCTGCCTTTGGTGCGCAAGTTCGCACACTCCATTTTGCAGTGCCTGGAGGCACTGCATCGCCATAAGATCATCCACTGTGACCTTAAACCAGAGAACATTCTGCTCAAGCAGCAGGGTAGGAGTGGTATCAAGGTCATCGACTTTGGTTCCAGTTGCTTTGACCACCAGCGTGTCTACACATACATTCAGTCCCGATTTTACCGGGCTCCTGAGGTCATCCTGGGCTCGCGCTATGGTATGCCTATAGACATGTGGAGCTTTGGCTGCATTCTAGCTGAGCTCCTAACAGGCTACCCACTTTTCCCCGGTGAGGACGAGGGGGACCAGCTAGCCTGCATGATGGAGCTGCTGGGTATGCCCCCTCAAAAACTGCTGGAGCAGGCTAAGCGTGCCAAGAACTTCATCAACTCCAAAGGCCATCCCCGTTACTGCACCGCCACCACACTCAGCAACGGCACCTTGGTTCTCAACGGAAGTCGCTCTCGCCGCGGCAAAATGCGAGGTCCTCCCAGTAGCAAGGAGTGGGTCACGGCCCTCAAAGGCAGCGATGACCACACCTTCATTGACTTTCTGAAGAAGTGTCTCGACTGGGATCCCAGTACACGCATGACACCTGTCCTGGCGTTGCGACACCCCTGGCTCTGCAAGCGACTACCCAAGGCCGTGCCTGTAGGGGAGAAGAGCCTGGTGCCCAAGCGGATTACTGAGCATAGCACCTCCTTCCCCAGTATCATCTCTAAAGCACCCCCTGTAATGGGCCCAACCAACAACAAACTGCGGACCCACATGATGGGGGACTCTAGTGGGAGTATACCATTACGTACAGTGCTACCAAAGCTTGTTTCATAGAGCTGATCACCTATTCAGGGATTAAAATGACATTGTAGCATTGTCTTTAGAGGTGAGTTTAATTTGCTTTTGAAATGAGTGTGTCTGTGTCGATACTCGGTGGTTTGACATTAATTTTTAATTAAGCAAGAAAAACAAGATGATAAAAATTTCTATGGCAGTTAAACAAAACCTTGTTTGTTTTCTTCAGATGGCATTTGGGAATGGTATTTCAAAATATAAAAAGATAGTGTTTTGCTTCATTTTTTTCACTTTTGTTGGATGCTGTTGAAGTGCACAAATGGTTGAAAATATGCTGTTCCCCATTTGGGGGTTACAGTCTCACTTTTGCTAAGACAAAATTGAACTCACAGTTGTAAGGGCTTTTTAAAACTTTCACTACTTTTAAGTGCTTTTTAAAGATGCTGGGCCTCTGAAATGGTCCCAGTAACTAACTGACATGTGATATCTCTCTAAGCACCAACAACGAAGGACCTGATTCTCATCACGTCACCCAGGGCTCCCATGGTCCTGTCAGTTTGCCAACAAGCTGTTTAATGACTTTATTTAACAGTGATTCTTTTTTTAGGTGGGATTTTAATTGTTTCATTTTATTCTCCTTATTTCTGGTGTCTGGTGTTGTGGTTTGAGTTACAAGGAAATGACGACTTCCTTGGCTTCTTCTGGCCAAAACACTGTGCAAGTAAAACCTAAGGACTAGGAGCAGTCCAAGCCCCTCCCCCTCTGTTCTCCAGAGGCTTTTAACCTCCTCCTTTTCTCAGCATTTCTTCTGTGAAGCTGTTGCATAAGAGAAAGTGTATCCCCTACAGCAAGACAATAGCATGATTGGGATGGGAGCATTAGAGTTGAATTTGTAGCCAGAATGTTGAGTAGACTTGGATGCTGTTCCAGTAGGAACCTTGCTGTCTTTTTGCATGCGCTACTCTAAAAGATTTTTTCCACTGCGTGGTGATCAGTAGTGTGTTGAGTTGGCCTGTGTGGGGAACTTTGGACTGTTTCAGTCCTCCTATGTTTCCCACACTGTTCCAGGGTAGATCCACAAACTTCCCGTCCGTATACTCAGACTCTCGACGGGATCGCACAGCCGTTTAGTCTGGGATGACTTACAGTGGCAGTTAACACGCAGCTGCACCCAGACCCTTTCCTGTCACCGAGCCTTCGGGAGGTCATACTGTTATCCACATGTGCTCAGTGTTGGGGCACCTTCACAAAACATGGATGCAGCTGTTTCTTTTCTGTTAAATGCAAGTTTTATATTTGGGTTGTGGTTATGTCGAAGTCATCCAGGGGATGTGGAATATAAAAGTGCATTTTGTTGGCACTGCCATTGGGTTTTATCACATTTTCTGGCAGTGAACAGACACCGAATGCTCAATGGTATGTTCTTATGTAAAGCAAAGATGCAGTTTTGGAGTTAAAGGTGCTAACCCTGTGGTCCTCACAGATATGTGCTGTGCATCTTTCTGTCCACGGGACCAAGGTTTAGATTTGACACGTAAACCACAAACGTGGTTATAAAACTTACTGCCATAGGGTTTGTCATTTGTTTGTCTCGTGATGTTCTTATTCATGCTGTACAATACACCTCTCTCTCAGGTCATAACCCCACTTTAGCGGGTTTGATAGCATGGATGCTTGAAGGATGTATGATTTCACACAGTAAATTTTAGCTGGTACACACAATCCACATGAGCTATAGAGCTGTGAAGAGCAAGCCTGTAATAAATTCTAAAGACACTGGTGCTTTACTCAATGTACCTGTAGCAATACCCCACTACTGTAGGGCAAGAAGGGACTTGTAATGTTTGCTTGGTCTGTCTTAAACGGGATCAAGACCGGTTGATTAATCAGTTAGTAATGAAATGTCCTCAGTAGTCCCACTGGGTCTGTGTCCTACTGGAACATACCCAGTGAAAAGAGTGGTTATGGAGACGTATCTTTGGTGAACTTACTGAAGAAAACATCCAATGCGTCTTGGTCTACCTCTTCTTTCCAAAAACAACACTTTGCATCTGACATACAATCACTCCGAGTTCCACGATTCAAACCAGGCTGTATCGCCCAATTGTCTGCTCAACGTGTCCGTGTCAACCATTCGTGAACAGTCCACTGTGGCAGGGAAAGCCCGGGCCTGTGCCTTTGGTGGAATGCCGGATTAAGTCACCTGGGTTCAGCCTGTTTCTCTTCCAGCTTTTTTTACTGTTAGGGTTTCATACTTCTTTCCTTCCTCCTTTTATAGAGGTGTTGTTTTTACCGCTTCCCAAATGAAGAGTTCATTCAAGTCTACGAGGGCCGAATAGCAGAACTGTGTAATTTTCTTCCTGTGATGTGCTTATGAACTGCTGGCTATTTTGTTCACAGCATGAAAATCAAAGTGTAAAATGACTGAATGATGAAACGTATGTAATGATGAGAAGATAGATGTGTACATAACGTAACCAAATGATCTTGTATTCGGTTCTTTTTTTTTTTTTTTTTTTTTTTTTTAAAAAAGGAAAAATAAAACCAATATTAAATGAAATGAGTTTCTCCTTGTTGACGTGTGGCCTTGTGTTGCCGAAATACACTTTCGGAGTAACATATTTAATGTTTTTTTGGTTTTTTTTTGTATTTTTATATACCGTAAACAGTTTTATATTTGTCAAACACCTACAGAAGTGATACTGTTTTTACACAGGCATTTAAACAGAAACTGGAACTTGTAGACAAACACGTCATATTTACTGGAGCCTTAAGTGAACTGAGTAAAGTAAGGCATGTGAAGTAAAGCACAAAGGAATTGTTGATTTAGGATTAAAATCTTCTTAAATGTCTTAATAAACCCACATTAGCCATCTTCTTCTGTGTAACTCACCTTTGCTAATCAATCAGTGACATCTTAAGACCTCAGAGTCTGTGCATATGCAAAAGACCACATCCATTTCATATGGATTTGGAATTCACCAGCGGCTCTGTTTAAAGACGCCTGCCACCTTTGTCGTGTTTCTTTTCTTTTATCTTCTTGATAACTAACAGTAAACCTACTCATTTAAGGCCAGATATTGATTCCTTGTCAGGTTGATAGTGTTGACTAATTAAAGTTCTTCTGAAACTCTTGAGACTAAGCACATACACGGAGAACCGGTTGGTTTAGACGTCCTACCACTACCCAAACCTGTCCTACCACTACTGAAATGGCAACACAGGTTCAGTTCTAGACACCAACCTTCTGACTTAGTCCTTGTATATTGTGTTACAGAAGGCATGTGCTAAAGACATATATATATGTTATCCATCATGTAAAGGTAAACTACAAACTGGACAGTTAGTGGAAAAAACCTTGAGAAAGGGAGCAAACTTCTGTGCTAACTGAACTTCTGTTTTCCATTAGAAACCGGATGGCTTTTTAATTTCAAAAGAATTTCACTGGTAATACACATTATGTACATATTTGTGTATCAGATCTCTGGCACACGACAGGAGCAGGTGCTGGAGGTACTCTCAGCCAGTACCTCACCAGTCTCTGTATCCAAGCCACCTCAGAAAAGCAGTCTGTCAAGGTGCTGCCATGCCCCTGCTGTTGTCGTTCAGATCCCTGGCCTAGGGCTCGGTATTAATAAGAGCATCTCTTAAAGGTGAGCAGATTAAAACAATCTCATTATGGGTCCAAGGCACTGAACGCATGGTCCATATGGACTGCTTGATGACCAGGCAAAACGTGGGCCTGGGCTGTCCACCCCTCTCCCATCCCCCATGCAATCTGAGGGATTTTACTAAAACAATCCCAAGGCCATATGGACCCTTCATCTGGGACTGTGGGCCACCCGTTGGGAGCTCTGTGTGTTACGTGAGTGACTGCTCGTTAGCGTTTGCCAAGCATATGATAAGAATACGAGGTGAAAGCCAAAAAACGAGTGATTAAGTGCTATTCTGAAATGCCACGCAGCCAAGGCATACTTGTTTTGTTCACAGACTTGAGAAAAACCAATTTCAATGGTAGACCTCATCTATGCCGAACCATTAGTAGGAATGCACTTGTGCTAGAAACAAAGGTTTCTAGTTTATATGAAAATGAGCCTTTGAGCGTAGTTTGTAGATATCGTGCTTCGTGGCTGACTACGTGGACACGTGCTGTGCTAGAAAACATGACAAATCGTGTTTTCTGAGACTTCAGAGTTGGGAAACTTATAGAGAGTCAAAACAGCACGTGTGAGTTGACGATCACCTAATGGGAAAACAGTGTTCCAAGAAACTCGTGTTTTATTTGAAACGTGCTGTTCTGTTCATCCTTGCAGTGTAGTTTCTGTTTCGGTAGGTATTTTTATGTTTAAACAACGAAACTTTGATGTCATTAGCTGTGGTAAGGCATGTTTAATGTCAACCCACTATGTGTTCTGTCTATAGTAATAGAAACCAAAGCGTGTTAATATGATTGTTTTTATCCTATTACTCCCATCCAAAAAAAGAGAAAAGTCTTAATGCCGTAACCACTGAGATACGCATGGGCTTAACTTTGCTTTGAAAAGTACAGGGGACATGAATGCGGTGTCGCATTTAATTCAGTTGCTTTCAGGTTCATTTAGCAAATCAGGTCCTCTGGCATGCGCGTTCACAGGAAGAATCAGCCAAGAGGTTCACAAGAAGTTTCACGGCTGCGTTCGTCAAGTCTTTTGGCGTCGAATAGCACAATGACAATTTGATCAGCACAGTGATTTTCAAATATTTAAGTACGACTGTTTTCTGTTTATTTTTATTAAAAATAATTTTGTGCTGCGTTTATTATCTCGGCGAACGAAAGCTTGAACGTTTTCTCTTACAGTCATTAGGAAAATACGTTCTGTTTTCTTGACTAAAACAAGCATATTATTATTATTACTCGAACTGCTGGACAGAGGAACCAAATGTGGATGGTCCAGAAAACACATTAACTATATGAAACAGGAATGCAAATCTAGTTCCGTAGTGTTCGGGACAAAACCAGAGATTTCAGATTGTGGTGGGAAATCGTCTCCAGAGTAAATTACCCATTTGCGTAAACGTACATCACATTACATTGTGGATGCCACTCATTTCAGAGTGGTTGGAGCACACTTCTAAGCTGTTTGTTGCCTGGAAGGGGGGGTTGGGTCTGGTTGTATCTGCTGGTGCTTCATCGGTATCAGGTCACCTTGGTTATAGTTACCTAGAAACAGAGGATAACATCCATAGGAGGCCATAATCATGATTGCGTCAGAATAAAACACAAACAGCACTAATTTGATCTTGCCTGTATCATTGTGTTAGTCACCTGGATCAGTGTTCAAACTGCGTCAATGTGATGGGAACCTTGTTTCATAAGTGCATGACTAAGTGTGTGAGTAATGCCATCACTCAGTCTCAGTTGCTGGCAGCTCAATCAGCTTCCTCATACTTCATTCTCATGGTGCATGATTGAAACTCTTTTTTTTTTTCCTGCTTTAGTGTGTGGTAAATCTAGTCTTCAGCAACCATTGTAGCATGTGCATAATATTATAGGAAGAATTGTAAACTGCAATGGTCATTTTGCTCTTGTGCATTACAGTTAAATGCCCGTTTTCACATTAAGGCTTCAGATCTAAGATCAGGCTTTGTTTTTGTTTCATGTAGCCTAATAATTAATCTTCAACAAAGAAGGTCTGATCCTAGATCAGAAATGTACTCTAAGCTGAGTACTGCAGAGCAAAAGCAGAAGCTCCCGTGTGGTCAAGCATAGATTTTTGTCTCAAAGTTGGTGAGACTTTGGGCCTTTTCCTTGGGGTGAGGGCATTCCTTATTACCCCACCACCTCACCCCACCCTGTAACGACCATCCTCCACCACACAAGCATGCACATGGACAAGCAGAGAGAATGGCACAGGGCAGGCGTCTGCCGCACGGAGACGCACACAGCTGTGCGTCCGAACATCTCCTGGAGGCGAGGCCGCATTTCCGACAGCATTCGTCCCTCCAGCCCTCGCATTCCGCATTCCAGGGTGACGCCCGAGTCCTGAATGTCAGGAGAGGCTGACGCTGCTGCTCTCGTCGAACGAGACAGACACTGCAGTTAAACGCTGGTGTGTCATCACAATCGCAGAGGCGCAAAATGAAACACAACGAAGACTACATTCCTCAAATCACGTGAAGTTTTGTTCTATAAAAGTGAAGTTTTATAGAATCCATTCTTTTTCTAGACTCTTTATAGATTTAATGAATCTTTTTTTAAAAAAAAAACCACAGAGCCGTCACCTCTGCGTACTGTTTTTTTCCCATTTTGTGATATGTTTACTTTGAGTTTCACATGTCTCACGCAGCTCTGAAATAGCAAACGACTGCTGTGTTTCGCCACACAGCAACAGAATGAGCACATGCTCCATTCTAGCCATTGGAAGGTCTGTCTAGCAAAGTTCCAGGCAACAGTGTCTTGGGCTAAAGAATGTTTTTAGCCTTGTGTTTTTGTGGTGGTAACCTCACATCCTGTTCCTGGAAAATGTTTGTGTGTGTGTGTGTGTGTGTGTGTGCTATGATCCTCATAAATAATTGTAATAATTACTGTATATATTTTTAAGTTTTCTATGGGGGTCTTCAGTATTTGCACACACTTTATGCCCATCCTGGATCTCTAAAGTATCCCTTCCAACCCCAACCAAAAAAGATGGCAAAACTCGACCGCAGTGGAAGCGTACATTCTGGAGAAGCCAAAGAAAAAATGGAAGAGCTCCCAGGAGAACACTGGGAACGGAGGAATGGATTATACTTTACCCTTGGTTTTTTCTTTCACTTTTCTTTTTTTTTATTGTTACCAGTGACAAAACACCATGTGTTGATGAGCCTTTTTTTCTCCCAATGCAAAAATAGACACACATTGACATTTCCTTCATTTTGCTTTTAGTCAGGCAGACCGAAGGGTCGAAGGGTACAAATATATTATACAAAGGCTTTTAGATGTCACGTGTTAAAATAGTGGGACTGGAGACTCAGGGTTGTCTTCCTGTGGCATCATACCTTGTAACCACGGAAACAGTTTCAAGCTCTGGTATGTTGATCCTGAAGTGTTGGAGCAGATGAGGGTGGAAGCCCAATTTCTCACTGCTCATATTCTCGCATCCTGCACCAGCACTTTCTTTGCTGACGTTTAACAGGTTTTATCGTATCGTAATCATATGAAATATACTCGCCGTGTTTCGTTTAGGCTGGTGAGAAGAGAATTTGAGGTCTCGGAGCTAATAAGACAAATCACGACCTGCTTCCTTGGTGATGGAGAACAGATAAGAGTAGAGTAGCGACACAGAGGAGGAGTAGAACCTTTTAAAGCTTAACACACACGTGTGTGTTATTGGTGCTGTACCCCTGTGGTTTACCCAGAAGGGCTTTGTCTCTGGGATACTGTGGCATTAGATGCTGGTCAATGAGGTATCGCTGTTGCTAGGTAAACAGTTTATTTTTGGTTTGTGTCAAGTTTCGCTGGGAAAGCAATGCACGAAAAACCATCCTGGACCAGATCATAGGTGATGTTCTGAGATGCTCACCTCTAGGGAAATCTACTTCTCTCTCTCTCTCTCTCTCTCTCTCTCTCTCACACACACACACACACACACACACACACACACACACACACACACACACACACACACAGAGAGAGAGAGGTATGACTTGTTCTGTAGCATCACTATCAACATATTATAAACCCAAACAAAGATTTTATTGTTGCTGTCAACACTGAGCTTGTGATTGAACATGTTCCCAATTAAGGCTTGAGATATAGCTATGCATTTTTTAGTCTGACTGGTCTGTCTGCTATAGCACCAAATATATAGAGTGACCCAATTATTTACATTAGAAATTTGCAGGGTTTTTTTTTTTATATTAACTAGTGTTATTGATGCTGTTACTGACTTAAGTAACATATAGAGAACAATGAAATGGTGTTTATTTGAATGGCACATTACATGCAGGTTTTTCAGATCCCCTTAAAATAGCCAAACATGGTCTTGACCTTATCAGTGGTAGACAGCATTAATTTACTCTGCTATTTAGAGTGAACGTATCCATAAGACCTCTTCAGGTTAAAAATATATGCTCCCATCTGAAGTGGCTTACCAAACCACTTTGGTCTATCAGGGGAATGTGTGTGTGTGTATGTCTGCATGTGTTCTGCTGCTTGCTTCAGAATGTGTGTGTGTTTGTGTTTTGGGGGACAGGTGGGCCAGGGAAGAGCCAGACCTCCTCCTGAGCAGCTGGTGGCCTGAAATGTTTCCACCCTCTGCTTTGTTCTCTTCTCTCACTGACTGTTCACTACTTTTCCATGTCAGCAGGATCAGCACAACCTGAAGAGTCCAGGAAGACATGCAGCTCAGAGAGACTTCTGTCCCCTGTCTTATTTTATTTATTTTACTTTAATTGTATTTTATTTTGTTTAGGGCAGGGGAGAGTTTTATTTACCTCCTCAGTTAGATGCTACCAGGTCCAACACAGGGTGTAATCTCACCTATCCTACGTCATCAACAAATTTGGCAGAAAGCACGTTTCCTTCAGCGCATGCGAAGCCAGCCAACACATATGTCCAAGCTGCTGCTCATGCAGTATTGTAGGGTAGTGGGACAGGCTCAGTGGAGAGTGTTACGGCCCTGTTCCATGTGTGAGCTAGTGGGACGTCTGGGATTGGGCAGAGCTCCTGAAGATTGACAGAGTAGAGCAAATAGGGAAAATGTCTTTGGAGTCTGCATAAGAGCCTTTAGGTCTCTGAATAGGTAACGTGCTCCAGGCTGCAGTTGATGCATGTCCCCTATTAAATAATGTGACAGGATACATCTTGAGCAACTGAGGGTTAAGCCTTGCTCAGGGGCCCAAAAGTGGCCACTTTAGCCAGCAGTGGGGCTTGAACCAGCTACTAGTCAAGTGCCTTAACCACTGAGCTCCACTGCCCTGCATGTGGACACCAGGGATTAGGGATTAAACTCCCATCAGAAGAGGATTAGCGTGAAATGAAACACCAAGCAGCCGTGTGCGTCTCTACTGTTTAACGTGATTCAGAACTTGGACCAAAAATCAGAAAAATTAATCTCAGATCAAAGAGAGGAAACATAACTTTGATATATTAAACTCATATCCAAACAATGTGTAACAGTGGAAATTAAGTCATAGATCTGATTAAATCCTTACAAAACTTCCTACAAGCATTTTATATAGTGCAGATTGGATTGGGATTTGATCACTTTCTGCACTTCAAGGCAGCAAGCAAATGAGAAACAAAGATTAGCCAACAAGATATCATAAAGATTATGTGATGGCTGTATACTTTCAATACAGTCATCAGAGACCATGCAAATGTTGAGAGGGATCTGTGCTTTTGGTTGATTTATGTAATTTATGTAATTTATGCGGGTCATAATCATACCCTCCTTCAAAAAAATGGGATTAGTAAAAGGTGTGCAGTCACATAGAAAGATCATTTAAATAATTCAGCTTCGTTAGAGATATCTGTAGTAAAAAAACTGGCTAGTAGCCAATACAGCCTTTGTATCAAACTCCATCTACCCAGGTTTTTCTTGCTGAGCTCTCCAGACCAATAAAGACTCGTATCTGCCCTGATCCTCTATCCTCTCATGGTTGATATTCAAACAAATAATAACTACACTGATTGTTTTATTTGTTTTGGGCATCACTCAGTACAAGGTTCAGCTAAACCAAGCGTGGAATATCCTCATGACTCTCTACCGCAGAAACCTTGGGAAACGTGTATGTGCTCTTTCAGATAAACTCAGTCAAGCTGTCCTGCAGGGTAATTCGGCTAATCCTATTAGACACTGAAATCTACACTGGAAACGTGGGGGCCTGCCTTTGTAGCAAGATCAGAAAACAGCGGCGATGCGAATGTCGGTGGTGTTGGAAGTTTATTTTTACTATCTCTCCTCTGGAAAGGCACGAAGACAGATTATCTCCGTCCCTCCACGTCCCACACCCTGCTCCCCAGCCGTGGGGGAGATGACTGGGGAACAGGCCAGTTGGCCTTTGGGTCAGATGTCCCAACATGGTCATGTACTAAGCGGGGGCATAAAGCTTGAGACTGCGGGGAAGCTATGCAAGTGTAGTGCACAACTGTGCTGGGAGGGTGGGGAGACCTGTGCCAGCTGGATGGGCTAAAAATAGGTTAGGAGGCAGAGCATACAAAATACGTGAGCTTCAAAGACATCATCCAGATCACAATTCCCCCAGTGACGGGCTTGTGTTAGCAGCGTGTAGTGTCACAAGAATGGAACCTCTGCCTCTTGAGATTAGCCTTGAATTCATAGCGATGTGTGGATGAACACGGACGTTGCTGGACAGGCTCTAAATGCAGCTCTGGGATTATGTGGGTCATTAGGCTGTGTCGTGTCAGCACAGGGAGCTGAAACAGGGATTAGACAGTGCAAGGGATTAGCGAGCCGTCGGGCTGATGTGGCGTCTTGATGCATAGATCTACCACAGTGGTAGTGGGTCAGGAGATGGCATAAGGGCCCGTCATAAGGGCCATAAACTTAAATGGCCCGGACGGCCTCAATTTAGCTTTGTGCTTCATAATGTGTGACCTAACGTTGATGTTGATTTAAGACCCCTTTCTGTTACCCACACCACGGTCATACAATACAATTACTCAGCACATTGCAAAGGTGATCGTAGATCAGCAAATGTCGTTACTTTTCCCATATCCATACCAGGCATGATGGTAGCATGACTTACAGCACCAGCACAGTATGAAGGTGACATACGTTTCCTGGTTAATCTCATTCACCAAGTGGTTCTTTCACCTCCACTAATCTAAAATGCAGGTTCAGGGGGTTTACTGGGGTTTAATGTCTGAGGCCCAGGTGCCCACAGGCCAAGTACAGACACAGGCATGGTGAGAGCAGCTCCGTCTTCCTCTACTACAGGCCTGTAGGTCTGCCGTGTGTTAGCACTGAGACGTCACTGACCACACAGACAGGAGATGATGCCAGTAAACCTTCGCCTGAGTTCAGTGGGTTTTACCACATGTGCCCAGTGATTTCTATAACTGCTCAGTGACCAGACACAAGTCTGATCTTGTTTGTGTAGCCAGGTTGTTTTACGGTTGCCGGACTTGTCGCTGTTCGTCTGGAGTATTGGGTTGCAGAATGTGTGCGCGCGTGTGTTTGTGTGTGTGTGTGTGGAGGTGGGGGGGGGGGGGCGCGGGGGCGTTGGCGTTGAGGGGTGGAGACCTGCCCGTTGGGAGACCACTTCCCAAAATCGCTCATAATCAGTTGTGTATGACAACTGTTGTCCAAGCGGTCCCATGTGTGCCCATGCCTGGCTGAAACGGGACGTTTCTTCCAGTCAAGCGGGACCCGACGGGACCTGGCATAGGGAAGCTGGTTGCGCCAATGTCCTGCCAATGTCCCGTTATGAAGCTGCTCATTGTTTACGGGAATGGCTAAGCGGGTGGACGTCAGGAATTTCCATGTGACTCAAATGTGCAAACACAAATGGCATCTGAGCCAAGGCAGCATAGCCCTGCTAACCTCACCGCTCTCCAGAGGGGTGTGCCAGCACCTCCCCTGTACCCCGCAGAAGCACCATGGAACAAGCTTGACCCCCCCAAGAACCCCATAGAAATCACACTGAGTCCTTCACTGCTTGGGGCAACAGTGTTATACCGACTATAAACTCAGGACAGCAATAAAATATTGTTACTTGTTTTGATCATAAAAGACGGCATGTAATCTCAGATATGGAGGGAGGAACAAATAATCACACCTAAGTGGGGGTATGTTTATGAGCCATAAAATTGCAGGCCAAACCTTCTTTCTTCTGACTTGTTTTGTGTGGGAAGCTACATGTTGTAGGTGCCGAAGATCAGATACTTTTAATAACACCTAAACTACTCCTGTATAATGACACAGTCTACCCAAACAGGAAATATTTTGTATGAAAATGAAGCTGTCTGTAATAATATAGAACATATGATTCATAGGAACTTCTGTTCCTGCATTGTTCCTTAGCATTATAAGCTAATAGACTCATAGCTACGTCATTGGAGAAACTGGCATTTGCTCAGCCTGTTTGACTTACTGTAAGGTAATTAAGCTTAACAAGAACACCAAACAACAAATAAAATAAACTATGAGCTGTCATCACACAATGCCTGTAACCATTATTAATCTCACAAATTCCAGTGGCTTGGTTTATGGATTTGGAGAGAGCAGCTCACTGCAAACAGAGTTTCCTACGAACTGAAAGGACACTGCCTGTTGCTCTGTCTTTGGAGTCCTGGGAAGGTGATATTCTCTTCTCGTCCCTCTATCCATCCCTCTATCCAGTCCCTCTTTTCCTTCTTTGGCCTGAGGCCAAGATGAAACAGCCAACGCACATGTCTGCTCCTGCGCTGGTTTATTTATTTGCAAACAATGTTTTTCTTCTTCCTCAACAATCAGTACACAGTGTCACCCTGGGAAATTCCGCCCAGCGACACATGACTAACAAGACTGGCAGCCCACTGTTTTATGGGTAAAGAACTTGCTCAGACATTCCTTCTTTCAGTGTTTAATCTCATAATGGTCATTGGTCAGCGTTTCCAATCCACACATGCAGAGTCTGTGAAAGCCGCACTCGCTCTACCCTGAGGATGACATTAGAAGATGCTGTTGTGTATATCTGTGTACATGCGTACATCAGCGGTCGCGTACATCTGTGTGCTCCTGGACTAAGCGCGGTGCTTTTAAGAGGTCGGCTCTGATGGAGGCGCTCGAAAAAAGACATGACCTAAAAGATCAAGATGAATAAGTGGTGTTACAGGGAACTGTCCTGAACTGTCCTGCAGCCAGTGCCTCACAGAGGAAACATTTGGGTGGCAGATACCAGCAACGTGTGCAGGCTGGAGAGAGAAAGGGGCACCAAGTTTTACATGGTCTTGACATTTTATTCTATTTATTGCTTGTCATGCTATAAAGGTTTTATAACTCTGATGCTTCTTCTGTCAATTGACATCCTTTTTCCTGCTCAGTCAGTTTGTCGTTACTGTGAATATGACGATGCCGCAGAGTCTAAAGTCCTTTGGAGAAACTCTTTAGGGGAAACTGGAAGACACTGACCCTGCTTCTGCCCTGGGTGAGCCTCTAATAACTCAACCTGTACCTGATTGGAGTGACCTGTCTGGAGGTGGAGGCTGGTTGCCTGGGGCATGCAGACAGGCAATGTCTGGTCCCCATGCCAACCTTGCTGCAGGAAAAACGTCAGCCATGCCGCAGTGCATAAATAATCACCACGGATATAGACAAAGCATCTGTATAAGTCTTACATCTAATAAATCATTGATGCCATTGTGCCCTAGAGTAGCCTCTAGAGGGAATATCATATAATGGAGGTTGGGGGAATGGGGGAATGGGTGCAAAGGGTTCACAATGGTCTCCCCAAACAAGCAGCTTTACTCCCAGCATAGACTACACGTGAAACCAGAGCCTCACCTTGATATAGAACTGCTGGCTGAGGGTGCTTTAAGTGTTTGGAAGGCAAGCAGGTCTGCTGGAGCTCAACGCAAATAGAGCTGCTGGAGCTCACTGCAAATACATGCTGTGAACTTAGCTGAGAGCAAAGGACACAGGAGAGATCCCCACACGTGCCAAGAGACCTTATCTGACAAAGAGACAGAACACGGCCCTCTTGGAGGCCTTCATATTTGGAGACACTCTCTCTGACACAGAATTATGAGTTGCATAAAAGTCAATTTGTATCCGGTTTCAGAATGTGGAAATTAATTATGTACAGATTTCAGTGATTTCTCAATACACAAAAACCCATTTGACCAGGCAAACAATTCTGATTGATTTTAACTGAGAGGCACACAACACCATATCAATCTGCAAAGTGAATCTGGCTGTCTCGTAACATAAGTTGCAATTTAAAGAGTTTAAAACGTGGTTTACAAGTATGCTCAGTTCTTAATTAATTACAGCCAAGGCAGAGTCAATGGCGCCCTCTTGTGTCCAACAGTATGTATGCGTAGCACTTGAAATAGACGGACAAGGCAGAAATTGACCTCAAATTAGACAAGTTTTATGTTATCTTGTTTTACTTAATTTTATAATTTCATCATAATTACTCAGTAAACATCTAAAAGGTTTCCGAGAGTAAAAAAAATTAAAAACTTTTTGAATTTATGGTGGAGAGCAAATTATTTATGTTTTTTATAATATAATGTGTTACGATGTAATGCGTTATTGTGCTATTGGTTATGGTATTACCGGGGAGCATTATTCAACTATATTTCAAACCCCGAAAAGAGAAAAAATGTAAACTTGACAGGTTGTGAATTAGAAGGATTTTGCAAAGAGGACTATTCGTAGGTTTGCACACAGTGCCATCGCGTGGTTAATTACTTTCCTGTAATTAAGACCACAGGAAATAAGATCACCTGTTGAAACACGCTATTAACCAACTCGATTCATAAAAATTCATAAAAAACAGCACGAAGACGAATATTTGAAAGAAATAGATAACGAAACAGTTTACGAAATACTCGTATCTGCTCACAAAAACAAATTAAAATTAATAAACATCTTCACAACTAGAAAAAAAATTCCACCAGTACTGCAAACTTGATTCAAACGGTCTACATTTTTTCCCGCTCTTCTTTGAATACCAGAATATAAACTAGCAGTTTGCTCTTGGTGATTTGAAAAACACACAAGAGCCGTTTTGGTTATTCTCACTTCTCCTTTAAGAGCAGAAACATTCCAGCCAGTGACGTGACGTCAGGATTAAAAAAAAAAATGTCGAGGCAGAGCCACAAGACACTGGTCGAAAGTAACGTAGCGATGCGTGCGCTCGAGAGCTAGCTCCTTAGCTACCGGTCGCCATTGTCGTCTTGTTAACAATATTATGTGTTTTAATGTTGCTCGACTGTTGTTTTGAACGCCCGCTCGGAACTGGACGACATTGATCTACCGATATTTTTATATACCGCTTGTTTTTTTTTTGTTTTTTTTCCAAGGCGGGATTTGACTGGCGGTTTGACTCTGGGCATGGATTTTAGATAGCTAGCTAGCTGTTAGCTATCAAGCTAACCTACCTATCTCGAACCAAGTTGCCCAAACTAACCGAAGAATATATTTTATTGTTCATTCCTTTTTTTAGTGTTGTGTATGAGAGTTGCGAGATTCCGCCATAGAGTCGTGTTTCTTTTTCTTTGCCTT
The DNA here is from genome assembly GCA_025802075.1 of Tenebrosternarchus preto. Classification (NCBI taxonomy): domain Eukaryota; kingdom Metazoa; phylum Chordata; class Actinopteri; order Gymnotiformes; family Apteronotidae; genus Tenebrosternarchus; species Tenebrosternarchus preto. Next base: position 1,608,326 of record JAOYMR010000018.1, on the reverse strand, counting down.
CCTTCCGGGGGAGTAAACTTCAGGAAAACGCGCTAGCTACTTACTTTAGTCCTCCGAGAGCGAAGAGGGAAAGGAGCCGTCTCCTCCTGGTCTCTCTCTGGCCACAATGTTGTCCAACTCGCAGAATCAGCCGGTTTTTCCGAACCAGTCTCAGCAACAGCAGAATCCAGCGCAGTTTCTACAGTTTCATGCGAAACCCACGCTTCAAATAAAGAAAAACGCTATAACAGACGACTACAAGGTCACCAGCCAGGTTCTTGGTTTGGGGATCAATGGAAAGGTTTTGGAAATCTATGAAAAGAGGAACGGGGCAAAATATGCACTGAAGGTGAGCCGAGTGAAATTGCCTTCTGAAATTGTCGTGTGTTAATGTGGAAATGCTGGCTGCTAATAACATGGGGAAAGTTAAAATAGGTATGGCAAGGCTATATTAAAATGGGTTTACAGGCTGCATTCTCTTTCCTCTGACATTTGGAGAGACACCTGTCAGAAGTTATTTATAATCTAGATAGTGAAAAGCGTGTTTTAACGTCTCATCTGATTTTCGTTTACCCCTTTAATGTTTTGTGATGATTCACAGATTATCTGACTTGTAAAGACGATGTTTTGGGGTTCCTTCTCTCAATGTTCTCTTCATAAAAAGTGATTTACACCGGTGGAAAAGCAGTCTGGATTAATGTTTTGTTTTAAGGGTTAAGGTTCTGTTCCGATGCCTATAGCCAGTGACCATCTTCAATCATGAGTTTGCGATTGTATCACGTAGTTTCCGTGAGAACGACGTTTATTTGTTTTAATATTGACGCAAATATACTCGGTTACGCAACTGTAAAATAAATATCGTTACTGGCACACTGACCAAAGGTGCGTTTTCAGTCAACGGGTTCAGTCTGTGGGATTACTACCAAAGTAATGCTGTGTAGTTTACGTTGCGGTTCAGCTACTTTGCATGCCTTTGAGTTGTGTGCTTTATAAATCTCATCACTTCATGGACTAGATCCATGTTATTTATGCTTGGATTATATATATATATATAGCAGCGGGTGTATAACTTGGGTGTATAACTTGTGGGTGTTCTTAAGGGTTCAGATCAGTTAACAGCAATGAAAGGACGTATTATTTATTTGTCTCAAAGGTCAAAGCAGTTGCACCTCTGTGGCTTCCCTCCTCCCACTTGCTGTGTTTCCTTACGCGTAGGCCAGAGGTGGGCGTTCATTCACCCCATAACTGCTGAAGGATGTGTGCTGTTGGCAGCTGGCTGCTGTCTGTTGTCTTAAATCAGCAGGCGAGAGTGTTTCATATGAATCTGTACAAATCCTTGGGTAATGACTGGATATCGCAAGCCCCCAAAATAGCCACTTAATTGAGTTTCTCTCCAACAGTAAATGACTGAATGCTGAACTCGCTATTGTTGAGTAAATGCCTGGCAATTTGGCAAATTCCAGTTGTGAACAAATCGGCTGTAAGGAGTACATTGGGTTCAGGGTTGGCCCTTGTTGTTCTTTGGCACGGTGCGCTGGGCTGTCACTAAAGCTTCAGCAGTAATGGTGGTGATATCACTGCCCTGGCTTGGTTTCCTTTTGCTGCACTGGAGCTCCTCTGCTTCCTAGTGTCAGATCAGGCACCACTTCACATTCATCACCACCTCATGGCCCGGCTGATTTTAGCTGCAGAGGAGCATTGCATACTTCGTGTGTGTGTGTGCAGTGTGTGTGTGTGTGTGTATGTGCAAGAGAGAAAACACAAGCCAGAGATTGGAGGGACATTACAGGCGTAATGGAGAGAGGCTCACAGACAGTGAGGCTGTTGGATCACATGGATGAGCAAGCAGGAAGATGTAGCTTTCCCATTCCAGACTTTGAGTCAGTAATTCTTTGATCAATCCGTTTAGGGGGAAGGATGAATCACAGCCGACCTGAAGCTACCTCATCCATTAACGAAATGTGTTTTGTGTTTTTGTGTGTGCAGCTACTGCATCCGTAAATGATCAAAATGTTGTTCTGCCTTTTCGTGTCCGTTCTCATTTTGTTTGTTTTGAGGAAGAGTGCAATAGTGATTCAGCCAAACTTGGAGATTTAATTCCTTGTGCAATGTACCAGAATCATAGGCAAACGCTTCCTTCTTTACAATCAAGGGTTAGTTTGCTTGGGTTTCTGGAAGGGAAAAAATCAACAGAAACTGAGCCGTAATGCGAAACTATAGGCAGTAAGTAAATGGACACTCTACATTGAACTAGAGGCGGTTTTCCCTCTTTGCTGTCTGTGTGAGTGAAGACCATTGATTTCGTCTGGCCCGACTGTATCGAAGCGCCTCGTGGATGTGCTCCTGCGCTATCGTGTTTGGACCTGTGGAGGCGGTTAGGATCCCTCCAGATTAAAGTCCTCAGACAGGGGGGGAAAAAAAAACGAAAGGCCTGTTTAAACTGAGGACTCTCAGGAAACCTGAAGCAGGCCTGCCGTAAGGACCCGAGGCTTGAACCTGGAGACCATCTCGTGTGAGCGCTCCACCAATGCGCTCGCAGGTTCAGGCTCGACTTCCGCATCCTGACGGACGTGTGCTGTCACAACTGTGCGTCCCCTCCCCCCTTTACAGTACATGGCTTCAGGTGAACCACTATATGTGAAACCCATAGAGCCTGTTTAGAACTGCTTGGCACAGTAGCATGTACAGCAAGGTATTTTCTTCTCTACAGGCATCGACATCATCCAGGATCCTGATTTGATTAGGTATGGTGTTGCAGAACTGTGTGTGAGAGAGAGGGAGACAGACGGAGGGAGGGAGGGAGGGTTGTCCTGTTCATACAGTAAGGCCAGCGTTGTGGGGAAAGTACATTGACTTCATCTGTGTCTGATCAGGACTTCCAAGACTTTGAGATCAAGGGACTGCCAGCTATGTGTTTTTATAAAGCTGATATGACCTTTTTGCATTGACGTGTATTTAAATGGATGTTTTACCAGCAGGTAATTGTAGTTGTTGAATTGTGATTTCTTATTTAAATATAATTGTATTTCATTTTTGGTAGATACTATTGGAATTTAATGAGCTCAGAAATTAATATGCCTTGTTCTATTAAACAGGACTTGAATTTAAAGCCTGACCTGATGATTTAATCACTGGTGGCAACCCGAACGACTGATATTACTGGTTGAATTGCGTTCACTGAGCTGGTCAATGTAATTGTAGATCAAGCAGTGTTCATGGCATCCTTCTCACAGTGCATTAAGTTGATGCTTCAGACATGCAGCTCTAAATAATAAGCATGATTACTAAACACGGAAATGCAGAAAGCTGTGTTTACTCCTGTAGTGCTCCTTGCTCAGACTTGTGTATCTGGACGTTTGAGTTGCAATGCAAGGCTATTTCTGTGGGAGTCCTGTGATCAAGCCTGTTTATTTATTCTGTCCCGGGGGTCCCTCTCCCTTGTTTGGGACGGGCTCCTGACGGGGGCTGCGCCAGCCTCCTCTCCTGCACTAATGCGCGCAGGAGCATGTGCTCACCTAGGCAGAACCAGCTTCCCCACGATTGCGGTAGTGTCAAGACCGTGGAGTCAAAACGGGTGAGGAAAAAGGTGAAGCCAAAAAAAGAGAGGAATTGTAGGATTTTTTTTTTTTTTACTTTGCAGTGATTGATTTGCAAAGCAACTTTTTCTTTGTGTTTGACTTATTTTCTTTGCGTTCCTCTTATTTACACCGCTGTTCTGTTTTTGACGTGGCGGCAGCAAAGGAGGAAGAAAGGGATATACATTGGTGTATTTTTAAGGCTTTATGCTAATGGTCTCCTCTTTTACACTCTTAAGGAGTGGTCGGCTGAAGTGAGTGTTGCAGATAGAATGACGGGTAAGCTGTGCGTATGTTTATAATAGGAAACCTGACGAACTTGAATATAATTACCGTCAAGTCAAGTCAAAACATATATATAGCGCTTTTTACAACAACCGTTGTCTCAAAGCAGCTTTACAGATGTCTGAGTCCAAGCCAAGGGTGACAGTGGCAAGGAACAACTCCCCGAGAGCAAGAGGAGGAAACCTTGAGAGGAACCAAGACTCGACGGGGGGGCGGGGGGGGGGAATCCTCTTCTGATGTGTGACGAAGCTCTCCTCTGAGCTTGTATAGTGTTGTAAACTTTCCCCTTACATCATGGCATGTTTGTCTTCTGGAAATCTGCCTTGAAACAATATACACTACAAAAAGTTGGCAGGCAAGTAGAAGTGAACAATCAGTTCAGTATGACAGCAGTGGAGAGGCTTTGAGCTACGTTACAGATTAGTGAAGCTCCTTAAACTTTGAGCTAGGTTACAGATTAGTGAAGCTCCTTAAACTTTGAGCTAGGTTACAGATTAGTGAAGCTCCTTAAACTTTGAGCTAGGTT
>JAOYMR010000018.1:1579723-1592849 GCA_025802075.1 Tenebrosternarchus preto | reverse complement strand
GTGAGGTCTTGTTTTGTGTCTTTTGGTTCTCCTTTTACTTACAAAATTAACTGGATTCACAGAAACTTCCTGTCGGTATTTGGTCTTTTTTTTATCCAGTTTCAATTTTAAGGACTGAAATTGCAAATGTTACTGATTGGTTGTGGTATTTTAGAGGGACAGTGATGGTCAGTATATCTTTAATATGGAGACTCGACACATCTTTTAGGTCTGACTAGAATGGATCCTAAACTGTGTTTTGGGTACATTCTAGTGTGTCTGCCATGTGACTGAATACATAATGGTGAGAGGGAGAGTTATTTTGTTGTTCGGGACTTGGCAGTATTTCAGGGATGGGTAAGAGCAATGTGCCCAGACTCTGCCACGTGTAACACCCCCCCCTCTACACAGCACATGTGACCCTGCTCCCCATGCCACTTCTACACGTGACCCTCTCTCACCCGCCATACTCCTCAGTACACGTGACCCTGTCCAACCATATCCCTGTCACCTCCTTGGCACACGTGACCCTCTCCCACCCCGCCATGCTCCTCAGCACACGTCACCCTCCCCCCCTTGATGCAGAATAACACCCCCTCCCCCCCTCCCCCCCGGTGTTCTGATCTTCCCTTGTTGTTAATAAGCAGCCATGGTGACTTTATCAGACGCTCTTTATCAGACTCTCAGCATATCGCTCACGTCAGGTTTTGCGCAGTTGCTCGTGGCTGCCCTTCTCAGCTCTACTCTTCTTACACAAGCACACGTGCTCCCCGTCTCTCTGAAACCTTTGCATAATGCCGCCGTTCGAATTACTGCCTGGAGAGGTACGGTCTGGCGTTACCAATCCCTTTAGCCCTTCCCCAACACGGAGCAGCCCGGCAACAGACGCCAACCTGATGGGTTTAGGGGCGACGGGGGCAGTGGGATAATGTGTTTTGTACTGCATTTCCCACTCCAAGGTGGTTCAAAATGAGTAACCTGCAAATCGTTACCCTTTAACAAAGGAGCTTGTGTGTTTGCGTTTCCCCCTCACACATCTGAACACGCCACACCGGGCTGGAGATCGCCTGTCTGGAGCCGATTTTCCAGGTGGGACTGTTTCGGGGACCTGCGTACTTTTGTCCTCTGACGAATGCAGGTACGCGGCAGGTGTCTGCGGGAGCCAGTGCCTTGCCGAGCTCGTTGGCGTGGTAACCTGCTTTTCATTTGCAGGCTCAGTGTATAATTACGTGCGTTGCTTAAACAATGGGAGAAGATCACCTTACCAGGTGCATCAGGCCACGTGGTATTGTTTTCCACATTATGGACTGGTGTAAGACCATGACTTGCTGTATTGGATATGTGCAGATTGATTGTTTTTGCCTCCCCTCCCCCCCCCGGCTTATTTTTGTCTCTTAACACATGACTGTATTGCTGGAAAATGCTACATATGCTGGTTGCAGTTGTTTCAGTGTTGGACAGTACAGTGGTGGATAATGTCCTACGTGGAGGTTAGTCCATGGATCATCTTTAAACACACTGGGCCGGATGGAGTGAACAGTGGAATGTCTCACCAAAGCTGTGAGACGGAACCCAGTAAACAAACGAGCCTGTGTCCTGCGCTCAGCCCAGTCCGTAGGCCTGCACCTGCGAAACGTTCACATTTACTCAAGTGATGGCTCTGGAAATGTAACTGCTGTCTCTAGTACAAGTCCTAGATGATGGAAGAGACCCAGAGAGAGGAAGAGTTGGAGAGCAAGGAACACTTTGTGACTGGCAGTGCCTGTCGGGCAGTGTGGGCGACACCAGCGTTTAACACACTTAAATCCACACACACACACACACACACACACACACACAGCATCACTGCTTTATAGATATTTTAGGTGTTATACATTTATACATATGTATAGACTGCAGATGAATTACAAATGGGTTTAGGGGCCCTGTTATAAAAGCATTTTCCGTCTTAACAGTCTTTTGTGTTCATTAATACCACTGTAATGTTTTAGGCGATCATCATTTAATGGTGCTGTTACCCATCCTGAGGAGTGCAGGAGTGGTTCAAGAGAGCTTGTTCTGTCGCCCGAAGCTTTCATTTGCTGCCAACGAAGGCCTATAGTGTGACCAAACCATATGAGCTCCCCCTACAGGTTGGGTTTAGAACTCTACCTGGACTCTGTCAAGGCTGAGAGAGGAGTCCCACACACACACACAGTGAGGGGCAGAGAGGAGTCCCGGGTCGCTCGCACGCACACACAGAGAAAGAGAGAGAGAGAGAGAGAGAGAGAGAGAGAGAGGCAGAGAGTTCCTGTGAAGGACACTGTCATTAAATTCTTTCCACCAGCTGTCATGCATAACTGTGTGGTGCTGTGTACCGTGCTCTTGTGCATGCGTGTGCGCACATGTACCGTGTGTACCGTGCTCTTGTGCATGCGTGTGCGCACATATCTTGTCGTCTTTATGATTAAAGGATCCCTATAAGTACCTGCCCCACCCTCAACCATCCCCCAAAGATTTTTCTGTCTCAGGCCTTTCAAATTTACCAGTGTAAGATGTAGCTGTTAAACTGGCCACCTCCCGTTGTTTCAGGCGTGTTTGGGGCACGTTTGCTAGCTGTACTGGTGCTTTAAGAGCATGCACTGGAAGCACTGGAGATGTTTGAGGACGTCCTGTCTTGTTTCTATGGGAACCTTGTGTTCAGCCCATTACATGTGCAGGTGTGTGTACATGATTAAGTTGAATTAGGGCTGCATAATATGGAGAGAGGGACATGCTGCAAATGTACCTCCATATGTGACAATTGCAATATAGTTTGTGATCTTAAGCAAAAAAAACAAAAAAGTGACCACCAGCACAGCAGTGTATCAGTATTCATTAATATACGGTGTGAATGTTCCATTAATACAGCGGCTTTCTCAGACCCAAGGATGCTCTACAATATACCTGTAACTTTTACATCCAGACGCGCCGGTGAGACACAGCAGCAAATTGCACACAGCGAACTCTTGACCCTAAACCACACCCACACCCACCACTGTCCGTTGGGGGGACGGTACTGGATGCAGGATGGGCAGTAACGCCACCCAGAAACGATTTTAGATATTAAAATGATGCACGTCCAGCATATCCAAACTAAAAATAACCTTTGACTCATAACTCATGAGCTTATGGTGTTCCAGCATGCTGCCTATAGGTTTGCATTTACACCAAAGAACCTTGAAACCTGAAACGCGTTCACCTAAACATAGCGCACTAGTTTTGTTATAACCATTGCAGTGTAGAATGACTAGAACATATTGGGAATCCATACCAGCTGTTGAATCCCTTATGTAAAACCAGACGGGAATGACGTGAGGTGGAGAGGCACTTCAGAGCACATGGGAAGTTAAAGTTGCACCCGGAGCGCGTCATCTGCTGTGAATCCCTTGGGGCTCATCCCTTGTAGTGCTTGTGCCTCAGTAGCTCTAGGAGCTTCATTGCTAAATTAAATGCAATGGACCATTAATCGGTGAAGTGTCCATGTTGTGACACTTGGGGCATGCTGGTTTATGCCTCAGTGGTAGAACTTGGTGTATTGAAGCAGTGCTTCCAACAGGGGGAGCCAAAGCTCCAGAATGCAGACTCCAGCTCAACGGCCAGTGACTGGAAGCTTGGTTTTTAGGTGACTTTTAAGGATCAGCTGTTAAAATGAGTCAACACTATAAAGAAATCATGTGTATAACAGCGAGTGTCACACGGTTTATCAAAACATTACTGTTTAGTTATACAACTGTTTAGCAATGAAACATGACTCAATGACGAACATGTGGATGTTAATGTAACAGGACGCTTTGCATCCCCTGAAGTTTTTCACTGGCTGCCAGGAGCCACACACCATCCATTCTCCAAGTGGCAAAGATCTGTAATAACTAAGCTTTGTAGCCGGTAAACTGAAAAAGAACTGCCCACCCAAAAGATTTAACATGATTTTTAAAATGTAATGGTTGAAATTTGTTTAATAGTTGAAACTAGATTCTGGTGAGCAAGAGAAAGCCGTTTAAATGACTGCAGTTGTCAGTTACACCATTTAAACATTAGTCTCGGATGTCTTGCAAATTTTCTCGAGAACTGTACAAGGTCTCGTGGTTATGTTCTCTCAGTTGTGGTTCTCTCGATGCAACTGTGCTTTTATTAGATGCTGTTAATGGAAGGCTGCTTTCTGAGCACTTTCCTTCTCGCCACAGATGCTCCAGGATTGTCCCAAAGCCAGACGAGAAGTGGAACTCCACTGGCGAGCGTCTCCCTGCTCGCACATCGTCCGCATCGTCGATGTGTACGAGAACCTCTACCAGGGCCGCAAGTGTTTACTCATCGTCATGGAATGGTGAGTCACTCACCCCTCGTCTCGCCACGGGTGGATGTAGGAACGCTGTGTTCACAGAAACACTGGCACGAATGCTTTGCTGGTCAGAGCACCACACACTCTCTGGACTGGCGCGGTCTGTTCACATCTGCTTAGAACTTGATGTCATTTTTGAGATTTGAATCATTCATGTACTTGGTTGTCATTCCCAGGCACACTCATGTCTGCTAATGCACTGTCATCTGGAGGTTTCTTTTCATACCTTGTGCGTAAAATAAGTAGTAGCAGGTGTCTGGAACGTTGTGGTAATCGCATGGTCAGATGATGCTTAATACGAATGCTCGGAAATGAAGGTCCCACAGAGCATGTAGAGGAGCGCACATCCTGAGGAACCTCTCCTCTACATAATGCTTTCTTCTCAAGAATATTCTATCACCTCTGTCCATTTCATATTTTGCGGGGACCTATGACTCATTTCTTTATTGTGCTACGTGCTGTTTGGCACTTCAGAATTGTTCATCTATTTCTTTACCAAATTTCTGTTTCTGTTTCTTTACCACCAAAGAGAGACTATTATTACTTAGATAACAATCAATGGTCGTTTATTTCTGTGATGCATTTCACATGATTCAAAATTATGCTTAACTTTAGTTATACAACACTGACAGTACAATACTGGGTGTTACGATGAGACTAAAGTGTCCTTTTAACGTTTTTCTATGATGGGGCGAGATAAGATGCCTTCCTATTTGGCTTTGCCAAAGCATTTTTCTGAAGCACATGAGACCATTCCCTGCTGCATCTCATGGTATCTTCACATGAAACGCAGCTCCCAAGACGAGTGACGTCAGGCCTTGCTGGTCCTAAACATTTGAAATTCTCACACACCACAACCCATATCCCAATCTTCGGTTTTGTCTCGACTGTACTCTGCTTTGGCTATAGATGTTTCACACCTTTCAACACGGGTGTTTTCTGTTCTTTCGGTTTTACCTGACTTCCTTCAACACTTCACACCTTCCTTCTTGCGCTTCCACACAGCTCGCGAATGTGAAAATCGGATATTTCGCGTCTCTGCTTGCTGTGTAAAAAGCCTCTGTGACGGATGTGTTCTTGCAGATCTTGTGGTATCTAGGCATGTAAACCACCCCTGAAAGCTTGAATTGGACTGTTGGGAAACCAAAACATTTCACACCCATTAAAGCGAAGCCGTCACTGGGAAGTGGCTCTTAACGCGCCGCTGGTTCGCCGAGGGATGTGTGGACCGGGTGTTGCTGTGGAAACCAAATCATCGGCAGGCGCTTAAAAACAGAAAATGCGGACGTCAATTCGATACTGTTGTGTGTAACCTGCCTACTTGCCTGCAGGCTCCAAGCAGAATGCTGGTTCAGCTCATTGTGTTGTGAAGAACATTTCATGCAATTGTGATTTTGTGGAGTCAGGGGGGTTATAACAATTTTCAGGTGATGGGTTTTTACTCGATGTCAGTTGCAGTAATCGCAATAATCAAATTAACAAACAATTCTGCCTGCCTCTGCTTATAGAAAGGTCTTGTAGTGTTTCCTCAGAGTTAGTCAGGGGCACCGGTACAGTTCCTAACCCGAGATGCTTCACCTCGGCACTTTCACACCGTCAACTGTAGAATAGTCCAGATGCCCAACGGCACCCCACGAGCGCCCCCGCCGAGTTGCACAGGGACCTCCTGCCCCAGAGCGTGGAGCCAGGCGTGCTGACGCGCGAAAGGCTTGACCGTAAACCGATACTGGGGGAGTGCTGGAGGACTGCAGGTCCTCCCCCTTGTGGGTGTCCTGCGGTCATCCCATCTCATTAGGCAATGCCTTGTGTTTGAAACAAACTAGATATCTGAGTCATCATAAGTTACAGGAGGGAAAGCAGAATCAGAAACCCCAGGGCTATAAGCTGCTCACGTGTGTCTCCTCCTTTTCTCTTTCTGTCTCATATTTGCAAGGTAAAACATCATGCAAATGGATTTTCAGTTGAACGGATCCCTTCAAGTCTTGAACTCTAGTCGTGTTGGAGAAAAACAGTCAGCCAAACAAGTCATTTTGTCGCTCAGAGACTGGTATGTCATCCTTGCCATGCATTGCTTGAAAATCATTTAAAAGTCTCAAAGACCTTTAGTTGTCATGAGACTAATTATTGAGATTTTTAAACGAGACATTAATGCTCAGTGGTTAACAGGTAATTTCTCATAAACTCGAGAAAGATTACAAGAAATCCAACCCAGATAAAGCACTTGAGCAGTGACAGGAAACAATGCTGGAGGTCATATGAATGAACCCAGCAAATCGCAGGTAGAAATGGAAACTGCTAACATCGCCTTTTGAAATGTGCTTTCAAGTAAATTTTCCCTGTGAACGTAGCATCATAAAGAAGACGCCCTGGTGGATGGAAATTTGCTTAATATACGTTATTTGAGTGAAATGCATGGAACTGGTGGAATTTATGACAACCAAAAAATGTCACATTCATTTGTGTCTTTGTTCCTTGATCTCTGATGCATATGCACTGATTCATTCATCCAGTTTCGTTCCATGGGCTGGTGTGAAGTTTATTACACTGTACGTTTATTCAACTTTGTAGTGAGGTGTTTGCAGAAGTGTTGGTGGAAGTTTTTGAAGCCTGTCCAGGACAGAGCTGCACTGGTTTGGCTTTGTTTGCTGTGCAGTTTGTGCTCAGGTCAGGATGAGGACTGGACCCCATGGGTGGTTTCTTGTGAACTTTGAAGCCATGCCTGAATCCTGCACTAGGACCCAGGGGTCACCGATGCACTCCACATCCTTCTTTTCCGGATTCCTTTATTTTGTTATTTAACAGGCTCAATGTGGCTGTCCTGTGGAAAGCTGTTTGACCCCTCCATTAGACTTGTAAGGCCACCTGTCAGCTGTCCAGTAGAATTGAGGTTTGATTCAGTGAAACCATAGCTGCGAGAAATGTCAGATTATGGTACATCTTCAGGTTTTTTTTGTTGTTTTTTTAGCACCCTTGTTTATTTGTTTCTTGCTCTGAGATGTCCAAACTGTTATAATCGTCTTAATATTGTAGTAATAAATTGTGTACATTTTTTTTTTTTTGCAATAAAAGTATTTATTTATTTATTCTTTTAACCTGCAAACCCCCCTTCCTTTATTGTCAAGTATTTGATTGTAAATGCCTGCTTATATGGGAGTGTTAACTGGAAGTAAACCTCTAATTGGTTGAAAGGCTATTGGTTCACTAAACTTGATGCCCTTGCAGTTGATTGAGACTGAAAGTGTCAGCACGTGTTGTGGTTTTTTTTTTGTTGTATGATTCTGCTTTGAAGCCCCCTAACCCTGTGTCTGCACTTCATTCTTGTTGTTCTGTGTCAGCTAAGCTGAGGAGTTCCTCTGAAACAACCTGTTTCACAGAACAAGCAGAGAAAATGAGTTTCAAGAGGTGTACAAGTAAAAATAGTTTGAAGCCTTATTGCAGTGTTTGGAGGAACTGTTAAAACCGTTTGTTTTTAATGACATGGGGTGAATGGACAGATGGAAGGTTTAGGTTTTTTGTTAATGTTGCTGATTTTGTTCTACTTTTTGTATCAGTTTTGTTCTGTCATGTAAAACCGAAAGGATTTAACACCTTGATTCATTACAAATAGAGGGTTGGTTTGTGAGGGATTACTAAACTTGGGCTCAGTCAGACTTGCTCATCTCACAAACATTGCGATATTTCAGCGATTTGTAACGTTCAAAAGGTGAACTAACCATAAGGATTAGTTCTTGATGGGTCCTGCTGTAATTTAATCAAAACTAGACAGCGACTGCTGCCGTTTTACTAATGAAGATGCCTACACTCTGTCATAGTGCTTTCTCATTTGTTTTCCCACACTTGTACTAACAATGGGCTTTCTAAGCATGACCTAGTTCAGTTATGTTACTGGCATGAGTCCAAGCAGGGCTGCCCACCCAATCAGCTTCACACTTCTGCAGGACTTGATAGCCACAGTCGAGAGACGAGTGAGTGGACTTTTTTTTTTTTTTTTTTTTTTTTGGTCTTTATGTGGTTTGGGTTTTATGTAGGGTTGCCTTACTGAGAAGCTCTTCAGCCTTTGGGTTTGTGTTGTAGTAGTACATCTACATCTCTCACTTTAACAGTAAGGAACAGGCCTGTGGGTAATGGTATCTTTGAACAACTGTCCTCACAAACAGCACACACACACCACGTCAGATTCTTCTAAACAGCCATGTGCATTTCTCTGAAAGGCAGATGCAATGTAGCGCAAAGGCTGCCGACGAAGGCCGAATGTGTTAAAATTAACCCAAGTTCATAGCTCCCTTCTAACTGGTGGTATTCCAAAATTGCATTTCAATAATGAATTTCATTATTAATAACGATAATTTCAATAATCATTTGATGGTTTACATTTTTTCACAAAAGGCATGTTTGTATGCATTTTCTGAGAGGGTTTCACTTTGTTCACTTTGGTGTTTTGCAGCATGGACGGCGGAGAGCTGTTCAGTCGGATTCAGGACCGCGGCGACCAAGCGTTCACAGAGAGAGGTACGTGTGTGTATCCTGCTCATTAAGCTTTTCTCCTGGCTTCTAGCCAAGGTTCCCAATTGATGACCCTCCCGCCTCGTCCACTCTAGAGGCCTCCGATATCATGAAGAGTATAGGAGAAGCAATTCTCTTCCTGCATGCCAACAACATCGCGCACAGAGATGTCAAGGTGAGAGTCGTCCTGGCCGTCAGTAAAAGCCCAGAGAGATGAATCTTCTTATCCTTACGGTCGGTTACTTTCATCTCTCAGCCAGAGAACCTCTTGTACACCTCAAAAAGACCCACGGCGACGCTCAAGCTGACGGACTTCGGCTTTGCCAAGGAGACGACCACGCACAATTCGTTGAATACTCCGTGCTACACGCCCTACTATGTCGGTAAGGTTGGTAGTCTTCAGGAGCTCTGGACTGCACCCTGCGTTCCTGTTTTCTGTGCTCGTTTGTAGTCTTTGCATCCTGCGACGTCTCTCTCCTCCTCTTTAAGTACCACTGCTCTTTTTTTTCCACGTTGTAGCGCCTGAAGTTCTTGGTCCAGAAAAATATGACAAATCCTGTGACATGTGGTCTTTGGGTGTCATCATGTACATTCTGTAAGTGACTCTGTCTCGTACTCCGTCTTCCATAAACGTTCCCGTGTCTGATGAGATGTTGTTGGACCAGGAATGAGGGCCAGTGTGGTGGTGGTGGTGGTGGTGTTGCTGCTGTCTGGTTTTTCACCGTTTTTTGTTTTGATGGTTTTGTCTGTTCTGTGTTTTAGGCTCTGTGGCTACCCACCTTTCTATTCCAACCATGGGCTTGCCATATCTCCTGGGATGAAGAAGAGGATTCGAATGGGGCAATATGAATTTCCCAATCCGGAATGGTCTGACGTGTCGGAGGAAGGTGCGTGTCTGCCAACCACTGAACTCCTACGCCACTCTGCTTGTTTGCATTGAATAGAGATTAACTGGCTAATTAATATTGTATTACTTCTCAGCCAAGCAGCTTATCAGGATGCTGCTGAAGACTGAACCCACACAAAGGATGACCATCACCGAGTTCATGAATCATCCCTGGATTAATGTAAGAACAGTAACCCCGCATGCTCACCTCAGTGCGCACACAACCAACGCAAACATTTGCTCCATTTAAACAAGCATTTCTGACCCATAATGCCATGTGCAGCAGTCAATGGAAGTACCTCAGACGCCCCTCCACACCAGCCGCGTGCTGATGGAGGAAAAGGATACCTGGGAGGACGTGAAGGTGAGCAGCTTCTCCCCGACACACTCGCACTGTAGCCCGTAGCGACCAGCAGTATGATATGGTTATACTCAAAGGCTCAAATGATATGGTTATACTCAAAGGCATTTTTTTTTTCCTTGCAAAATATGCATGTTGATTTGCATCGGTGGTTCAAATATGACCTGCACCACACAAGCAACACGTGCTGAGCCACACTGGGGCTCCTACATAAAATTTAGCCGGTTATCGTGTTGCTAAACAAGAAACTGCTTCATGTATGAACTGTGGAACTCGCATACAAGTTTGCTCTGGGGAAATGAAAACTTCCCGTGGTGGACATTGGGTAACATTTCCACACTTCCCTCAAAGCGGTTCATGGTTTTTGAAGTTGCCAAGGGCCTGAATGGTAGCGTTGCACTGATGGAAAACAAGTTCCATCACGCCTTTCACTGATGTTTAACTGCCAGCGTGTTTGTGCCCCAACACAGGAGGAGATGACCAGTGCCCTGGCCACAATGCGAGTGGATTATGAACAAATCAAAATCAAAACCATCGAGGACTCTACTAACCCTTTGCTGATAAAAAGGAGGAAGAAAGCCAGCATAGCTACAGAGAATCAAACGCCAGCCTGTTGAGTGTTGGTCTCATCCTCCAGCACACACACCCACACTCGCACACATTTTCAAAAAAGTCACATGTATTCTGTCAAAAGGTTGTTAAAAAGGAAGCAATAATTCATGAAAATGGGTGAAGTGTGAGTGAATGATAATTCCTTAAAACTATTTTTTTTTTTTCCTAATCTTTTATCTCTGTAATTTTGTTTGGTTGTTTTTAATGAACAATTTCATTTTATCACTTAGTCTTTGTAACTAATCAGCCACTCTGCACCCTGAGAAGGGGTTATAAAATTTCAAAAGCGTAGAGATTATGAATTTAAAGAGTTAATGTCTCTACATGCTCATTATAATGGTGTCACCATTGCTTTTTCCTCACGTGTTGTACTGGGTTATCAGAATGCTTAAGAAAAAGAAATATTTGTGCTCTTTCTGTTTTAAATCACCTTTGGTACATTGTCACACACGCCTGGCACTGCAGTTTTATTTTGTACTACTCTTATGTTGTTACAGATGGATTTACAAACCGAGTTGCACTGTATATCTATAGGACGCCCAGTTTGTGGATGTATAACTCTCAGGCTCTTATGACAGGCCACCCCGAGGATCTTGAGCCTTATGCAGGCTTACTCACAGAGCACCCCACCCCCGGCACCCCTCCTGTTCTCAGAAACACTCCTGCACTTGCCTTGAGTTTGCTAGTTCCAAAAAGTGTGATGCGTTAAAGGTGCTGACGTGCCGTTGCAGCAGACGCGTTTCTGAAATGACTTGTGGAATGTAGATGACCCCTGTGAAGCATCTGGTGTGAGATGCTCAGACTCTGGTCCAAGGTCCAGCTGCCCAGGGCGCTCGGACCTTTCTGATATGTACGCATCTTAAGAGTGGCCTCTGTTGCTTAGCCTTGTCCTTTTAGTGGGAAAGTATAAGACCCTTATGGACTTTTTTGTGGAGTCTGGTTTGGGGTCTTGCCTAATCATTAAGGAAAACATTCTCCAATACATTTGATTTTTTTCTTTACTTTGTTCATCCTTAAGTCTGTGCTTTGGGTAAACTGTGATTCACCTAGTCAATACTATGCATACAATTTCCCCCAACTACCGTTTTGTCCCTTAAGTGTCTTTTAAAGATTGTTGGTCAGTGTTTTGTTTTAAAAAATATCTAGAATAGCTGTCCATATTGCAAGTTTTATGCTGTTTTTAACCATTACTAGTAAACAGCAAATCCCTTATAGTTGATGAGAGTGCAGTGTGATTTCTGATGTTCCTCATTTGAGTTTGTTCCTCTCCTGTGTGTAAACGGATACTGCTGGAAGGACGGTTTCTGTTTGTGAAATAGCTGTGGTCTTTCACACAGCAATGCATTTGTACTTTTTTATGCGTCTTTGTCCTCAAACATTCAGACTTTAGCAAACGGCAACCATGTCGGAACAAACCTTTTGAGAAGAGCTATATTAAGAACCTGTAATTTCAAGCCCCAGATTTTATACGCTGGTTTCCAATATTTCCTATGTGCATTTGTGCGTTAGGGATCAGATTTTAATAGACGTGAACCCAGCTGGCACGGAGTGTTGGCGAGTTTAAGTGATGGTAGAAAACGTCTCTTGCTTTATATTTTTAAAAAAGTGTACAGAATCTTCCAGCTTGACTGACTTTGCACTGATGAGTATGATTGGTGACTGGGTGTGTGGTGTTTCTTTCTTTCTTTCTTACTTTTTTTTTTTTTTTTTTTCTCCCCCCCCCCCCCCTTCCATATGCTCAAATTTGAATACAATTTTTGTTGGAAGTACCCAGTCTGGAAGCAGAGGACTGTTAACCCAAGATCACCCCAAATGATTTCTGTGCCACTTCTAATGTGCTTATGTTTTTGTTCACTCTGGGAATTGGAAAAATGTTCTTTTGCATATCTTTCATCCATTTGTTCCAACCATTCTTATTCATTTGTAAGCCATTATTACTTTTTCCCATTTCATTTCACATAGATGGCTTTTTTTTTTTCTTCTCAAAAAAAAAAAAAAAAAAAAAAAAAATTTAAAGACATATAGGATGTAGAGGTTGTTACCTTAAGCCCCAGAATAACTTGCAGGGGAGTCACAGAAATGTGTTTTCAGTGTTCAGCTGCTGTATCTAGGTCTTGGTCTGCTTCAAATTTGGATTAAAACACATGAAAACAAACGTGTATTTGAGTCATGTTTATATAAACAGTAGTATGATGGTTTACAGTGTACCTGATCAAGCAATTTTGTTGTTTTTTTGTTTGGCAATAGTTCAATATCAGTAACAACTGTTTCTATCAGGAGGTGAGGAGAATTGCTCATATTAAATATCTAATAACACTAATAACTGGAACATACTACTGAAAAAAAGTTGGGGTTCAATATGACGTTGGTCCACCCTTTGCAGCTAGAACAGCTTCAACTCTTCTGGGAAGGCTGTCCACAAGGT